>CM060411.1:85447994-85937994 GCA_030545235.1 Helianthus tuberosus
AGATCCTGCTGATATAGTGCCTGTGGAGAAGCCTCCGGAGGATGTAGACGGTGCAGCGGTGCCACAGCCACCGCCACCTGCCGGGGCGCCTCAGTTTCCACGTCACGCTATTCCAGGTCATGCCCCAGGACCTGCGCCGATACATCCGGAGGTACGAGCAGAGCTTGACAGGCTCAGCGATTTGATAGGTTGGGTGGTTCGGGAGTTGCAGGATAGACGCGAGAGAGATGGGTTACCCGCGATACCGCTCCCACCACCTCGAGCACCACATCAGCAGCAGCAGCCGCAGCAGCCAGATTCGGATTCGGATTCGGATGCATAGACCTGTTTTTTTTTTTTTATTATGGATGTACAAACTTATCTTATATATTTTTGTTATGGATGTACAAAGTTATCTTATCTATGTCATATTTATGTTTGTTTTCAATTATTCGGTTACTTAATGATTGTTGTCTTAAATTGAGATAATACGGAAACAAAATATGTTTTGAATATTTGAACGAGATAAAATTTTAATCGGAAGAATAATATTTAAAAAAGTAAAATGTAAAAAACATTATAATATTTAATCGATATAATATATTTAAAGAGCCGATTTTTAAAATAGTTCATTTTTAAAAAACAAAAACTTTTTTATAGTGTAAAAAACAAAAAAAACATAACTTTTTTTAAAAACAAAAAAATTTTCAATAAAAAACACATCTTCAAAAACTATCAAAAAACCATACCAAAACCCACCAAAACACCCCTCATTTCAGCCAAAAAAAAAACCCAATCTTAGACGCCTCGTATAGCTCTGTACGAGGCGTCTAGGATTCCTTAAACTTTGTGCCTGACACCCTCGCAGACCCCCTTGAATTCAGTGCATAGACGCCTCGTATAGACCTATACGAGGCGTCTAGGGCACCAAAGGTGTGAAAATAGGCGCGATGGGTGTCCAAATATCTCCAGCCTAGCAAAATTAAGAATATGTCCATACATAATAAATTTAGTGTAAATCACGTGTATAATCAAGTTGACAAGCAAAGTTACCGATATAGTCATTGAATTTGCTCATTAAATTTTGGCTTTCTTTACAAAGTAATAAAAAAAAGTTACATGTTCTAATTAAAACACTAAAACTTATTAACATATGGAAATAACTCCGTCAACAAAGAATGTAACACCCTATTTTTTCAAGCATTTTCGTTAATTAAATAAATAATATGAATTAAATTTTGATAATCTACTTACCAACTTACGAATTTGAATAGAGTTATACTTGATATTTTTATTGTGAAATTTAATTTATAATATAAGAGGAATTCTTAAACTGTTAGTTTATAACTGAAAAGGAAATTAAATATAAATTTTAAAATCGTATCGTAAATGGTTTGTAGTTAATTTAAATATGGAACTTTTATCAATTATTTATTACAATGATAATTACTTAATCAATAAATAAATTTATTGATATCTATATAGCAAATTACGATAATCGCATATGGATTTTGTATTGTATAGGATTGAACTAGGTTATCACCCGTGGTACCCATGGGTTGTTTTATTTTATTAGTTATTAATCATGTATATTTTTTTAAGTGTAACGGATTATTTTTATAAAATTTGTGAGGACATTCACCGATAATCCTATATAAATTATAAGATAAGATTATTGGTTTACTATTTGAGGATATAATCTTTGATTTTAAAATAAATAACATGTGGCTATTGAAATAGGTGGTATAATTACTTAGGATAGCAACTTCAACATATAAAGTAGTCAATATAAGACACAATAAAGTAGTCAATACAATATACGAAAATTTATTTTAAACCAAAACAACTTAAAGGAAAAATTCAAATACATCAAACTGAAAGTGAAAATTACATCATAAGTTACCAAATATCTCCTTGTAAACCGCGTTAGATATCTGCGTTGTTGGTTTACCATTAGCATCAAATACTAAAATTTTGACACCTTCTCTCATATGGACTTTATAACAACTTATGTGTACGGATTTAGATTCTCGCAACCTCGTTGTCGGAAATTTAAGTCGTTTTTATATGCGCTTATGATCTTCAAGATTTATGTGGTATTATATATTGTTGATGCAGATTTTGTGTCCGATGCTTGTCGAATAGATTAGTTTTATTTTACGCTGAATTTGTAATAGTTAGTGAAACGGTCTATCGAACGTGTATAGACCCGCTCGTTTAAAGTGGTCAAACGAGAGGGTTATTCGGTTGACCGTGTGTGTTTGCAAGACAAGGGGTGTGACTATAAATAGAAAACCCTTGCCATTTCAAACACTTGGAGTTTTTAGGAGGTTTGAGACCTCACCGGGAGAGATCACCACTTGGTCTCTCCCCGGATGTATACTTCTTTGGTATTAGTTCGGTTATCATGTAATCGGGCCGATTTGTAATGTTTTACTACCGGATTAATACAAAGTTGTTTGTTTATCATCTCTAATCTCTCCCGTCTTGAACCGATCTCACACGAATCACGGTTTCGGTCACGAAACTCGGTCCTACAATTGGTATCAGAGCCATGGTGCCCGATTTAGTAAATCTAACCGTTTACTAAGTCACATGTGCTCTAGATCTGTGATTTTTGTGATTTTTGTTCAAGAAGAAAAGTTGGGTGCAAATGAGAAAAACTCAGATCTGGACCCGATTATTCAGATCTGTGCTGAAACAAGTGTTCGGTTTTATGTTTTTCACCTATATAATCAAGTTGTCATCATCAAAAATCAAATATACAAAGTTTTTTGTCAAATCTGCATAAGAACAGTCGCTGTGTTCTTGAGATGTTCTTGGCGGCTACTCCCGAAAGATGAAAAAGGTGAAAGGGTCGAAAGATACCACTCCCGAAAGATACCAGATATTTGTGGGAACCCTCAACAACTTCGAAAGATTATCCTCGAAGGATATCTTTCGACCTGATCCATCTTTCGAAAAGTCTGATCAGCTCGAAGGATATCTTTCGACCAATTCATCTTTCGAGCATCAGTCGTCCAGCATATATCTCCTGTTTCGTCGACCCCAAATTGTTTGGTTGCTAAATCACTCTGTTGCTGAATCTGCGTCCCAAGTCATACATCGGCTCAGAGTTTTTCACTAATGACGTGAATCTTCATCTCTGTGCTCCAGCCACCACCGCGCACCATCTCCGTTCACTGGTCAGCCGATGTGGCTCTTCATCATCGGAAATAGATCGGTGGATTTAATGTGAAATACTGAAGAAGATCCGGTAATTGCAGGTGGAATCGGAGAAGTTTAGTGTCGCTGGTTGCTGGGTATCGAAGAAGAGGAAGACAGATGTTGTTGACGGCTGAATTCAGGTGATGTTGGCGGTGGCTTGCAAGTTTTATCTGTCTGGTTTGGTTTTGGATGAAGTGTATCGCAGGAGAAAGAAAGAAGGGTAGATGGCTGCACACATGTTTTTTTTTTGGGTTAAAGTTTGTCTGAGTTATCAAAGAATAAAAGATGGCGGCTGATTATAGTTTGGTCAAAAGGGTTTTGAGTGCACATGGGCTCAGAATGTTTGTTGGGCCACACGTTTTAATTATTTTGGGATCCACCAGACGAACGTTGGATATAGCTTTTTGTCTAGAATGATGATGGGCCAATGTTGATTGGGCTGCTTCTTTTAGGCCACGAAATTCCAATATTTGCTCCCCATTGGATTGGAATTTTATTATGAGATCACTCAGAGTGTTATTAAATTTGGGATTGCTCACTTAACTCAATTGGAGTGGGGTCGGGTGTTCGTAAAGTGGATTTGAACCGCACGTCTAAATGTCAACGTCAAAATTCGTACGGGTTCGAGAGTGCACGGAATCATTTTAGAATGATGAAAACAGATGATGAAGCTTGATGAGAACTTATTTTTGAAAAATGTGGGGTAGTCACGGTTACCGATGCAAATGTTAAAAATGGTGACGCGACTATTATGGGCCAAAAACCAAAAACGAGAACGGTATGTTCACTTCCGCACGTCAATGTTTATGATTGTTATCGGTTATTCGTAAATGTTCGAAAGCATTTTGTTTATTGTCATATTCTCGCATTTGAAAACGAACGTATGAACCTAGAATGTCAATACCGGTCCTAACGAGTTCACAAAGTCTTTGGAGGGATACAAGTCGGATCCTACGGGGTACTAGGCGAAATTTTTTTATCAACTAGAATATGCAACGAAGAAATCTTTTTGTTTATTGTCATATTCTCGCATTTGGTAACGAATGAATGAACCTAGAATGTCAATACCGGTCCTAACGAGTTCACAAAGTCTTTGGAGGGATACAAGTCGGATCCTACGGGGTACTAGGGGACGTTCTTATTCAACTAGAATATGCAAAGAAGAAAGTCGTTTTCGTGATTTTTCGGAACCGAGAACATTCAATGAAGATTGACGACAATTCCGCTTAGTGGAGGGAATTGGTGAACATTTGACGACAGTTTCTTTGAAGTGGAGAGAATATGTTAAGGTTTAGAGATCTTACCAAAGAAATAGGGGGAATAAAAATTTCGTATGTTGAATTTCTTCGGTAAATTTCTAAACGCAATCACAGGTGGTAGAGTTTGTGATTTTCTGGTGATACAAACGGTTCGGCGTGGAATGTTTTGCACATACACATATTTGAGGATTTTAATTAATTCTCCAGCCAGCGTGAAGGGTTTTGCACGGAAAAATACAGGTTTCTAAAGTCTACAGTAGTTACAAAAGCGCTGTTCACTGAAGACCTGGGGAATCTTTATGAAAGCTGATAGTTCAAGACTGAAGACCTGTAGGATTCGGTTTTGGGTTTGATGTTTCTTTGGGATTTTACAGGGATCTGGGGGTAACTCAATTCGTTGAGTTTGCAAACGATGTACTTGGTCTAGCTGACTTCCTGAGTACTGATGCTGAAGATCCGTAGTGCATTACGTGGTCAACTTCACAAAGGCGAGACAATGAGATCTGGATGTAGTTCAACTAAGCATGCTGGTTGAGCTTGCAAGGGATACACTTGGTCTAGCTGACTTTCCTGAGTGTTGATGCTGAAGATTAAAGTGCATTACTTGGTCGATTCCACAAAGACGGTTTACAGAAGACAGTTCACCAGAAATCTCTATCAATGTAGTATGCTTGTATGAAATAGAGTTCTTATGACAAGATCAAGACTTGATGCAGTTCTTAAAGATTGGAACCCTTATCAAATGCCGGTTGGAGTATTGGAAGATCAGCGGAAGATCGGTCAATTGAGGAAATTGCACAACACCCAACACGGATACGCGTACTTTAAGGGGGAAATATTTTACAAGGAGCGTCAAGATACTACTTACCTGGATCATCGGTCAAGGGGGAATTTGTTAACACAGAGAAGATGAATACTTGACTGAAGATCGATTGCAGTTGCATTTTCAGCATTCGACAGCAACGGACAAGGGGGAATTTGTTGATGCAGATTTTGTGTCCGATGCTTGTCGAATAGATTAGTTTTATTTTACGCTGAATTTGTAATAGTTAGTGAAACGGTCTATCGAACGTGTATAGACCCGCTCGTTTGAAGTGGTCAAACGAGAGGGTTATTCGGTTGACCGTGTGTGTTTGCAAGACAAGGGGTGTGACTATAAATAGAAAACCCTTGCCATTTCAAACACTTGGAGTTTTTAGGAGGTTTGAGACCTCACCGGGAGAGATCACCACTTGGTCTCTCCCCGGATGTATACTTCTTTGGTATTAGTTCGGTTATCATGTAATCGGGCCGATTTGTAATGTTTTACTACCGGATTAATACAAAGTTGTTTGTTTATCATCTCTAATCTCTCCCGTCTTGAACCGATCTCACACGAATCACGGTTTCGGTCACGAAACTCGGTCCATCTCACACGAATCACGGTTTCGGTCACGAAACTCGGTCCTACATATATGTATATACTTATATCGTTTTAGCGTATATCAATATGACGCACCGAATCACCGAATATGAAGCACCGATAGGTGGCCACTGAACCTGTAAGTCACACATAAACAAATCGAGGGAGAGAGAAACAAAGCCTTCTTTATAAAGGGGTTGAGACCCTTTTCTATCATGATTGGTTTCGCATGGGCGATCAACTCATCGGGTGAACCGTGAGATTCTGGATGGGCAACCCATCGGGGGCAAAAGTGACCACCGAACTACCGCACTGAAAGGTGACTACCGAACCATCGAATGTGATTATGTGAATTACCGAATGTGATTATGTGCCACACCGAATATGAACTAACAACGCACCGAACTACCGAATGTGACTCACCGAATGTGGCTAACCGTATGTGTTATGTATATTGTGTGATATATAGATATTGTTATGGAACTATGTATATTTTTTATAGTTGTTGTCCCACTGAGTAAATTTTACTTGTACTTAGGCATGCATATGTCTTTAATGTACGTTAGGTTATAGGTTTATCCAGGAAGATCTAGAAGTGGGCTCAAGGGATTCAAGACTGCCAGGATTTTATAAAGTTAATAATTATTTTTCACTAGTACATAATTGATCAAAAGATGCTATGGATGTTTTCAAAAGATGTGGTTCCCCTCTCTAACCGCATCTTATGAGTGTTTTGAAAATGATTTATGTATGTTTGAAAAAAAAACATAGGCCAAAAGATGCGGTTCTTATGGAACCGCATCTTATAGGAGTTTTGAAGAAAAAATTAAAAGCCAAAAGATGTTGTTTTAGAACCGCATCTTATGATATAACGGTAATAAACAAAAACTAAAAATAAAAAATAAGTAAATATTTAATTGTATACGTATACTTGAATTTTTTTTTATTAATGATACTAAATAACAAAATATAAAGAAAAAGGTTTACATATATAGTATTAATAATAACTAGGTTTAAAGAAGTTCGTCGCGTTGCGGCAAATTTCTTTTGTTATTTAGTCTGTGTTTTGAAATCACTACGAGCGTGTTGCGAACGGAACTGCTGACAAGAATAAAAAGAAAACGTAGAAAAAAACACTAAAAGATAATAAAAAAAAATCAACCAAAATAGTTGTATGGTAACGATGTTGTTCGTATGAAACCCGTGGTCAGAGATGAGCAAATTGTTCTGGGTACCGGTACCAAATTTACCGAACCGAAAGATCTTAAGTACCAATTCGGTACCGACTTTTTCCGTTCCTGGTACCGATTCACTATCGTTGTTCGTACGGTAACCGTGATCAGGGATGGGCAAATGGTACAGGGTAGCGGCACTGTGTCACACCCCAACCGATGGCAGAAACATCGGGGCATGGCACTGAGCGAAACAGATTGTCCTGAAGTTTCCATAACAACAATATTTACCATATATTTAAAGCAACACGTCCCATACCATGTCATAAATGAAAATACAATTATTACAGAAAAGATCTAGTCAAATTGTTCTGTTCCGACAACTCAGATTTTTATTACAGACAATTGTTTATTGTTGACCTAGGTCTTTCCTAGCCTCGATTTCACAGCAAAGTAAGCAAATAAGCATCCTAAGCACCTGTCACATACGTTAAAGTAAAAGTCAATACACATAGTGTAAAGGTGAGCATACAAGTTTGATAATAGCATATAGAGTTCGAAAGTGTTACGCATAACCAGCACGTACACAGTGTAAAATTAGGCATGTTAGTTATCGACATGAACCTATCGATACCAATGACTGCGGGTTGACTGCCCAAGGCAGTTCGCGATACACACTCACCACTGTGAGCCATGTAGGTAATTGTCCTTAACAACCCTTGAGTGAACAGGTGCTGAGTCCAAACTAATAGTACTATCGTTGCTAAGGCAGGTAGACAGCATTCCATGTGTAAACATAACAAACAAGCATTCATTAACTCACGTATAACATGCGGTAATTGGTTAGCGATTAAAGTATTGCGTAGCGTGTTCGATGTGATTTTGTGTAAGTAACATATGTAACACCCAAAAGTGCGTAAAGCAAAGAGGGATCGAGTATACTCACAGCGATTGATGGATTGAAGGGAGCGCTAGAGAGTAGGGTTAGCCTGAACAGGTTAATAGCATAACGATAAGCGACGCGTAAAACGATACAGAGTGCAAGTGGGTAGGACAGCAGTTCAATCGGATGGTAGTCTGATCGGACAGCCGGTCGTTCGAGTGACAGTCCGTTCGGACGGTCGTCCGGTCGGATGACCGTTCGAGTGGATTGTTACTTCCTTTGGGAAGGATGTGTTTGTGTATGATGGCTTGACTTTTGAAGTTTTCGTTGTAGCATTTTGAAAGCATTGAAGTATCTCTACCTTTCAGGTCGATCGATCGAATGACCGTTCGATCGGGCGACAGTCCGATAGGTTGGGCACTTCAGCGAGAACAAGTTCTCAGCAAGTTGTCACTCGATCGGACGGTTGTTCGATCGGGTGGCATCCTCTGTGCATTGAACATGTTGGAAATTGTTTAAGTGTTGAAGTCAGAACATCACATGGTCGAGTGGTAGTCCGATCGAATGGTAACCCGATCAGTCTGCCCTCCGTTCAATGTTCATCCTTCAAGGTCTTGAAAATGAAAGTTAAGAGTGGGACCAAGGTGTAGATCGAACGGGTGACAACTCGTTCGGACGACAGTCCGATCGGACGGTAGTCCGATCAGACGGCATTCCGTCCTGGTCGTTTCGTTCGTCTTACAGTTGGTTGTTTTGATAGTTTGTCATTTTATCGAGATGTTTTGATAACGTGTTAAGCAACAGAAACCTCGTCAATACTTGGTACTCCGGATCGGACAGGAACCACCCAAATCTGATTAGTTAACTGTTCGAGACGAAATCAGTAAACCTCGTGGATAGAATCCAGATCTTGGACCAACACAACCACAAGAATGAGTGGGGGAGTCGGTGCAAGCTCCGATTTATCGGTTTTTGAGTGCATTGAGTGTAAAAGAGTTGAAAGAAAGTTGAAAAACCATCTTTCAATCCTTTTTATTGTGAATATGTTTAGATCTATGAAAGACCTTTGTTTGTTTATGTGGAAATCGGTTAGATCTAAGTTGTCGTTGGTGGATTGAGGCCAAAACATGAAGTTCTCAAGAACACATGATGACGTCATCCTAGAACACCTTGAATCTCTATGATTTCACGGTTAAAAGTTAAGATTCAAAAGATAGAAAGGTGTATAATCGTGTATAGATCAAAGATGTACAAGATTTAGGTTGAGATCTTACCGGAATTGCGAGAAATCAGAGAAAAAGCAAGGTTAGAGCGCTGGTCGGACGTCAGAGAGCAAAAGTGGAAAGTTTGATGGTGACATGGGGTATTTATAGGGTTACCCAAAGTGGAAAGAGGCTGGTCGATCGGTTAGTAATCCAGTCGATTGGCTGATCGATCGAGCTGCAACTCGATCGAACTGCTGGTCGATCGGCTCGTCGTCCGATCGATCAGTCACCTGGTTTGAGTGTTCGGCGCGATAAGTTTCACTGTTTTGATTGCGATAGCGAGCGTTGTGATGTGAGAGGATTTCCTAGTCAAATTACTTTTAATCCCAACTACTATATCAACATACAAGCATGCTTATCTCATATTCGTTTAGCGTTTGCGATTCGATTGCGATTGAGTTTGATTACGTTTCGATTGATTACCACAACATAACATAAATAAACACGCACAAGTAACACATAAGGCACACACACATGTATAACAATAACCAAAATGCGTAATTCGAGTTGCGAGTGCGATTGCAATAGCGATAACGCAATTAAACATGCGATAAATAGCGATTACTATGCGATTATTAATAGATACTCCACATAATACAGCTAAAGCCATAACAAAATAGACTAATTACAACTCAAAGAAGTCAAAACAGGAATTGAGCAAGGAGAGACAGATCGCAATTAGCAATCTTTTCTTCCTTTGACTTCAATCTTGACGTTGACTTTGACTTTCGAAACACGGGGTGTTACACACTGAATTTCCCGAAACCAAAAGATTTCCAATGTCAATTCGGCACCAACTTTTGGCGTTTTCTATATTAGTGCCGTTTTTTACCTTCACGTACTGATACCGAACAGGACCGTATCGGTATTTTAGATACCAGTTCTGGTTCGATACCTGTTGACAACAAGCTTATCCCAACCCCTCATATTAAAAAAAGAATTAAAGTTAAAAAAGTAAAGAAAATAACTATTATTATAATATTAGAATACTAAAAGTATTAAAAAAACTATATATTTTTATAATATTAAAATCACTATTCATTTCAATTGGATTAGTAATATATAGTAATAATATATGAATAATTTTCTTATGATAAACTAATTACTTTTTTAATGATTACAAATATTTATTTATTGATTTATTGTGTATGGATATACGTAATTATATAGTAATATGTATGTGTTAATGTATGTATATGTGTACATATCGATGTATCGTTAAATGATTAATAAAATAGGGTTTAAACATATATTGATGTCACACCCCGATATTTCCACGTTTGACCGGTGGGCCCAGTAGGGGAGTATCGTGACGTAGTTGATATCATCATAGTCAAACAGCACAATATATAAATGCACAGCGGAAGCAAAAGATAAATATATTACAATCCGAATATAAAGTAATATCAAGTATTACAACGGAAAGTAAAGGATCCACGGGCGGATCTTAAAAATTAAACATTGTTGAACAGACTTTAGACGCCTAGAACTTGCAAGATTACTTATTAACGCCCTGAGCTTCCAGCCAATTACGTTCAGTACCTGTCACTTAACCTTTTTGGAAAATACGTCAGTTTACACTAGTAAATACAATTAACTGACTCATTTGAAAAGGTTTAATAAAATTGATTTGGATGCACAAGGCACAACATGTCTTTTATAACTTGGGACAATTATATTTATAATCTTGTATACAGATTTACATGTTCGTTGTACGTTCAGGGCCCGATGTAGAAACCGAGTCAAAGTTAACAGACACACCACAGTATAAGCCCACAAGAGAGTGGGATACCGTTTCCCTTATGCACTGTCAGGTGTATGCCTACACCCCGTGCATAAGTCGTGGCCATTTTATAATACAATGATGTCAAGGATATCCGGGACATGGTCATTAACCCCTAAAGGCTTTTATTTCAAACAATACAGATTAAAGCGGGTTACCTCAATAATTTAATCACATTACGACTAAACATTCAATACCCGACCAAGCGGTATTATTATAATACCGTATCCCAAGCCCGTATAGGGAAAATAAGTTAAGAGTATTTACCTGAGCTAAATATAAATTCAATCCCAGCCGTATTTCAAATCAGCAAGTACAGATAGCTTTTACTGGGCTCCTAATCTGGAACGAAGGTTTTTTAATAAACTATTAGAATCCTAACGGGTCTTTAATTAAGCCATGACTTAGACCGGTTAGTTTTCAAAAGGAAGATACGGTTCAAACACATGATAAAGCGAAGACCGGATTAGAATGTGGGTTTGACCCGAAAAGCTTGTATGCTTGTTTAATATGGGTAACTTAAACACATTCTGGATTTTGAGACAAAAATGATATGGTTTGACCCGTTTCGGCTAATATATGCAAACTAGTTACATAAGCCGATCCGAACGCGAAAAGTGCGTAACGAGTAACCAACTGAATCATATACAGGTTTCCTAAGTTAATATGCCTTAATTATGTTGTGATATCAGTAGGATACCTTCCATTATGCCCAAAACAAGTTTAATCTCAATTTAAGCCCCGTAGGGGTATTTTGGTCATTTTAAAGATTATAAAAGAGGTTAATTGAAATTCTGAGATTCGGGTCCGAATACATCAGTAAAATAACTTATTTTATTAGGTCATATCAGTTGGTAATAGGTCTTATATGACAAAATGGTTTTAAACCCAAACTATGCGTTTACTACGCTTAAAAAGCCATTTTAAGCGATTTCCGGGTTATATATGAAATCTGAGTTTTCTGATCAAGTTATAAAGTTCAAAATACTTTATTTATTATATAAAATCAGTAGCAATTGGATTGGTGTCAAAATACTATGTAAAACTCATTTTGTACATAAAAAGCGTATAATCGGTATTTACCAAATCAATGCCATGACCTTAGGTTATGAGCAGGTTAAAAATAATTAAAAATCTTTAAAAATCCCAAAATATTATATTACATCAGTGGGTAAAAGGTTTGGTGTCAAAAATTGGGTTTAGATAGGCTTTATGCTAATTGCGCCGTTTAATTACTAAAAGGCGTTATAATTACGCTAATGAGCATAACTCCTAATCTAGACCTCCAACTGATGTGAAATTTTAGAGACATGTTTATAAATCAATAATAAATATTATTGTCCTTTCATATTTCCAAAATTCTCGTTTTATGGTCAAAAGGGCATTATGGTCAACATTAAGCATTTAACGGAAACGTGTAAACGAATCGGACAATCAACGATCCAACCACAGAGGGTTATACTATCATGTAACTGTTCCTAAGGAAGCTCTAAGGCATTTCCAAACCATACTAAATCGGGTCAGAACTGAAGTCAAAGCAAAAGTCAAAGTTTTGCGACTTTCGGTTCCGAACCGGGTCTAAACAGAAAATTGTCTGGTCGAACATGCTTAGACATGTTCTTACATTAATTACTAAGTTATAAGAGTAATAAAACAGGTTGCAAAGCTTCTACATTGTTAATTATGTTTTAAATCGCAAATTAGGATCCTGTTGACTTTTTATAAACAACTTTAACCCGACATTTGATCTAATTAGAACGGGAATCAGAGGGTGCCCTTTTAAGGGTTTATTGCCCACATAATTACCAACTTATAACTACTCTTAATTCGACTAATCACTGGACCATTAATGATTAATCGCTAAGTCAACCGTTAATTACGACGGTTTGACTTTTAAGCTAAAACTAAGTAAAAACTCAACTAAGAAAGGTTAAGCATACTTACAGAAGTCCTATGCAATATTAGAGAAGCTTAGAAGGAGGTCTTGAGCTCCAGAAATGATCAGAAGATGAAGGAATGAATGAGTGATCAAGTCTTGCAACAATGGGGCTATTTATAGTGTTCTTGATCCAATATGATGATGACAACCAACTTGTATGATCGTATTCTAACCCGAACGAGTCTATCAGAGGAGTCTTGATCAGTTACAGGTGCGGAAAACAAGTAACCAACATAGAAACAGCTAGATCTTCACTTTAAACACACGTTTGATTGATATTACATCGTTTACAATCAAATCTCACACCGGCAGCACCTCGGTATGGAAATCAAGAAGTGTTACAAATGATTTCGTACTTGGGGTATATATAGGGTCTGAGATTTCGCTCATATGGACATGATGTCCATAAAAGCGAACCCCCCCCCCCCCCATTGTACATATAAGCGAAACCCCCTTCTAGGTTTCCCACATATGGACATCTTTGTGATTTCCCACATATGGACATGTGGTTTCCCACATATGGACATGTGATTTCCCACATATGGAAATGTCCATATATGTGAAATCAACTTTCTCGAGAAATCACGTACAATGTGCCCTAATCTAACATTCTAAGACTAAGACTCGGTACAAGACGAAGTCGACATATGTATGCACTAACAGACTCCCCCTCAGATGTTGACGAGTCTTAAGTGTTGAGTCTTCGCATCTTCAGTCTTGATCTGTCTCTGGGCATCACTCTCTCAATCTATTCTCACAGGTCTTCAGACTCCCCCTTGCGATATGCTGGCATTTCTTCAGTTCATCAGCATCATCAGCTTTAGGATCGTTGTCTGGCTTTCCATCTAACAGCTTCTCAATATCAATCAGCCTGACTCTTCATGTCTCAAGATCATTGCCTGGCTACCTCCAATCAGAGTCCTCGGGTATTGGAACCTAGGCTCTCATCTAGCTCAGATCTCAGGAATGAATACCCTGGCTCATTCTTTCCTGCAAAAACTCTACCTCAAAGTAAATTTCTCTCACATACATATTTCAAACATAAAACCTTGCACTAACTCAGACTCACCTTCAAAACCCAAACAAAATGATTTTTCAATCTGATGAACCACTTGAAAGTTTGATCAAAATTAATCAGTTTAAAAACAAACTCCCCCTCAAATTATACTCATCATGTTTAGCTCTCAGAATTTTGAAAATCAGCTCTCCAATATCAGTTGTCGAAAATCTTTTTGGATTTTTCAAAAATTTATGCTAAAACACACTGAAAATCTTTTTGGATTTTGTAATAAAGAAAATGTAATGCAATAAAGAAATATTTACATACAATATTTTTGTGAGTTCGTGTAAGAGGATCATATCAGTTTTTGAGACAAGTCACCAACACCGTTAAGCTATATTTCATTTTAAGTTTTAAACAATTCACTTAGATTGTCAGTATACTGGTCCATTTAAATTTTCACACAAATTTCAATTGTTCCGAGATACGATATTAATGTCTTAGGAACTTAAACTTATTTATGTGTCCCACTACTTGAATATACTCTCGTATCCAGATCCCAATATTCAGTCTTACAGGTGAGTATACCACAGATGATATCTGTAAGGGGTTATAAATTATGAAGAATCATGAGAGCTCAGGTCAGAACTACCATTCAGCAGAGAGATCATGACTCGACTTTTGGGTGTGTCCCCTTTAGAGGATCTTTTGAATTACAACAGCAATGACTATCAATTTTATTGTTTCATCAATTTGCTGAGGGCGACGCTATTTTTCAAGCAAGCGAAAAGTATTCTCCGGGGACTAGGCCATTACTTCCACAAAATCAGAAGTCCCGGGATAATACCCTAGATATCACTGAGCATAAAGACCTAGTATCTCAGAAAGAGGGACCTTTCAAACAAGATTTCAGGGGTTACCCATATATCCAAGAAGTTGTTCCCCACAATATAAGCAAGTTTGAATTTAGGTTTATATCTCGTCACAATCTACTAAATGTGCAAAAACCTACTGGCATATCCGTAGTGAGATTGTTTATCACAATTAAACTTTACATTTCTTTAGCATGTTGTGACAGTCCACTGATGTACTATCATTTCCTCTATTCACAACGAAACTCATTTTTTATTCTATCATGTTTTTGTATTTTTCAAATTTTCTAATGTTTTTGGATTTTCTGAAATTTTCTACTCCCCTTAAAATGCAAACACATTTTAGGAAATTTGAAAATAAACTGTACAATAAACTTGACAACCGATATCAAATCGCTTCAATTCGCCATCCTCTTGGCATAAACAATCAGAACTCCCCCTTTCACAAAACTATTTTCTCATTATGATTTTCAAAACACTTAAGTTTGTTTTAACCAAAATGATTTTTCCGGAAAATAAGTTTTGTTGATTTTATCACTTGTAAAATTAGGGGTATGGTTCATCATTTTGTCTATTCAAACTCTTGTATCAGGATTACATCAAGTTCAAACTAATGACCTTGAGTAATCACTTTGTCAGAATCAACCTTTCACCACTTGTAAGAATATCCAAAACATATAACCACATGTAGGAATAAAACCTCTACACAAACCATTTTACCAATCAAAATGCCGATTCCTGCTTCGCACTTACCAACCTGGAAGCTCCGGCGAGTCACACTTCATCTGTAAAAATTTGGACAATTTTAAAATCTTTCACACAAAAACAAGTTTAATAAGAATGATGCCGATTCCTGATCCACGATTACAAACTTGGGATCTCCGGCAAGTCAGATTTTTCAATGAAAGAAAATATCCACCCAAGCCTAACCAGCCTTTGGTGTTTTCAATTCAGAAGCAGTTGGAGTGTAAGTTGCTTTCTTTGTAGCGTAAAAATCTTTTACCCCTTTCACCTTTCCATCAACCATTTTTCCGAAAATCTTCTTAACTTTCCCATTAAACGCTTTCTCAACATCAAAGTTATCCTTCTCAGAATAACCCTGATTTGAGATTTCAGACTTTCCAGTTTTCTTTTTAAAATTTTCAGTTCTCAATGGTGGAATGTTCCCATCATCCATTGAAGGAACTGAGTTTTCATCACTCTCATCAAACTGTGGCTCCTCTGATTTTGTGGAATCAGATTCATCACCAGATTTTACATCAGATTTCTTAACAACCCATTTTTGGTTGTCAAGTTTCACACTTCGCTTGTAAAATCTCTTCGAACATTCACCAACTTCAAATGTTGAATTTTTGAAAACTTTAAATTTTTCAGTTGGTGGTTCGGTTTTACCAATAACAACTTCTTTCAGTTTTCCAGAAACTCCTTGTTTTGTTTTGGTCGATTTAGGACAATTCCATGCAATGTGTCCAACTTTGTTGCATCTAAAACAGGTTCTGGTTTCTGTTCTCTGAACTTCATTCTTCTTTTTCTCAGCAAGAAATTCTTGATTTGATTGTCTCCAGAATGAGCTCTTCTTCTCTTCCTCAGCAGACGGTCCTGAAACAAATTTTGTGTTTGTTTTAGAAATTTTTTCATTTTTATAGTTTTCAGGTGGAATAAAACCAAGACCTTTCTTTTTGTAGCTACGATTTTGGTTTGATTTCTTTTGAAAAGCAGAACCAGAATTGTAACCTTTTTTCTTGTTTAGTCTTTGTTGTACTCTTGAGGTGTAAGGCTTAGGTTTTTCATTAAGATTTTCATCTTTTATTTCAGAAATATTAATTTCTGTAAGTTTGAAAACCTTTTTAATCAATTCATTTTTAACACCTCTTATTGGAAACTCTTTATCAAAATATAATTTGTCAGAATCATTCAAAGTATACACAACTTCAAATGTTTCATCATTCAAATTAGATTTTGACAACAAAAATTCTTTACTGTAAACCCGTTTTCCCGACGATTTTGAACTCTTTTCGGACGAATTTGAACTCCCGACTGACAGACACGAACTTTTGGATTCGGACTTTGACTCTGACTCCTCATCTTTATCCAACACCTGATCGACCACACGTTTTATCAGTTCAGACTCATGATCTGTGTCGGACGCTGTGAACGTGATGTCAATATTGTCAGGTAAAACATCGGTTATCTCGGATTCTAATTTAATATTGACTGCCTGTTTTAGTTCTTCCTCGTTAGGTTTTCTAGGCGAGTACCCTTCCCAAATCGGAGGCGGACACTTATTATAACAGACATCCTGTTTCTTACCAGTATCCTTTTTCTTCTTTGGCTTTGTTTCTTCACCTTTAAACGCTTCAAATCCTTCAACTATTGGATAAATTCTATCAATTATGTAGTCACAACCTTTGTAACTTTGCAGCAATCTTCTGATTCTTTCATTCTCAGTTGCTTCACTATCCAACTCTTTCTTCCGCTTTGCACATTCTTCTATGTACAAGTTGATCTCTTTCTGCTTTGTCATCATGGTAGCATTCATCATCTTCAAAGCTTTTTCTCTTTCAGAGTTAGTCTTCTCCAGACTATTCACATGTCTGTTCAATACATCATACGACTTTTTCAAATTCTTTACATCAAACAACAATTGTTCTTTCAACTTTTCTAACTCACTAAACCTTTCATCTTTCTCTATACATTGTTTACAAGACTCTAAACATGTAAGACAGGGTTTTGTGATTTCAACGATCTTCTCGACTTCAACTATCTTTTCAACTTCCACAATCTTCTCAATCACTTTGACCTCTTTCATTTCCTTTGTAGCTTTCCTTTCTTTCAGTTTCTTCAATTTTTCTGCAAAATAAAATTCAAAAGTGTCAGAAGATAAATGAGTTTTTCCCAAATTTATCTGTTCCATCTCTTCATCACTATCACTTGTTTCTGATGAACTGTTTTCAGATGAAACAGATCTTTCATCTTCATTTTTCTCTTCATCAGATAACACTTCCATCCATTCCTTCAACATTTCTGGCTTTTGAACAATATGTGCATTAAAAGCTTTAACATTAGGATCAGCTGGAATGTACTTTTCCCAGCTAAAACCATCAGCCACTTTCTCGTCATCTTGATCCATGATGCCATAGTAAGCCTTCTTGTTTGCATCTTCAATCATTTTCCCATGTGCCGTTTGTGGATCTTTTTGTTGATGTGGTAGATGAGTAATTTGTTGATATATGGATTTCTTATAATAATCATCTTTTCCAAAAGAATCCTTTGCTCCTCTTGGCTCCTGATTCTTGCACTCTCTTTTAAAATGGCCTTTCTCTCTGCAACGAAAACAGACAACTTTAGATTTATCAAATCCTAGATTAGAAAGGTTTGCATCCAAGAAATCATTTCTTCCTGTAACCATTCTAAATTTTTCTGCTCTCCTCAAAACACTAGCTAAGGCCCATTTAATATCCATCAGTTCCAGCTCCTCTGCATCGATTTGGTCATAATCTTCCTTTGTGAGCATCGGATTACCAATTCTTCCGGCAATCAACCCTTCATAAGACTCTAATGCAGTGACCAATAATCCCATATAATTCTTTACAATCTCTTCAGAATAATTTTGTCCATTTTGAAGATGTAAAGCCACATTGCACTGAATTAGATGACCATTTCCAGCAGATGAACTTTGAACACTTGGAGGATTCACCGTTGAGAACCCACTAGTGTTGACTGATCCTTGACTGCTTGGTGTAGATTGATTTCCAGCACTAAATGCAGTTTGTATCTTTGAACTTGCTTCAGCAGTTTGAACATTTCCTTTATAGTACAATTTAATATCTTGTTGATGAGTAGAACTGTTCATTCTAGCAATTTTCTGCTGCTCCAGATCCTGTGCCTCCAGCTTCTCAATAAACTGTGCAATTGATAACCTGCTAACCTGTCCGGAATTCTTCAATATCATCAGATATGTGCCCCATTCCTTTTGTGGTAACGCATCAGCAAGCTTTTCAACCCATTCTTCTGGAGTTTTTGTAATCTTTAACTGTGACATGGTGCGAACAAGATGACAATATCTTTCAATAAGAGTCTTTGTTGTTTCACCAGGCATGCAAGCAAATAGTTCAAACTCCTTTTTCAGCAATGCTGCTTTACTCTGAAGCATCTCAGTACTTCCTTCGAATTTCTTTTTAAGAGCTTCCCAGATAGAGTAGGCATTGTAATCATGTTGAAGCAACACAAAGCGTTGTAGAACTCAGTATCCATTTTTCAATGTACGTTGTTTAAACACAGGAACTTATGAGCGAAATTAGGGTTTGGATGACCTTAAGAGCGAAATCAGAGGTTAAGGTGTACTTAAAAGCGAAATCAGGGACCTGTAGGTGCCTTATGAGCGAAACTAGGTGTCTTGGGTTGACACAAAAGCGAAATATGGTCTTATAGGTGGTCACAAAAGCGAAACCAAGTCTTATTGGTGGACACAAAAGCGAAATAGGTCACTTAGAGGTCCTATGAGCGAAACCCTATGTCAAATGAGCGAAATCTGATGTCAAATGAGCGAAACCCTTTGTCAAATGAGCGAAACTACTTGATGTCCTTATAAGCGAAACTACTGATGTTCAAATGAGCGAAACTACTTGATGTCCTTATAAGCGAAACTACTGATGTTCAAATGAGCGAAACTAGTCACTTGGGAGGTCCTTTGGAGCGAAACTAGCCACCTAGGAGTGACACATAAGCGAAACCTGATGTCTGTAAAAGCGAAATCACTGGTTGTTCGTATGAGCGAAACCAACTTGGGAAGCATTTTGGTCCATTTTTACTGTGAATTTTAAGCTCAAACTTTCAGGGATTTGTCTATGATCAATTTCCTACAGTCTGTGAAAATTTGAACAAGTTTCGACCGTAAGATCTCGTTCCGATGAAGAAAGAAAGTGTAGAAGTAAGAATTTATGATGAAATCCAGCAAATCTCTGTAGAACTCCTCCTCCTGAAGCTCTGATACCACTTATAGGATCGTATTCTGACCTGAACGAGTCTATCAGAGGAGTCTCGATCAGTTACAGGTGCGGAAAACAAGTAACCAACGTAGAAACAGCTAGATCTTCACTTTAAACACACTTTTGATTGATATTACAGCGTTTACAATCAAATCTCACACCGGCAGCACCTCAGTATGGAAATCAAGAAGTGTTACAAATGATTTCGTACTTGGGATATATATAGGGTCTGAGATTTCGCTCATATGGACATGATGTCCATAAAAGCGAAACCCCCCCCCCCATTGTACATATAAGCGAAACCCCCTTCTAGGTTTCCCACATACGGACATCTTTGTGATTTCCCACATATGGACATGTGGTTTCCCACATATGGACATGTGATTTCCCACATATGGACATGTCCATATATGTGAAATCAACTTTCTCGGGAAATCACGTACAATGTGCCCTAATCTAACATTTTAAGACTAAGACTCGATACAAGACGAAGTCGACAGATGTATGCACTAACACAACTCTAGGAGTGATCCCTGATCATTAACACATGTCCCTAAGCCCTAAAATTAGTAGGGGACGCGCATGGAAGTGAAAAATATCTTCATAAGTCGGTTACATGCTCAAAACAGCCAACTGATCGAATTTCCGCATCTGGGCATCCCTTACGGACCGTAGCCATTCATCAGGGCAAATCTTTCTTTTTCAGTTTGCATCCTTGGCTCTTGGTCCTTCGAAAGGTCAATCCACCTTTATTCTTTGCATTTTGAGCCCCTCTAATTGACTTATAAGGGCTTCAAGTCTTATACCCACTTTGTTAAGTCCTTGGTTAACTTGGTTATCACCCGAAAAGTCATAATTTTCAACGTTGACG
This sequence comes from Helianthus tuberosus, assembly GCA_030545235.1. Classification (NCBI taxonomy): domain Eukaryota; kingdom Viridiplantae; phylum Streptophyta; class Magnoliopsida; order Asterales; family Asteraceae; genus Helianthus; species Helianthus tuberosus. Next base: position 85,468,615 of record CM060411.1, read on the forward strand.
CTTTAACCCCTCTTATACGAATTTTATCATAACTTTCTCACACGATAACGAAACTTACCGAAATTTTTATCATACATTCTAATGAGCATAATTAATTGTTACAAAGCTTCGGGTTTGCTAAAAGGTCACTTAGAGGTATATTTTAAACATGTTGACACATTTAACCCCTGTAGTTTGTAATCTCTCATTTTCTTTCACAATTAGCTTCGTATGATCCATGAATCATTCGTTTAAGGGTATAAACATCATGTAGGGTTATTGTAAAGTATATTTATCCATTGTTGGCACTTTGAACCCTTATATTCTCATACTTTCCTTGTTTGTCAACTTTAGTCCTTCCAGAGTATTCTTTCACATGCTTAAAGCTTATGATACGTGTCAATACATTATAGGACGTGAATTTTCGAGGTGTTACATCCTCACCCCCTTAAAAGACATCTCGACCTCGAGATTTGCTAAAATGCTGGAAGTACTTTTTGTCGCATAATGGACTTAACTTCTATAACATATCTGGAGTCTTTCCAAGCTCCCAGAGTGACCCCTATTTTAGGTACATGTATCCTTTTAGAGCTTCTTAACCTGTCGATCCTCAATCAATACAGGATGCTCATCACATCATATATCTGCATATCATTATGGGATATTACTTCTTGACTTATTTGCGACACACATCCTTCAGTCACTAGTGTGCAATGTATTGCGAGCTCCGCCAAGCTCCTTAAATAGGTCTTGGCTTACAAGCTACTTGATCTTGATACCTTCGATTTCCTTCGAATGATGCTATATACTCCGAGCCTGACTATCCTGATGATTCAACAAATTTGGCACACCCTTCCTGGGTGATATCTTTTGTTGAGCCTTATTCCTTAACGAGAGTTTAGGAGGGTTGCTATTTTCATAAATCCTTGATTTCCTGCCGTATACTGGCAACTTACAGTCGATTATAGATTTGTATGATCTTATTTGTTGTTTCCAAGGCAACTTTCAGATCCTGATAATTGGACTTACCAATTCTCTATCTAACAAAAGATGCTTAACATTCCATCCATACAAGGTCTCCCAAGGAGTAGCCTTAATACTTACCTATCAATTATTATAGAAAGCTTATCTTAAGGTGGGATGGTCATCCCAAACATTTGCTTAAAACTAATCTTAAGGAATAGCTAATCCTTATAGCTAGTTGAATAACTCAACGATCCTGGGTAGTTGATGGCGATTCGCAAGCGTTGTTAAAAGAGGATTGCGGTAATGAATGCATAAGCAAAATGAACCGTCTTTCTTACCTAACAATATCAAACTCTCGGAATATCAAGTTAGGCTATATGAATCTCCTATCTTAAAATTTACTTAATCAGGGTTTCGGTTATTCCATAATCATCATGGAGTTCTTACAACACTCCAACCCAAAGCGGGATGTTAATCTTAACTCTACTTGCCTCTCGGGAGGTAAACAGGGTAGTCTTAGGAGAAGATAATCAAAATACAAGGAGGTTACAGAGATTTTCCAAATCTCAGGATCTAGTTCATCCATCCTCGCTTGTGCCAAATGAGTGACACTTTTATGTTATGAGTCCACATGTTCCTTTACCAGGAAACATTTATTTGGAAAAAATTCTATTTTCTAGATATCTTCCTTGAATACCATTAGCTGACTTTAATACCATTTGACCATTGGAATATCTTTGTGGTTCCATGCATTAAACCTCCATATTGATCAGGCATGGAAACAATCTATGGAACATATTAAGATACACCAATCCTCATGTGGCGCTTTTGTCATACCATCTGGTATTTGCAATCGATAGGGATCAAAGAGATATCAATTACATATGAATGCATTTATCTGGAGAGAGGGTACTTTAGAATTTTATGTTTGAAGATTTCTGACAGGAACAGAAGAAATGGTTCCTATGATTTGCTATCTGTAAGCTTTACTTTACACTTAATATCTAGGATTCTTATGATAGATTTTTAAAAGTCTTACAATTTATGAAGGATTTATTGGTATCCGTATTAAAACAGAATTCTTAGCATTTATACTTAAAGAACGTACCCAACGTTATTATTGATGTGGACTACTCCTGACACTCTTTAGGAGAGTTTAAGCGCTATCATTCTTAGGCTTTCTATCCTTAGCCATATTTCCTTTGACAGATTTGGGGCACGTAGCATTTGGCTCCTTGAACTTTTTCACGGCCTTCTTCACAGCTTTTCCAACAGCTGCGTCTATCATAGTTTGAAGAACATCTTTGGAAATTCTAAGGTTTACAATTGTAGCATCATTAGCATGCGTCGCATCATCAATGGCACGATTGACTGTTGTCTTATCCAAGTTTGTCATACTCAATATTTGGTTCCTATTACCAAATGGATCATTTACTTAGTTGCAATTCAACAACTGCTATTCATCACCTTGATGGCCTTAACATGTACTAACCATGGTTTCATTAAACTATACTGGCCAATATGGCACTAACATTCTTAATGAACGTTATTTTACAAACATATCAATATCACTTAGCCTAGGTCACAAAAGACCATCAATGGCATTTAAGGGTTGGACCTAGTCCATCACCTTTTTGACAGGGGATCAAAATGTCACATCTGTCTTTATTATATTGATGAATTTGGACAGCTTGAAAGCTTGCCATAAGGATATCAGAAAAGAGTGATTCCTAATAGATATAAAATATCGATCTAAGGTTTGTTGGAGCATTCTCTAAAGTATCATCGGTCAATTTCTACCTCGTATTAAATGACCGGAGTCCTAATCAGCGGAGACAACAGTTCTCAACATTTATCATTCATTATAGAATCATATGTGCCAGTATCAAATAAATTTCTGCATAAACTGCTTAATATGGAAAGGTACCTGCTATATAGTTATCATTCTGCACCATCTCCTGGGCATTCATCTGGAAGACTCATGCGTTTATTTTCTTAGCCTCTTCGGGCTTTTTCTGATTCCTAGGGCAGTTGGTCCTGATATGCCCCTTCTCATTGCAACCATAACAGGTTGCGTCCTTCAACTTCTTGCAATCCAAGGTTTTATGTTCCTTAGACTTGCAAATCCCACAAGGTAGAGGCTGAGATTCAAATCTGCATTTCCCGAGGTGGTATTTCCTACAGGTTTTGCACCTGGTCTTCTCACCCGACTGTTGGCTGTCTTTCTCAAATCAGGAGCTCTTCTTATCCTCAAAGTTCCTCTTTTTCTTCCTATCGGAGTGATGAGAATTCTCATCCTCCCTTTTACGCTTTCCATCTTCAGCGGCTTTGGCAGCTTTGTTTCTAACCACATCGAGTGTGAGAGATAGCGACAGATCTGCCGCTGACCTGAATGTAGTAGGTCTCGATGCATTCACACTTGCCTTTATTTCTGGGGCTAGACCCCCAATAAAGCGAGCTATTCGCTTTGGTTCTGGTGTGATCAAGTAAGGAACCAATCGAGACATGGTATTGAAACTTGTAAGGTATGCTTGACAATCTAAGTTCTCCATGACAATGTCAAGAATTCAGTCTCAATTTTCTCAACTTCATGTTGAGGACAGTAATTTTCTTTGATAAGAGCAACGAACTGATCCTAAGTCATGTTGTACAAAGGGATCTTCCCCGTAGCTTGGATCAGTGACCTCCACCAAGCTAGAGCTTCTCCTTTAAAAGATTATGAAACAAATTTCACAACATCTTGTTCCGCACAACCGCTGATGTCAACAAAAGTGTCCATCTCCCCGAGCCATGTCATGCAATCGATGCCTCCTTCTTCTCCTGTAAAGTCTCTGGGCTTGCAGGAGACAAAATATTTATATGAGCAGGCCTTAACTGGTGCCTCTTGATGAAGCACAACCTGTCTAGACGGAACACTCCTCTGGTTTGACGAGTTATGAACATCGTCTTCCTTTGACTCGTGTGATTTAGAAGGGGGCTTACTACGAGCCACAGATAGAGTCTTAGAGTGTGTATCACTTGATTCATCATATTGTCTGTCGAGGGCTCGTGTAACGACATTATCTATTAATGCCTGTAGTTCCGCACCAGTTATATTAATTCTGGGAGCATCATTATTTTCCCTCGGGTGGCTATTGACCTCATCTGATCCAGCCATGTAGCTTGATTGCTACATAAATATTGACGATGATTCATTCAGAGGTTATTATGGATTCATCACTTTTGACGATTCATCAACCATGGTAATATAAACCATATTGGTTAATTTGTTAGTTATATTTAATTAGCATTTTCATTATAATTTATCCTAGTTATGAAACATTAAGGATAATAAGGTGGCACAAAGAGCCTAGTCACAAGGACAGTTTTAAATTTACAAGCCATGATTTCAGAGAATCGAGGCATTAAGGTTTGAACATATTTCATTACCTTTTCTGGACAGAGAGTCAAAGACTACTACTGTCTTTAGTCTCAGAGGACGTTAATTATAGCCCGTAGGCACTTCATCCATAAGGGATGATTATTTCAAATATGGCCTGTGTGACTTTAACGATTCACAGTTTGCCAAAAATGTTAACATACTTACAGATGTTAACAGGGGTTGGAATCTTTTGGATAGGTTTTACCGTCTTGGCCATGTCTACAATGACAATTAGGCTAGGTTTTACCTTTAAGATTCTTTTAATACTTAACGCAGAACAATCCCAAATTGAGATGTAAACAAGGATCTGAATCTAACTATGGAACTACCGTCTTGGCCCTGTCTTAAAATGACACATGAGCTTGGTCTTGTCCTTTTTAGATATTGCCATTTTATTATAATGGTAGATCTTATAATGTAGGAATGATATTTTAAATATAATCGTTCCATAAAATTTAAACAAGTATATGGTTGCCCTAAACAGGACTTCTACAGAAAATGACTTGCCCATGCAAGGGCTAATCAGAAAATAACAAAGGAACCAAATAAGGGCAAAATAAAACGAATTAGGATTAGTCCTATGTTCTTGTCTAGACTCAAGAATGTGCAACTGTGTAAATGAGATTAAACAAAAAAAGGCTAGCGTTTAATTCACTCAGTGTTGGCTCTGATACCAACCTGTCACACCCCGATATTTCCACGTTTGACCGGTGGGCCCGGTAGGGGAGTATCGTGACGTAGTTGATATCATCATAGTTAAACAACACAATATATAAATGCACAGCGGAAGCAAAAGATAAATATATTACAATACGAATATAAAGTAATATCAAGTATTTCAAGGAAAGTAAAGGATCCACAGGCGGATCTTAAAACTTAAACATTGTTCAACACACTTTAGACGCCTAGAACTTGCAAGATTCCTTATTAACGCCCTGAGCTTCCAGCCAATTACGTTCAGTACCTGTCACTTAACCTTTTTGGAAAATACGTCAGTTTACACTGGTAAATACAATTAACCGACTCATTTGAAAAGGTTTAATAAAATTGATTTGGATGCACAAGGCACAACATGTTTTTATAACTTGGGACAATTATATTTATAATCTTGTATACAGATTTACATGTTCGTTGTACGTTCAGGGCCCGATGTAGAAACCGAGTCAAAGTTAACAGACACACCACAGTATAAGCCCATAAGAGAGTGGGATACCGTTTCCCTTATGCACTGTCAGGTGTATGCCTACACCCCGTGCATAAGTCGTGGCCATTTTATAATACAATGATGTCAGGGATATCCGGGACATGGTCATTAACCCCTAAAGGCTTTTATTTCAAACAATACAGATTAAAGCGGGTTACCTCAATAATTTAATCACATTACGACTAAACATTCAATACCCGACCAAGCGGTATTATTATAATACCGTATCCCAAGCCCGTATAGGGAAAATAAGTTAAGAGTATTTACCTGAGCTAAATATAAATTCAATTCCAGTCGTATTTCAAATCAGCAAGTACAGATAGCTTTTACTGGGCTCCTAATCTGGAACGAAGGTTTTTTAATAACTTATTAGAATCCTAACGGGTCTTTAATTAAGCCTTGACTTAGACCGGTTAGTTTTCAAAAGGAAGACCGGATTAGAATGTGGTTTTGACCCAACAAGCGTGTATGCTTTTTTAATATGGGTAACTTAAACACATTCTGGATTTTGAGACAAAAATGATATGGTTTGACCCGTTTCGGCTAATATATGCAAACTAGTTACATAAGCCGATCCGAACGCGAAAAGTGCGTAACAAGTAACCAACTGAATCATATACAGGTTTCCTAAGTTAATATGCCTTAATTATGTTGTGATATCAGTAGGATACCTTCCATTATGCCCAAAACGAGTTTAATCTCAATTTAAGCCCCGTAGGGGTATTTTGGTCATTTTAAAGATTTTAAAAGAGGTTAATTAAAATTCTGAGATTCGGGTCTGAATACATCAGTAAAATAACTTATTTTATTAGGTCATATCAGTTGGTAATAGGTCTTATATGACAAAATGGTTTTAAACCCAAACTATGCGTTTAATACGCTTAAAAAGCCATTTTAAGCGATTTCCGGGTTATATATGAAATCTGAGTTTTCTGATCAAGTTATAAAGTTCAAAATACTTTATTTATTATATAAAATCAGTATCAATTGGATTGGTGTCAAAATACTATGTAAAACTCATTTTGTACATAAAAAGGGTATAATCGGTATTTACCGAATCAATGCCATGACCTTAGGTTATGAGCAGGTTAAAAATAATTAAAAATATTTAAAAATCCCAAAATATTATATTACATCAGTGGGTAAAAGCTTTGGTGTCAAAAATTGGGTTTAGATAGGCTTTATGCTAATTGCGCCGTTTAATTACTAAAAGCGTTATAATTACGCTATTGAGCATAACTCCTAATCTAGACCTCCAACTGATGTGAAATTTTAGGTACATGTTTATAAATCAGTAATAAAGATTATTGTCCTTTCATATTTCCAAAATTCTCGTTTTATGGTCAAAAGGGCATTATGGTCAACATTAAGCATTTAACGGAAACGTGTAAACGAATCGGACAATCAACGATCCAACCACAGAGGGTTATACTATCATGTAACCTGGTCCTAAGGAAGCTCTAAGGCATTTCCAAACCATACTAAATTGGTTCAGAGCTGAAGTCAAAGCAAAAGTCAAAGTTTTGCGACTTTCGGTTCCGAACCGGGTCTAAACAGAAAATTGTCGGGTCGAACATGCTTAGACATGTTCTTACATTAATTACTAAGTTATAAGAGTAATAAAACAGGTTTCAAAGCTTCTACATTGTTAATTATGTTTTAAATCGCAAATTAGGATCCTGTTGAGTTTTTATAAACAACTTTGACCCGACATTTGATCTAGTTAGAACGGGAATCAGAGGGTGCCCTTTTAAGGGTTTATTGCCCACATAATTACCAACTTATAACTACTCTTAATTCGACTAATCACTGGACCATTAATGATTAATCGCTAAGTCAACCGTTAATTACAACGGTTTGACTTTTAAGCTAAAACTAAGTAAAAACTCAACTAAGAAAGGTTAAGCATACTTACAGAAGTCCTATGCACTATTAGAGAAGCTTAGAAGGAGGTCTTGAGCTCCAGAAATGATCAGAAGATGAAGGAATGAATGAGTGATCAAGTCTTGCAACAATGGGGCTATTTATAGTGTTCTTGATCCAATATGATGATGACAACCAACTCTAGGAGTGATCCCTGATCATTAACACATGTCCCTAAGCCCTAAAATTAGTAGGGGACGCGCATGGAAGTGAAAAATATCTTCATAAGTCGGTTACATGCTCAAAATAGCCAACTGATCGAATTTCCGCATCTGGGCATCCCTTACGGACCGTAAGGGAGGACCTTTACGGTCCGTAAGCCATTCATCGGGGCAAATCTTTCTTTTTCAGTTCGCATCCTTGGCTCTTGGTCCTTCGAAAGGTCAATCCACCTTTATTCTTTGCATTTTGATCCCCTCTAATTGACTTATAAGGGCTTCAAGTCTTATACCCACTTTTTTTAGTCCTTGGTTAACTTGGTTATCACCCGAAAAGTCATAATTTTCAACGTTGACGCTTTAACCCCTCTTATACGAATTTTATCATAACTTTCTCATACGATAACGAAACTTGGCGAAATTTTTATCATACATTCTAATGAGCATAATTAATTGTTACAAAGCTTCGGGTTTGCTAAAAGGTCACTCAGAGGTATATTTTAAACATGTTGACACATTTAACCCCTGTAGTTTGTAATCTCTCATTTTCTTTCACAATTAGCTTCGTATGATCCATGAATCATTCGTTTAAGGGTATAAACATCATGTAAGGTTATTGTAAAGTATATTTATCCATTGTTAACACTTTGAACGCTTATATTCTCATACTTTCCTTGTTTGTCAACTTTAGTCCTTCCAGAGTATTCTTTCACATGCTCAAAGCTTATGATACGTGTCAATACATTATAGGACGTGAATTTTTGAGGTGTTACAATTGACGATCGTGTGTATGTTGCTTAAACATATAGCGATGATGGTCAACTAAGGTTCTTCGTGCTACATTTTTGTCAATAAAGGCCGTTTAGGATTATTAATGGTCCAATAGGATGATTGTTATGTCAATTAGGGACAATGGTGCTCAACTAGAGTTGTTCATGCTCTAATTTTGTTAATAAAGGGCTTTAAGGGTCACCAACTGTCTATTGGGATGATTAGTGGACCAATTAGGCTAGTAATGGTCAACTAGGGTTGTTTATGCTACATTGGTGTTAATGAAGCTTGTTTAGGATAATTAATGGTATATTAGGATGATTGATAAATCAGTTAGAATAAAGGTGGTTAAATAGGGTTGTTCATGCTACATTTTTGTTATTGAAGGACGTCTAGGATGATTAGTAGTCCATTAGGATGATTGATAGGTTAATTAGGGCCAGTGGTGGTCAACTAGGGTTGTTTATGTTCCATTTATTGTCAACAAAGGGCGTTTAAAATGATCAATGGTCTATTAGAATGATTTATGGGCTAATTAGGTCCAATAATGGTAAACTAGGGTTGTTCATACTACATTAGTGTCGATGAAGGATGTTTAGGATTATTAGTGGTCCATTAGGATGATTGATAGATCAAATAGGGACAGTGCTGGTCAACTAGGGTTATTCATGCTACATTTTTGTTAATGAGGGAAGTTTAGGATGATTAATGGTTCATTAGGATGATTGATAGGTCAACTAGGGCCACTTGTGGTCAACTAGGGTTGTTCATGTTCCATTATTGTCAACAAAGGGCGTTTAGGATGATTAATGGTCAATTAGGATGCTTGATGGTCCAATTAGGGACAGTGATAGTCAACTAAGGTTGTTCATGTTCCATTATTTTCAATGAATGACGTTTAAGATGATCAATAATCCATTAGGATGATTGACGGGCCAATTAGGGCTAGCGTTGGTCAAGTAGAACCGTTCATGCTAAGGCGGTTAAAAATGATCAATGGTCCATTAGAATGATTGATAAACCAATTAGGGCTAGTAATGGTCAACTAGGGTTGTTCATGCTACATTAGTGTCAATGAAGGTTGTTTATGATGATTAATGGTCCATTGGAATGATTAATAAATCAACTAGGGATAGTGGTGGTTAACAAGGGTTGTTAATGCTAATTTTTTTAATGAGGTTATTTTAGATGATTAGTGGTCTATGAGGATGATTGATAGGTCAATTAGAGCCAATGGTGGTCAACCAGGGTTGTTCATGTTCCATTATTGTTTCATCCAATCATCAAACAATACATTCTAGTCCTCACTCTCTCATTCTTCCCCCCTCTCTCTAACTCTCCTCCCTTCTCTCTTAGAATTGTGACCATCACCCTGTCATAGGACCACCGCCTCACCAGAACCCAACCAACATTCAAGCGAATCTCGAAACCTAAACCACCAACGTCGCCATCAACACTGAATCGAAGCTCAAAACATAAACCCCCATCATTGCCGTCATCGTGGTTCGAGACGAAACCCTAGCCGCCGCCTCTTACTCCTTTCAGATTTGAGCAAAAATTGTACCCATCAACACCACACCTAACAATTTTTTTTTTAAATCTAGTTTCAAGATGAAGCTATGAATTAACCCACCAAGTATCGCGCCACAGGTCAACATGCTCAACCTCCCGTATGTACGTTCAAAACATTCATGGATTGCCGACCTAGTACCTTCAGCGGCACAGAAGGAGCTGTAGGCCTTCTTCACTGGTTCGAGAAGATTGAGTCTGTTTTTGAGATGTGTGAATGCCCTGAAGATCATAGGGTGAAATTTGCTACTGGAACACTCGAAGTTGCTGCGTTAACCTGGTGGAAAGCACAGGTTCAACTGCTAGGGCTGGCGGTTGCTAATGCCACCCCATGGAATGACTTCAAAGAACTGATCAAAGAAGAGTACTGTAGTCGTGACGACATCCACAAGCTAGAGGTGGAATTTTTCAATTTGAAGATGACGGGGTCTGAAATCGAGGCATACGGAAAGAGATCGAACGAATTAGCTATCTTGTGTCCTGACCCTCCCATCAAACGTATTGAGTTATACCTCAAGGGTCTTGTACCAGAGATTCAGAGTCATGTGACTTCAGCTAACCTGGGTACCATTCAGCAAATCATCCGGTTGGCTCATTGTCTCACTGATCAGGCAGTTGAACAGAACAGTGTATCGTTCTATGATTCGAGGGGTTACCTAAAGGGATTATAATTCTTGAAAGTGATAATGAGATCCCCTCTCTTGAACTTTATTGCTCTACTAACAGAGAAACAAATGTTAAAAATACCATATCAAAACAATTACATACATTTCTAGTTAGATACGCTTTAGCAAAATTAAGAATATGTCCATTCATAATAAATTTAGTGTAAATCACGTGTATAATCAACTTGACAAGCAACGTTGCCGATATAGTCATTTGAATTTGTTCAATAAATTTTGGCTTTCTTTTCAAAGTAATAAAAAAAATTACATGTTATAATTAAAACACTAAAACTTATTAACATGTGGAAATAACTTCATGAACAAAGAAGGTAACACCCTAATTTTTCAAGCATTTAAGTTAATTAAGAAAATAATATGAATTAAATTTTGATAATCTACTTACCAACTTACGAATTTGAATAAAGTTATACTTTATATTTTTATTGTGAAATTCAATTTATAATATAAAAGGAATTCTTAAACTGTTAGTTATATAAACTGAAAAGGAATTTAAATATAAATTTGAAAATCGTATCGTATATGGTTTGTAGATTAATTTAAATATGGATTTTTTTATCAATTAATGATTACAATGATAATTACTTGTTCAATAAATAAATTTATTGATATCTATATAGCAAATTACGATAATCGCATATGGATTTAATATTGTATAAGATTGAACTAGGTTATCACCCATGGTACCCACGGGTTGTTTTATTTTATTAGTTATTAATCATTTATATTTTTTAAGTATAACGGCTTATTTTTATAAAATTTGTGAGGACATTCACCGATAATCCTATATAAATTATGAGATAAGATTATTGGTTTACTGTTTGAGGATATAATCTTTGATTTTAAAATAAATAACATGTGGCTATTGAAACAGGTGGTGTCACACCCCGACCAGGTAAAACAACAAAACGTGGCGGAAACGTCGGGGATTGTTGTAATAGAATTAACTGTTTCACAACCATGGTAATTAAAGTTACGTTTTATTATTCAATCAAGAGAGTTACATTGTCTTAAACAAGAAACAAAGAGTACATAACATAAATTTTAACTAGTTCTTGCTTTGTTTTAAGTCACTAAGGCACAGGTCCGCCTAAGTGTGTCTCGATCATCCTATGCAATAGCTCCTGAAAACACATGTGAAAATAGGTACGTCAGCATAAAAATGCCTGTGAGATACATAGGTTTTGTGAAAATAGGATTCATGACTTGAGTCTAAAGAAACTGTTTAATAAAAAGTAGCCATGAATCTTGTTGAATGTTCCTTTTCATAAATCATTTGAAAAGCAATGGATAAATCAAATGATATATATGTATATAAAAGAATATTGTATGGTTAAATGAATAACCATGTAAAATGAGTTTGTAAAAGTTAAGTCATTTGTAAAACGATGTTTATGTGAAGATTGTATTGTATATGTAATATGTCTAAACTGAAATGGTCTAAATAACGCTACGATATGTAATACCATAAATGCACTTATATATAGGAAGTACCAGCGGCGTATCCACCATGTTTTTATCGTATTACACGTCGCCTCGTTACTTAAATCACTTACCCAAACAACCACCAAAATGTACTGTTTAACAATTGTAAAAATGTTTATGTATGATCAAATACAGTTCACACGGTTCAACAGTTTCAACGGTTCGCATGATCAAATGATTACAACGGTTCACATAGTCAAATTGTTACAACGGTTCAAAATGTAATATAATGTGTTCATATGCTGGCTGAGCATATGCAACAAATGTAATGTAAAACAATGTACTAAGTATGCTAAGTAAACATACGAAGCAGGAAAAGTCATGTAAATCAATGTGCTAGCATGTTCAGTCAACATACATAGCAGAAAAGCAATATAAATCAATGTACTAAGTATGCTAAGTAAACATACATAGCAAAACAATGTAATGTAAATCATGTACTATAAATGTACTAACGAACATAGCAAGTATATGATGTGAAAACATGGAAAGCATGAAAGTAACAAGTAGGCACATGTGTTTCACCACAAAACAGTTTGGAAAACAGTAAAAGAGGGGTCTATGTACTCACTTGAGATTGCTTAGTAGTCCTTGAGTAACAACCAAACAATGCTAGAGATCACGGATATCAAACGACACCTAATATAGGTAACTATGTTAATATACCGGACCTAAATCGGAGGATTGGATAGAATGAGGGTTCGTAAACCAAACGAGTATGGAGACTCGTGTAATATGGTTTAACAAAGCCCACATACTAAAATGAAACCTAACCTAAGTGCTTACGACCCATTTCGACCCGTTTAGGTAGCTTATACTACTTTAACGCGTCGTTCGCGTAAAACGCGTTCGGAACGCCTAACTAGTCCTATGACAAGTAAAATATGCCTTAGCATGTCTAATATTGTTACCAAATCAGTTTAGATACCAAAAGTTATGTTACATATGCTTAAAATGAATTTTGGCGTAAAAAGGGTATTTTGGTAATTTACCTAAGGCATATATACTACCTATCATACAACTAACTAAACATCGTGACCATAAGGTATAACCTCGAAAGGTTATTCCCTACATACTATGGTCACCTAATGTGTTTGGTCGGATCCTATTGATCGACCAAACAGGTCGGGTTCGAAAGTATAAGCGATTGTTTAGATCGCTTACCTTACGACCCTATATAAGCACTAAACTAAAAGTGACGAGCTAAGCATGTTAAAACATGCTTAACTAAGTTTAGAAAACAGGTTTGGTATCAAAACAAATGGTTTTGATACCCAAGAGTAGTTTGGTTACAAAATACGTAATAATACGCATTTTGGCAGAAACTACGACTCGTCACTGAGCCTAGATAACGTGGTAATCAGTAGGTATAGTCACTAGGGACTATAACCATCGTGATTACGCTCATGTTATGAAGTTCAAATGAACTTCGTGTTGACCATAAACTGGTCAACGCAGAAAGTCAAACATAGTTTGACTTTCAGACTAGAAAGGCGATAAAAGAACGAAGGAACACTTACAAAGGGTCCCCGCTAGTAAAACTTGATCGAATAGCTCAGGTATGAAGCAATGACTCCAACTTAGAGCATTGAGATCAGATTTGTGGGTTTTGAGTTGTGAAAAGGTTGGGTATTTATAGGATTCTTGGAACCGTTAGGATCGTTCCTCGAATACCGTGATTTGATCTTGTCCCTACACTTCTTACAAACTTGTGGTAGCTCAAAATGGCCCCCCAACATCAGGGATTAACATGTGGCATTGGCCTTTGGAGTGTATAAGGGCTGTTAACAGCTGTTATACAACTTTTGCTGATCTGAAAGGGCCTCGCGTGACGCCTAGGGGGCTAGGTGTCACGCCTAGGTCCTTCTGATCAGCAAACAGTTTACAAAGTTTCCATTTCAGTCCCCGTTGTGTATTAAGGCCATTTCCGACATGTTTAAGGCTCGTTAAGTCAACTTTAAGGCCCTAAAATGATGCCTAAACATTGTGTACATGAAACATGCTCAAAAATATCCCGGATGTCGGTTCGTTTGGTCGTACGATCGCGATGTTCGCTTAATTACGACGACATGCGCATAAGCGCGAATAACGATCCAAATTGCGCGACGAATGGATTTTTCTCATGCCAAACACTAAAATAAAATATTTTAGTGCTTACATAAATTTTTGGATGTCCGGATGTATTCAGAACGTAAGTTATGCGCGAAAGTGCAAACTTGTGCACTTTTTGACTCTTTTAGTCCCTGAATGACCCAAAAGTTTATTTTAGCACACCGAACCCCTCAAAGCCTATTTCTAAGCTATGTAAAGGATATTTATGGTATGTTTAACTTATGGTCATGTTCCGGAATGTCTGTTACAGTTCAAATTGGCATACTTTCGCAGTTTGTCAAATTTAGTCCCTGTAGGCGAATTAACTTGTTTTTGCCATACCAAAGCCTTCAAAACTTATTTCTAAGTTATGTAAAGGTTATTTAAGGTATGTTAAGTATATGTTGATGTTACGGAGTGTTTGTCACTTTAAACTGGTTATATTTACGCATCAGTGCGCGTATAACCATCCAGAAAGCGATTTAAAGTTTGTAATCGAACAAGAATTGATATATGCAAAAGATACCCATATTTATACAGATCCCAAGTATGAAATACGATGTTTCATTAGCTTCGTATTTGTTTGATGGTCGCAGTGACACAAGTGTCACAGGTGGTATAATTACTTAGCATACCAACTTCAACATAATAAAGTAGTCAATCTAAGACACAATAAAGTAGTCAATACAATTTACAAAAATTTATTTCAAATCAAAAGAACTTAAAGGAAAACTTCAAATACATCAAACTGAAAGTGAAATTACATCATAAGTTACCAAATATCTCCTTGTAAACCACGTTAGATATCTGTGTTGTTGGTTTACCATTAGCATCAAATACTAAAATTTTGACACCTTCTCTCATATGGACTTTATAACTTATGTGTACGGATTTAGATTCTCGCAACCTCGTTGTCGGAAATTTAAGTCGTTTTTATATGCTTTTGTGATATTCAAGATTTATGTGGTATTATATATGTATATGTATATACTTATATCGTTTTAGCGAATATGAATATGACGCACCGAATCACCGAATATGAAGCACCGATAGGTGGCCACTGAACCTGTAAGTCATACATAAACAAATCGAGGGAGAGAGAAACAAAGCCTTCTTTATAAAGGGGTTGAGACCCTTTTCTATCATGATGCATTTCGCCTGGGCGAGCAACTCATCGGGTGAACCGTGAGCTTCTAGATGGGAAACCCATCGGGGGCAAAACGGTTAGCATCTTGAACCGGTTTACGTGGGATGTTATAGAAAAGTGACCACTGAACTACTGCACTAAAAGGTGACTACCGAACCACCAAATGTGATTATGTGAATTACCGAATGTGATTATCTGCCGCACCGAATGTGAACTAACTATGCACCGAACTACCGAATGTGACTCACCGAATGTGGCTAACCGTATGTGTTATGTATATTGTGTGATATATAGATATTGTTATGGAACTATGTATATTGTTTATAGTTGTTGTCCCACTGAGTAAATTTTACTTGTACTTAGGCGTGCATATGTCTTTAATGTATGTTAGGTTACAGGTTTATCCGGGAAGATCTAGAAGTGGGCTCAAGGGATTCAAGACTGCTAGGATTTTATAAATTTAATAATTATTTTTGTAATGAATTTTGTAATTTAATTGTAAAATTGTAATGTTCAAAGTTTTAATGGAATGATGTTTGATTCTGATTACCGTTATAGTGACATGTCAACCCTAGTCAGGGCAGGGTGTTACAAAGAATGATAGCCAATATCATCAAAAACCCCTTTGAACACACATAAGAAATCAAGGAGTTATAAGACTTAGATTGCTTTATCAACAAAGTCAAATTGTAATTGTAGTAATGTTAGGGACTTGTACTGCCTTGGATTCTTTTTTACAGCCAAAGGATAGCAATATGAAGAGCATGCATAAGAGGAAGTTCGAGAGAACTCTAATGATTAATTGATGAGGTTCTAAAACAATTAAATCTAATGTTAACTAAATTGGGAGTGTGGTATATGTGGATCCCGGGTGCGGAAGACTGAAAAATGTCTAATGGGGGTTTAACAAATTCAGAATTTAAATAAATAATAAGTGTCTCGGTCGACACACCATTGTCTCTTGTGTCACATGTTTGTGTGTGTCATCAGCCATGGACACAAGCAGGATTGCTTGTGTCACACCCCAACCGATGGCAGTTACATTGGAGTGAGGCGAACGAGATTGCTCGAGACTTCATAACACTAAATGTGACAAGTATTTAATAAACAATTTCATTTCATTATTAATATCAAGTACATTGTTTAAAATAGAATACATCGAGTTTCAAACAAAATGAATTACATTACAACAAGTATTAAAGTTTGAAGTGCTTTTCTAGGCATCCTACTAGATTCCGTGCATCGTCCCAATTTCCTGCAAATACGTTTTAAAGTATAGTTCTATACAAAAGTATTGGCGAGTATACAATTTTAAGTACTAGCATATATAAAAGTTTGAACAATCCACATGACAGAAATAGTTAACTAGATTAATATATCAAGGCATGCAATTTTACAAGTCAATCATCTGATTACCGCAAGTATTAAAGACTTAACATGACCACAAGACTACACACGGTGCGTTACTCCCATAGCGCTATACATGTTAAGGGGAGGCTTTAAACAAAGTTAATGACAAGTAAATCACATAAGAATGTTCCAATAATACAAGTCAAGTATCACTTATTTAAGCATGTATGATTGGATTGTTTGTGTTTGCATAAAGTATAAGTGATTGCGTGTGTTTAATAGTATAAGGTAATGCACCCAAAAGTGTAAAAGAAAAAGGGGTCATGTATACTCACAATTTTGCAAAAGCTTTCTGATTATCTGTGAGTGACGAGTTGTTTGAGAATGGGAAATCGAAGGTAAGGTCATACGGCGTTTATGGATTGGTTAGATTCGGGATTTAGAATTCAAGTACAAAAGTATGTATGCATAAAGGTATATTTAGTCTAAATACTCGTTTTGACACTAAGTTGTATGTGATTTCATGG
The DNA here is from genome assembly GCA_030545235.1 of Helianthus tuberosus. Classification (NCBI taxonomy): domain Eukaryota; kingdom Viridiplantae; phylum Streptophyta; class Magnoliopsida; order Asterales; family Asteraceae; genus Helianthus; species Helianthus tuberosus. Next base: position 85,485,889 of record CM060411.1, read on the forward strand.
GTCCTAGTATGCCCCGAATCAACAATGAGAGACTTAGGATCATAGATAAGTTAGTCTAAGTTCATTACGAATAATCATAAAGCAATTATCCTCATAAGTTTGTCCATGTTCATATATATATATATATATATATATATAGGGTCAGGATTTAGAGAAAACGATGAAAAGTGTGAGAACAGAGAGAACGGTTATGAATCGTCAGATCAAATCAATCTATGGACTAGATGACACGGTGGCGTTTTCGTAAATAACATCACTTTTATTAAGTGGACGCGCTTCATTAAGGGTAAAAAAGTCTTTTGACTTTTCTACATAAAACGCCAAACTCGTGAATAAAACGCAATTAAAATTCCTGCCTTAACCTACATAGCACACATCATCCTAATCTAAACGCCATTAGATATAAAACGCCAAACTTTGTTTTTAACCGATAAAGCTGAACAAACAGTAACTGAAACGACGGAACTTAATTACTAACATTTATTATAATAAAACGCGCCTAAAATACGCGCCAAAAATTTCCTATATAAACAACCTCTCAGACTTTCTAATAACCACACCAAACCCAAAATGCCATATTTTCCTATATACCATTCATCTTAGAAACGCCAAAAAACCCAAATATCAAAGATTCCAATCGACATTTCTTTGAGATACACTATTTTCTCAGTAAACTTTCGCTCAATGTGATGGGCAAAAATCCTTATGTGGGGATATTGTCCATCTCATTGAGTAAAATCTTATTGAGTCTATCCTCAATATAAACGTCAAAACATACAAAAACCACGAAATTGCAAAAATGTCATTTCTTGGAGATTCAGTTTTATTCTTAATAAAGTTTAGCTAACCGGGGAGGACAACATTGTTAGACATCTTTCTTGACTCAGGATTTGTCCATCTCATTTAACAAAACATTATTGAGTTTAGCATGACCAACATTAGAGGTTTATGGCAGTTTTATTTAGTGGCATTGTTTTTTTTTCGGCGTTTGATTTGCTTGTCCGATCTTGTATTGTTTGTTATGTAACTTCGAAGTAACATGTTATGAACAAATAGGTAGAAAAAAAGATGGAAAAATGATATATAAGAGATGTAAAACGCAAAACTGAAATCTGTGTGTGTTTTGTCAGAATGAAAAATACAAAACGCCAAACTACTCTTCACTGGCTCTCGAAGACCTTGTCCATCTTCTTTTAATTACGGCTTGTTTGCATGTCGATGCATAGTGTCCATAGCTTTTGCAGTTCTGACACTGTCTTTCTTTGGCCTCGGGTTTCGACTTTGATTTCTTTTTCTCGATTGCTATCTCCTGTTTAGATTTAAGGCGCTTCCGAGATCCAGAACCTTTGGATTTATACCCAACATGGACTCTTATCGGATTCTTGTCATTTTTATATTGATCGGTTATCTCGGCAAATCTATCCCTAGTACTAGCGGGAGGAGCAACAATCTGCATATCTTGAACCTTCTTCATATAAGATTGAACATGATCCTTGTATAAGGATAGCTCCTCTTTATTACCAGATAAATGGTTCAAAGTATATTGCATTGAAAAAATAATATCTCGCATCATACTTTGCACTTCGGGATCAAGCTCAGTCATATATTCACGACTAATTGAGTATTCAGGAGAGCAGTTTGGGGAAGCCTCTTTGTGCCATCTATTCAAAATGTATTGTTTTGGAAATTCCCTAATGTCCATACTTCTCAAAACATAGAATATATGTCTACATACGAAATCAAACTGCTCAAAATGCCTGCATAAGCAACTGCATGTGCAATCAGAGTTACGGTACATTACCTGAAAAATGCCAAAAAAATATCACTATAACGCCATACAGAGAATGTTTGTCTAAAAAAACACAACTGGATATGATAAAACGCCATGCACAGAAAACGCCATATAAAAAAACAAAACGCCATTGTTTACCTCAAATAAGGATGTACAAGGTTGCTGGAAGTCATGTATGTAAAACTTAACAAACCCGTCGGGCTAATCTTCGTAACGTTGATTTATGCAATCTGCAATTCCAATTAGCTCAGCTTGAACGTCACAAAAAATATTTTTGTGCATATGTTAACAGCTTGGACTTCCAACACTTGGTAATTACTCTTCAACTAGGGTCGTTTGTATCGAGATTCATGATCATTTTTCCGGTGCGTGTGACGATGTGCTTCTATTTCAGTTTCGTAATGAGTCATGAACTCAACAAGAGTAGCTTTTGAATTGAACACTTAACCAAAAAAAAATGATTCTCACTCTCCGACCTCGATGTCGTTTGCATAAGGCCCAACAGCTCTTCCATTCTATAGTATGCAGGGATCCAAGATTCCCTGAGTGAAAAAATATCAGATAGGCAGTCATTATCTGCTAAATTGACCTCCCTGATAACCACTTCCCATTCTGAATCAAACTCTTCAGGTGTAAGAATATCCGTCCATACAACACCACAAATACGTTCTGTTAAATTGGTGTAACTGCATAGCCTAACACCAACCTATGTATAACAGGAAAACGTCACGCATAAAAAAACATATATATTACACAAAGACAAAACTTAATTAAAAAACAGTAACAAGGTATGGAAAGCCATATATTTTAAAACTCAGTGTATCCTAAAACGCCAAAGGTAAAAATAAACATATCAACCTTCAGAGAAAGTTTATGCATCACATGCCATATACATAACCGATGCCTCGTGTCAACAAGTACAGCAGAAATAGCCTTCTTCGTTGCTGGATCTTGGTCAGTGACAACAACTTTTTGTTAAGAACCAACAGCTTTTAGAAAAACTCTCAACAACCAAATATATGTATCAGCAGTTTCCGACGCCAATAATGCAACACTAAATGTAACATTGGAGTGATGATTGTCTACACCAGTGAACGGTACAAACACCATAGCGAATCTGCATATGAAAACGCCATGAGAACCTAAACAATAATAAAACGCCATTGCATGTAAACTCACAAAACGCCATTGCATGTAAACTCATAAAAGCGCCATAGCATGTAAACTCATAAAACACCAAAAAAGAACAGAAAAGGTTGAATTATAAAATATTACTTGTTGGAATTATACGTGGCATCAAATGAAATCACATCACCAAACACGTGGTAACAGTGTTTGGCTTGATCGCCACACCAAAAAAGTCCCTTCTAAAATTGTCTTCGTCTGTGAAGTAATCGTACAAGAAATTAGGCTGGGAATGTTTTTTTTCATCCAAATGTCTCACAACCATATCGGTGTCGTATTCCCCTATAAACAAGTTAATTTGCCTCTTGTAGTTCTTAAATTCAACTTTACTTGCACCCACGTCATCAAAACCGCCAAAACAAGTCTTCATAACATTAAACACCTTGACTGGACCCAAATTCAACTTAGACATGCTGTGTATAACATGCTTCTGGAGCTGAGTGAGGTGTCGTTCAGTTGGAAGAAAATGCTTATCAGGACGTTCAACAAGATCATGGTTGTGCTCCTCGACAAACTTATAGACCTTCCATGATCCCGCCTCAAAAATTACACAGAACAGTGCACCACAATCAGTCTTCTTTGAAAAGTTCGATCGCACTAAACGCTCCTTTTTATTGGGGTCCAACGTATCAACCTTCTTGTCCTTATATACTCCAGCTCTCTTACACATGTAATACTTAATATGTAATACACCTTTGGAGTTTGTCTTTTCAGTCCCTTTCCTGACTGAAAACCCACAAGCCTTGGCATACTTAACATACATTGAATAACAATCATTGAGGCTTGTGAATATCATGTCCATTGTGGGCTTTATTTCTTCACTAAAGTTAGGAATGATAAATGGTAATCCAGTTTTAGGACAAAACCTTTTACTCGAGGAAGCAACTTCGTCTGAGAAAACACAGTCAGGAACAAAAATTTCAGAAAAATGCCATTAAAATAGAAAATGTCTCATAATAACATTATAGATTAAAACGCCATTAACTGAATAATAAACAAGACATAATAAACACATAATTTGAAAACGCCAAAATACGCACACCATAACTTTATTGATTAACAAAAATAATGAACTTACAATACTAATGCGATGTGATAATGAAAACGCCATGAGATGAATAATTAAAAATAGTTAACAACATAAATAATTAACAAAATATAACATCATAATGAAAACGCGATAATTAACAAAACTGATGTTTACACAAATTAACAAATAGTAATAACTGATGTTTACAAATACTACTAAATAATATTCAAATCTAATCAGGTGTAAAACGCCAATGATCGTAAAAACATAAGAAATATACTAGATCCCAAACGACAATTAAAATTAATAATGAAAACTCCAATTATCAGTTCTTACTAATTGTTTAACTACCAATGAAAATGCGAACAAATTGGATACATGAACAACGCCATTGAAAAGCATACAACACATTATGAAAATACAAATTAAAAAAAAAACACTGAAACAAGCAGAAAAGGAACAAAACGGCATATCTATTGCATGATTTGCTGGAACAAAAATAGGAAACGTCATCGAATTTTACTTTGTCGAACAGAATCCACGTTAGACGCCATAGATCTGAGAAAGCTTGCAAAGGAGGTAACAGCTAACACGAAATCTTTGGAGTTTTAATTTGAAACAGATTTATAATGCGAATAAGGAGGGAATGTATAAAAGGACAATCGTACCCCTACATATTAATATTAATATAGTTATAATAAATATCCTAAGCTAAGTCCATCATGAGTTTCATAGATTGTCATCTAAGTCAAGCATGGAGGATTAACCTCATTGTATGATTCACCAATACACAAATCATCACAAGGATGATTCGGATGGTCATGAATGAAAGGAAATAACTAACTAATATACTTCAAGTAGCCAAGTAAGATCTAACCCGGGTGAGCCGTCCAACATGGAAAGAGTTAACTAAGTGTTAGAGGCTAGACGGGGTTATGTTACTTTAAGACTAGCAAGCTACTTGAGGTTACTAGTTGAAAAGTGTGAACAAGTGAGATTTTGTGGAACTAATTCGGAAAGCCAAAGCTTCCAAGGTTCACACACAACTCATACACAAGACTTTTAACATAAAAGGTTGAAGCTTGGATGGTTTTCAATCACTTAGAACAAAATGGCTGAATTTAAAGTAAGTTTTAAACTTGTTTTCTTGCTGGAAATCAACTACAACACAATTCCACAACTGTGAGCTTAGTTGGGATCTTCGTGGGTATAAGATTACACCAAGTTTTAATCAAAACAACAAATAAATAAGAATATAAATTTATAACAGAAAGTTTATAACTTATTGGACCTCAATGTGGTGAGGTTCCACTTTAGTTTGCCAAGGAAAACTTGTGGAACCTTCCTAGAGGTTACCCAGGAAAGTTAGAGAGGAAAAGAGAAAGAATAGGAGTGAAAAAGAGAGAAAGAGTGAGTGGAACTCACTGTGAACAAAGTGAAGTTCACTGTTGTAGCTTTAACAATTGAGAGAATGAGAGTATTTGAGTGTGAGTTGGAGTGTGGAAAAGGATTTAGAGTGAAAGGGAAATTGTTGTTTATAAGTTAAAAACTAGATGTACGCCTCCGCCGCAATGCGGCTCGGGGCTTACAAATAAACTCAGAATTAACTTGAATATACTTGAACTTCACGATCTCACAAAGCAAAACAACTTGCAAATCAAAATGTACTATTGATCATAAATCCAACCTCAAAAACACCAAACCACATCAACAAAACATAAGTCAGAAATAGATCAATCTTACAAACCCATAAGCTAACATCACAAACAAATACATAAAAATATAAAAACTTAAAATATGTTTTAGCCTTTCAATACCCTCCACAAATGGAATAACACCAGGTCCACAATCAGCATATATCTATCTGCATGTATCATAAAGCTTCTGAACTGCTGCAACTTTCTTATGTCTATGTTAATGAACCTAAAATAAGCAGTGTTATTGTAAGGTCACTGACTGGGTTAAAATCAACAATTTAAATTATGTACCTGTAAAGGTTTATAGATGAAGCTTGACCTGAGCTTCAATGGGCTCTATTTTCATCCACGTTAACATGAAACCCATCATTGAAGCTCGATCTTAGCCTCAACTCGCCTCTTACAGTGCTCGTCTCAACGTCGCTGTCATGAAACAGCCAATCATTGAATCTCACTCTAAGCTTTAGCTCCCCTAAAGCGGGTCGTCATTTCATCAAATATCTCGGCCAAATCGATTTTGAAATCATTCTCCCTGCCATTCTCAGTAGATCCGTATTTCTGCTTATACAGAGTCATGCTTCAATTTTGAAACAGATAATCATATTTATTAATTATTTATAAAAGAAAGAAATAGATAAATTGGATTACCCGGGAATGACTCATGCTTTGAACTGGACGCCCGAAGTATTCTTCTTACCCAGATGCATCTAATTGATGTAATGTTGAGGGAGAAACATTTTGGGAAGAAGATACTCTCGAACGCGTATGAGCAAGAAGAATGGCATAGGAAACAATATTCCACCCGTCAGAATCCATGTGATTCCATAACAAATCAAGAAATACACCACTTGGTAAAAACATGCGCAACAATAGCTTCGATAAACTGCGCTTCATGCCTGTATATTTTGTCAAAACAAACTTAGTAAAAACATTGTAATTGAAAATGTATATAATTAAACTAAAGTGTTACCCATTTGCGATGTTTTGTAGGTCTTATCCGGATAAATTCGCAACCTGGGCTAACCCGGCCGCCATCTTTCCACTTTCTTAATATCCACAGCGAAACACTTCTCATATTTACCAAAACCACAACCACAACCAAAAATCATGGCTCGTTGACGAATTAGGGGCTGGTCAATGTTGTAGAAAATCGGAAGAACCACCTGCACATTATACTACTTATAGTCCAATATTTTCACCAATTCATCTAGACCATGAACCGTAAAAGCATGCACTTTTGAAGAAGTAATAATATAAACTCCACATTGCTTTTGGTATTTCTAAACATTAGCCATTGCCAATTGGTAGCTCACATTCATGACTGAATGTTGACCAACGTTTTTTTTTTAAACAATCATCCGAAACCGACTCACCAATGAAATTCCCTTTTTCTTATCAAAACATCCTTGAAGACTCAGACATGTAATTGAGAGATGAACACAGCTAAGAATCAGGTAAAGCCATGGCTGCAAACACACGTTTGCATAGTGAGCACTATGCAACCTAGATATTGCCCCACCAAGATGCTACTCGGATCTTCTATGTACCCTCAAAATAAAACAATCATCACAGCCTAATAACTATCATCAAGTCAGGCAGATGTAAGTACGCTTCAAATGAACATACAATATGATAAAAACATTTCATCAAACACCTCATCTACACAATTTATAGCATCACAATAGAGGCTCATGCAACCATCATAGCATTTGAAGCTCAGCTTTTGCATCACAGCCTCAACACTTTCAGTTCAGACAGATTAAGAACACAAAATCTGGAGTACACAACTCCTTTTGTCAAATGAATTCGGCATGTAGTAATGGTTAAAAAACCATATAAAGCAAATATAACAACAAAAAATCACACTCTACCACACACGTAGTCCGAGTTAACCCACCCCTACACCCATCGCACCGCCAGCCTCAATCAAAACAAAATGCATGTTTAAATCAGACCAGATCCAGAAGCGGCGGCGACCGTTGGTACCGCTGGACATGATGTGATCCACAATGACCACCGGAGTTTAGGGTTTGTTGGTGTCAGCGTAAGAAAATGGGATTTAGGGGTCAGAAAAACAGAGTGCTTACCTTTCTCTCTCTAACGTGGTTGTCTAGGGTTTTCATCCAACCCACAAACAGACGTATGGGACGAAGAAGAAGAAAAGCGGAGTAGGGCTTTCATCCAAATCATGAAACCATCGCAACCATTGGAAACCGCCGTCGTTATCTAAGGCCCAACACAGTTCCTCTGTTATAGAACTATTTCACATTTCAAGTGGGAAGGGAGATAGAGAACAGATCGGGTAGAGAGAGAAAGAAAATGACCAGCTAAGAAAAGCAAAATGGAGACGTGGCTGATGAAGCAAAGCCTTACAAGCAGTTTAACTCAACTTACAACATACAAAGCACAAAACACTAACTATCCACAAGGTACAACAACCATAAGCCTAGGAGTGTTGCAAATTAGACTATTATATAAGTAGGTTATGCATTTAATAAAAGTGGATGGCAATTGGTAGTTGGATTAAAGTCGAAACAGGAGGTTTTTGAACCTTCTATAAGTTGCGTGTGTGTGCAGGTGTTGGACACGAAAAAGAAAGAAGGAAAGGGGGCAAAATAGAGAAGGGGCAAAACAGAAGAGGGGGCGAAACACATGAGGCCGAAGCACTCATGTATTTCGTGTGGCAAAGTGGAAGGCCACGAAAGTGTGCTTTGAAGCGACTTTAATTCTATTTTCATTATTATGATTTTTGTTAATATTTTATTATTATTATTATTATTACTATTATTTATATATTATGATTATTACTATTATTATTATTATTATTATTATTATTATTGTTAGAATGTAACCACTTATTTATGAGCACAAGTATTTCGAGTATTGGTTGTGTGTATGCATTCAAAATTGGTAACGTATACTCCAACTATTGCAACCCATATAAGCATGTATAAAAATAGTATTCCATTATGATCAAAGTCTCGGATACAAGACTGAAAATAAAATACGAACACGGTACGATTACAGTTCCCAAAAATAGAAAAAATGATCTCACTTTCTAAATAAGGAAAATTACAAAAGCGAGACGTTACAGTCTCCCCTCCTTTAGAAAATTTCGTCCAGAAATTTATTCAAGAGAAAGACTTTGGAAAAGGCATTTTGGCTAAAATGGTTGGCTAAAATCAAAATTTTGAAGTTCGAAGCGTGTTGAAAATGCATGGAAATTTTGAGGAACGAAAAGGGTAGGTTTGTAAAAGTAGTTCATTTGACTAAGGTGTTTTGAGGCACCCATCGTAAGTATGAGTAAAACGTGTATGTGTGTGTAGGCAAAGTGAGTTTGACTAAGTTTGAATAACTCGACGGGGGGAAGTATTTTAAAAGGATGTTACCTAAGAAGAAAAGTTTTCCAATAAAATAGAATGTATTTTGATGAAAAGTGTGACCCGCACCATAGGTTGTAAGAGAAGTTTTATCGGTTTTAATATGTATTAGTAAAATCACATGTTTGTAGAAAATTGCTTATTGGTGAGAAACGGGATGGTAGGTATTTATGATTTCAAAAGGTTTTGGTGGTAATGGGCCGACTAAGTAGAGTTTGTGCGTAATAAAGAATGGAAGATAATTTTAAAAATAAAGAGATATTTTAGGGATTGAACGTTTAGGCAGATTCATTGTGAATAAGGTTTGTATAAAATGTCAAAAGAATAATTGGGAATAATCGTGGTACGAGAGTGAATGAACGATTTGGTAGATGAATGCTAGGGTGGGAATGGTTTGATTATCGGATATAGTGTGAATATGAAGCGTTGAGGATGAGGTTTCGTCATGGATAATCGGATATCGCGGGTTTAGCAGTGGGTTTGTGAGTTACTAAAGTTGTTTAATTGCATTTAAATAAGGTCTGGGAAAACACAGAATTTCTCATAGCACGTTTTACGAAAGTTTGGTAATATGGTAGAAACACTTATATATAGGATGTACCAGCGGTATATCCACCATGTTCTAACCATGTTACGTTTGTTTCGTTATTCGGTGACATGTTACGTTGCATGTCTTACGATACAAAGTAGAACACCCTATGGTTTTCATGTGCCTACCACTATAATCCCGTGTGCACCTGCGATTATATTGGTCATTGCATGATCGGCATAGTTTGTACTAGTGGTGCATGAGTCAAGGTGTGTAGTGACATTAAAAGTGAGAATGTGCGCGTGTGATAGCGTATGAAAATTAAGCAGGTAAGCCTGATTATGTTTAGGTATGTATGTGTCTAACGTAAGAGAACCACTTGGGTTATGCTCACGTATAGGTTTCAAGCATGACTACCAAGTAGTGAATATGTATGAGTATGAGTATGATTGATGACAATTGCGTATATAGAATAAATTGAAACATAACGAGTTAAAGCATATAAAATGATCATGAAATTTTGAGTGTGTAAAAACGAAGTGTAATGATAATATGGGTTAGATTGTCATGAAATATTGACTAAAACGTGTACGATGATATACATGTGTAGTTGTTTGAGCAAGTCGTTGAGTTTATTGAATCAAAATAGATTGAGTTTGTCGGAATGGGGAATTAGATTTGTGAATGTCAAGAGAATATAAAGTATCCATTTGTTATGTGAAGAAACACCAGATCAATTTGACCGGAATCAATCAGATCTGGGGGTAAGATTTCTAGTTGCTCGGCGCAAGGTAAGAACAATCTTCCTGGAGAAGATATTTTCCCTTTCTTCAAGCTGAAGTTCTCATGATTTGAATTTGAAAAAATACTTGTTTTGTGGCAGTCTAGTTGGTAAAAGGTACTGTGTTGATGTTGACATGTGACGGTTAGATGACAGGCTGTCACCCGTGTTAGATGTCAAATATTAATTGGGCGTCATCAATCGTGGTTTCCACACACGCGTGAAGCCCGTTTTGTTTCCCCACTCGCCCTTACTGCCTTGATTAACGTGTTTTCCTGAAAAGGGGGTTTTACAGTTTTCGAGGGCATTAATGGTGATGAGTATATATACCCTTATGAGACTTCTCCTTTAATCACTTGTCTGTACAACCTTTCGTCTTCCTCATTTCTTTCTTCCTTAAAAAGGTCTGCCATTGTTTCTGATGTTCCTCATGTCCACCGGTGAAAACCTAGAAAACATAGAGGAGATGTCTTCCACTTTACCGCCGTTGAAGTGGTCGGAGGATACCTTTAACGATTTAGTTAAAAGTTTTAAGTACCCGGATAGTTGGGGTGCGATTTACCCAAAAGAAGGGCAAACGGTGGCACCAGCTCCGGCGGGCTGCATCACCCTGTTTTGGGATTACTTTGTTGATGGAAACTTCTGATTTCCCACAACAAAATTTGTTCTTGAAATCATGGGTAATTACAAATTTCATATATCTCAGTTACATCCTATGGGGATGGTTCGAATTCGACACTTTGGGTTTCTTTGTCAATCGATGGGTATTGAACCTTTGGTCGATCGATTTCGAGTATTCTATCAGCTACATTGTTCTCAAGGTTTTTACTCATTTATGCAACGTTCCTCAGCCAAGAAGAGTCTGCTCTCACCTCTGAAATCATTTCACGAATGGAAGCCCAAGTTCTTCTTCATCAAGTCAGGAGTAATATCGGTGAAAATGACTTTTCGAGGTGCAGAAGATATTCAACTGGAAAACTTGAATGCTCCGGTGACTGAGATCTGGTACCAAGACATCAATGAGATTCCATCTACCCAGCTTCCTGAGAGGGCATTGGTTGCTGCTAAGATGAGTCTACACTGGAAAGCAGATCGCCATGATAAACCGGTGTATGTAGAAGACAAAACTAGTATGTCATGAAACCCTTTCCTTGTATTATGTGAAACTGTTTGTTACGTGGCGTATAAGAGATAAAATGGGAAAATGATCACAGTCCAGAAAGATGCTGATGAGGAGACATGGTACGGTCAGATAGTGAAGAAATTTGCGCTTCCCAAGGATGTCGAGCTGGATGCGCAACCTTCTGTTGGTGTTGGTAAGTTTCTCCTTTACATTTGTTAAGCAATATTGCAATATTACTCTTTGTTGATGTTGCGCTTTGGGTAATATTTTAATATATCTCCTTTTGGATAGGTGAGTTGATCAATTTAGGCATAGGCCCTGAATCAAAAAAGAAGAAACCCGGACATGTTGTCTCTACCGCGCCCAAGAAGACTGATATGTCGAAGGCGGACGTTCAAAAGGAAGAGAAGAAGAAAGGTACGCGCCTTGTGTCTGATTCTTGGTGTGCTTACGTAGTGGTGTCTGACTCATTAGAGGGTCTTGCGCCTGTAGTTGTGAAACAACCCAAGGCGGAGCCTCGAGACACCACGGGCATCCCAGTATCGAACCCGGATGATCCCATTGATGTTGAATCTAGCCCTGAGCCGCTAGTGAGGACTAAGGCAGTTAAAAGAAAGAAGCCTGAAGGTGAAGTTGTGGCGCAGCCCGCGAAGAAGATCACAAGGAAAAAGATTAGCAAGAAAGGCAACCTAGATGCTTTTGCTGCGAAGCTTTCTCCAGGTAAGTGTCTTTTCCCACCTTTACCATATTATAAGATAACCTTGTTAAATTTTTCTTTGCAGAAAAACTTGTTCTGTTTATTCAAACGGAAACATCATATGTTTTCAATGATGACCTTCCACCGTCACCCCCCCCCCCCCCCCCCGTGCATCTGTTAAAGAAAGTTTAGAGGATATAAAAACTTTTGAAGCGGAGATGAAGAAAACTGTGGAAGCGGAGGCGGAGAAGACTGTGGAGGTGGAGGCGGAGAAGGCTGATTCTGGTGTTACCAAACCAGTGTCTCCTGAAGTTGAGGCGGCCGCGTCGGGCCCTGAAAAGAAAAAAATCAATTAATGAAGAAGAGGTACCAGCGATAATTGTTCCTTCTTCCTCTGCGCCTGCCTCCGAACCTCCCGATGATAATGTTGAAGAATATCCAGAAAATATTGATCATCAAGCCTTTATTATTCATGATGAAGAGGAAGAATCTCCCATCCGCCTGAATGAGACTCTGCGGGATCACTATTATAGGACTTATACTGAGAAGAGAGCTTTTGATACCCATGCGCATGTATGGAAGTTGAAGAAGGGAGATGCTTTTTCTGACTAGCAAGTTTGTCGGGAGTGGTTTCAAGGTGCCTTCCCCCCAGCAGAAATTAAGTTCCAAGAAGAGCAAACACATGAACGCACTTATCGCTCCTACCTTCAAGAAACTGCCAGCTCCACTTCAACTACACATAGAATTGTGCACGAGTGGCGTAGCATGCACAGGGAGTGGGACTCTGTTGAAGCTTCGAAGAAGGAAATTGCTAAAGAGAAGGCAAAGGTTGCTGCTTTGAGGACTAAGCTTAAGGCTGATCAAGCTAAGTTCAAAGACGAGCAGAAGACAGAAGAATGGTCAGCCATGGGATGGAAGAAGAAGGCAGAAGCTGAAGTTGCTCAGCTTGCGGAGGCTCGCAAGCGATGGAAAGAGATATGTGAAAAAGACAATAATGAGAAGAGGGCTCTTCGAAATGATGTGAACAATCTCAAGGCGGAGATTGAAAAATTAAAGAAAGAGAAAGCTGATGCGGAAGCTGCCCGCGATGAAGCCCGGTCTCATAGGGAAAGAAGCGAGCAGAGAGAGGTACAAACTTGCACAACTCTTGCCCTTAGAAATAAGGATATTGAAGAACTTACCTCTTTATTAAATGATCAGGAACAAACCAAGGTGGAACTTGAGTCTACCAAGAAAGATTTGCAACTTGAAAGAGTTGAAAAGGCTGAAGCTACGCGCCACCTCACCGAGACCAAAGAAAAACATGAAATTTCTGAGACTGCAAGAGTGACAGCGGAAAGCTTAGTTGATCCTTTGAAGAATGATATGTTGTGGATGAAACACCATGGAATTATCAATGTAAGTATCGCAATCCCTTTATATTATTTTTGGTAGAGTTTGAATACTCATTTTATGACTTTGTTTGCGCAAGTTGCAAATTCCATTCTGAACTTAATTGATTTGGATCAAACTGTTGCTAACCTGATGGTGACCGCGCATAACGACGGCTATGCGAAGGGATATGCAGAATGTACTCAGCATGTCACCAATGCTTTGAGAGTTGACTGGGATACCAGCAGATCTGCCACCCACGGGGTTGACACCGGTGCTGATCATGCCGTTGCCAAGGAAGAGTACAATAATCTGCACCTCCCGGTGATGGATTTGGTAACTACCGTGCTTCAGTCTGAGAACTTTTTGGATCAGTTGAAGGAGATATTTCCCGATGAAGCGGATGCTTCAGATGAAGACGAGCAAGATTAGGTCGTTACTTGTAGAAGTTATTTCATTGTTTGAACGTGTTTGGGATGTTGGATCCCTTTTTTGTAATGTTTGTTAATGCGCTGGTGCACAAGTAACTTTGATATATATAGTGTGTGTTTTTAGTTACAATATTTACATGAGTACAATTACTTTGTTTAGGTGACACAAATAAAAATGGTATAAGGCTCATGTGTGAACATAGGACTAGAACTTTGCGCAGTGTCATGTGACTGCGGCTGTTCATGAGGCCTATTTTAAGATTACCATAATGTTTTTGTGTGCACCAAAAGAAATTGCATGCATTTGTAACAAAACATAAAAAGGCGTAATGTAAGTAACAGACTTTGCATTAATAGATGATAAGGCGCAGAGGCCGATGGATACAAAGCTATTTAAGATAATTTATATAATTTAAGTTGATGCGCATGTAAGTAGCTATCCTTGTATTATATGTTGACAAGTAGGAAACATGTCAAATATAAAGGAAGCTAAGATTACATGCGCGATGCACCACCTTGGACCATGCAAGTTTGCTTTGCTTTCTTGTTGATTGGTCCTCCTTCTCCGCGGGTGATCTGGTGAATCTCTTTCCTCACATTCTGCACCAAATGAGTAAGTTCCCTGCTTTTGAGTGCCTTTTCTATTTCGGTGCGCGGACTGATGCAGTTGTTAGTGGTGTGACCTGTATCCTTGTGATACTCACAAAAAATTATTCGAATCTTGTCCCTTCTTGTTTTTCATCTGATGCGGTGGTTTAAACTGGTAGTTTTCAGTGTTGAGAACCTCCACAGGAGTTTTGGTTAAAGGTTTCCATTGTCTTTCACGGTTTTCTTGTTTCACCTCTTTTTGTGCCGCGATTTTGTTAATTGTCGTGCGGGCATCATCTGAAGACTATGCGCTTGAATTTGAATCTTTCCAATTTTTCTTAAACTTCTGACCACTATTTCTGCTCATGTCTTGAGGGCGATTTTGAGGCAACGGTGGTCGATTGGAGCTTAAGTTGCGCTCAGTTTGAGCGTAAACTTTGTCTACCACCATCAATTTCTCCCAACTCTTTGGCAGCCCCGCATTCCTGATAGCACTTTGATCATGTCATCACATCACACCGCATATTTGAACTGTGCACGAATTAGATGTTCAAGCACATCACCAATCTCCAAAACCTCTTTGTTAGATCGCGTGATGAAATCCTCTAAACTTTCATCGTCTCTCCGCCAGATGTTCATGACATCTGCAGAGTCTCGGATAGAACGTCGCTGCTGACTAAAATGTACTAAGAATTTCTCCTTAAGATCAACCCAGGAAGTCAGTTTACCTGTTGGTAAGTTGTCAAACCAAAGACGTGCTGCTCCTGTAAGAGTTTTGACAAATAGGTGACACCACATCGGTAACGTCCAACCGGCTATTAGCCCCGCGCTGGTGAATAAGCGCAAATGATCATCGGGATATGACAATCCATTAAACTTCCCTACGTTTGAAGATAATTTTGCCCGCTCGAGGGGAGCCAATGCATTTTCTCTGACAAACTTGGAATTCTCAGCAGCTTCAGCCGGCCGATAGATCAAGTTGTAATCATACTCTGCTTCTGGATTGTACACCGCATGTACTTTTGGTTTATAATTTGCATGATCCTTTTGCAAAAAATTGAAAACACTTGTGATATCATCCTCGTTACATGTTCTATCGTATTCATCAGTCTGGGTGTCCCGCTTCTGTGAGAAACGCGGACCCAGCCGTGAATGGACAGATTGATGTTTTTGAGAATGATGCTCTTCACGTTGATCCCGACGTCTAGTGCCAGAATGAGTAGACTCATATCTAGTGCGAGATTGAGAATTAACTTCTGTATCTTCGACCGACATGTAAGATGATAAATTGTAATGTAAAACTCAAGGTGCAGATGGAGCTCGCACCTGAGTTGCAGATCTATGTGCCAGAAAGGTGTTGTTTGAGTAGTTTGTGCACAAAGTTGTGCATAAACGGTGTTCAAGGCACCCTGTGATTTAACATACCATGATATCGGAGTTTCGCCAGGAGGTAAAATTGAACTGATTGGAATTTCAGGCTAGACTCTTGGAGTAACAGGATCGTTCACATGATTTGCATCATGTTTAACATCATTATCATCAGATGCTACCTCCATAATTCCGTCGACACGAGAAGCATAAGAAAAATTGACTCTGTTCTCGGGTCGAGGACCTTGTGGATTTGACGGACCTTCTGCCATAGAAAACAGTTGAAAGAGAAATCGAACAAGAGTATGAGAATATAAGTAGAAAAAGGTGGGCACCAATGAAGAAACACCAGATCAATTTGACCGGAATCAATCTGATCTGGGGCTAAGGTTTCAGTATAAAAGGGTTAATCCTCTCACCAATTGCTGATAGGAGCTACTTCACCGGAGAATACTGCAAAACAGAAAGCCGTTAGACTCGCCACAGGGAGAATGGGGGTTCTCTCCGTGACCACCCTCCGGCGTAAGAATAAGTACAGTGATTTCAAGAAGAAGATTAAGTATTAAGAGTGAAAGTAAGTGAAAGTGAATGAGGAGATTGTACCTGAATTCTTGTGACAACTCGCATTTCCGAACCTATCTTTGTGCTTGATGTAACTTGTATGAACCCTATGTGTAGGATCGTTTTCAGACCCGAACGAGTCGATCAGAAGAGTTTTTCTCAATACGAAAGGCGGAAACAGACGTATCGAGGTCAATTCAGCTAGAATATCACTTTAAACTGTCGTATTATTGATTTCACAATGATTTACAGCGAGATGACACTTCGGCAACACTTCGTTGCTCTGACCGGAATAGTTACCACTGATCTCGCTTGGAAGGTATTTATAGGCGGCTGATTCCGCTTGAAGAGGTTTCAAGAGAAATAACATCTCAAGCGGAATAACCTTATTCGCTTGAAATGGGCTTGACACTTTCAAGCGAAATCACATCCTTTCAAGCGAAATCTCAATATCTTGAAACACGTGCCCTAATCTAACATTCTACGTACAAGACTCGATACAAGACGAAGTCGACAGACGCATGCACTAACAGACTCCCCCTCGAATGTTGACGAGTCTTAAAGTGTCGAGTCTTCGCACTTTCAGTCTTTATCAGTCTTCGGGCTTCTTTGTTGAAGTATCTGACACTGTAAAGCATTCTCAAATCTTTTTCTTCTCTTTTCATCACCAACAGACTCTCCTCAAACAAATAATCTTCAATCGCAGAATCGCAATCTTGCTCTATATTCTCTTGATCAGATCTCTTGATTCCTTAAGTTCATCAGCATCAGCAGCTTACGTGAACTCCAGGATCAGAACTTGGCTCTACGATCTTCAGACTCCCCCTCTCAGTAAGCTGGGATCACAGTCTGGCTTTCACAGGTTCAAGATCATGACCTGGCTCAAATTCTGCTCAGGGTCGAAAGCTGGCTCACATTCTTTCCACATGTACAGGACCAATTCCTGGTTCTCAATATTTTATCCCAAGATTACCTAGCTTTTATCCTGTTTCCTGCATAATTCTCTACCCAAAAATAAATTTCTGTTTACCACTTGTAAACATAATTCTCAAAATGATTTAACATTTAAAAAATCACTGATGAACCACTTGCAGGAATTATTCAATCAACGAATGAACTTACAGTTTTAATCTTTGATGAATTTCTAGAAAATATATCATTTTTTCTTTTCAAAACACATTCTCGCAACCCAATTATTTGTCATGTTTAGCACTTGGAATTTTGAAAATCAGCTATCCAACATCAGTTGTCGAAAATCTTTTTGTATTTTCAAAAATTATGCTAAAACACACTAAAATCTTTTTGGATTTTTTTAATGAAATGAAATGCAATAAAGAAATATTTACAAACAATATTTTTGTGAGTTTGTGTAAGAGGATCATATCAGTTTTTGAGACAAATCATCAACACCGTTAAGCTTTAATCATTTTAAGTTCTAAACAATTCATTTAGATTGTCAGTATACTAATCCACTTAAATTCTCACACAAAGTTCAACTATTTCGAGATACGAGATTAATGTCTTAGATACTTAAACTTAATCATGTGTCCCACCTCAGAATATACTCCCGTATCCAGATCCCAATATTCAGTCTTACAGGTGAGTATACCACAGATGATATCTGTAAGGGGTTAAATTGCAAAACCGTGAGAGCTCAGGTCAGAACTTCCGTTCAGCAGAGAGATGACGGCTCGACTTTTGGTGGGTCCCCTTTAGAGGATCTTTTTTACAACAGCACATGATTAGCATTTTGCAATGTTTTATCATTTTTTATGCTGCGGGTAAGCTATATTTCAAGCAAGCGTAAAGTATTCTCCGGGGACTAGGCCATTGCTTCCGCATTATCAGAAGTCCCGGGATAATACCCCAGATATCACTGAGCATAAAGACCTAGTATCTCAGAAAGAGGGACCTTTCAAACAAGATTTCGGGGGTTACCCATATATCCGAGAGATGTTCCCCACGATATAAGCAAGTTTGAAATTTAGGTTTATATCTCGTCTCAATCTACTAAATGTGCAAAAACCTACTGGCACATCATCAGTGAGACCGTTTATCACATTTTAACTTTCCAATTCTTTAGCATGATGTGATCGTCCACTGATGTACTATCATTTCCTCTTCTTTGACACAAAAAACTCATTTTTGAATGTTTTTGGCCTTTTTCAAATTTTCAAATGTATTTGGATTTTCTGAAATTCTTACTCCCCCTAAAATTCAAACACATTTAAAGAAATTTGAAAACAAACTGTACAAGTAAATTGACAACCGATATCAAATCACTTCAAATCGCCATCCACTTGGCATAAACAATCAGAACTCCCCCTCACAACAAACTATTTTCCCATTGATTTCAAAACACTTAAGTTTGTTTTAATCAAATGGTTTTTCCGGAAAATAAGTTTTGTTGATTTTACTACTTGTAGATTAGGGGTTAATCATCACATTGTCCAATCACTTGTAGAAAATCAAGTACAACTTAATGTCCCTGATTTACCACTTGTAAAGCGAAATCACTTTCGTGAATTTCTCAAGAAAGATGCCGATACCTGCTCCAAACTTACCAACCTGGGAGCTCCGGCAAGTCCAGAATATTACTGTTCATAGTAAGTACCATCCCAGTCACAAACCAGGGATGATACTTTACCTTGCTTCTTTGTTTTCTTCTCGTAAAATTCCTTGACTCCTTTGACTTTTCTGTCAACCATCTTTCCAAAAATATGGTGTATTTTGGAGTTAAATGCCTTTTCAACATCAAAATCTTTCTTTTCAGAGAAAAATTGATTTGAAATATCAACTTTACCAACTTTCTTCTTAAAATTTTCAGCCCGAAGTGGTGGAAAATTCACATCATCCACAGTCGGCACTAAGTTTTCACATTTTGATTCAATTTGTGGCTCCTCTGACTTTGTGGAATCAGATTCATCGCCAGAAGATAGCTCCTCTGATTTTGACGAATCAGAATCATTGCTAGAACTGTCCTCAGACTTCTTAACAACCCATTTTTGGTTGTCAAGGTTTCCCTTTTTCTTGTAAAACCTGTTTGAACATTCACCAATCTCAAAAGTTGAATTTTTAAAAAGTTTAGTTCTATCAATTGGTGGTTCAAACACAATCTCTTTATCTTTCAGGTTACGAGAAACACCCTGTTTTGATTGTATTGCCTTGGAACAATTCTTGGCAATATGACCAACAGTGTTGCATTGGAAACAGGTTCTAGTTTCTTTCATCTGATCAGCAAATTTCATCTCTTCTTGCTTCTTCGCAAGGAACTCTTTGTTAGATTGCTTCCAGAATGGACTCTTTTATTCCTCCTCGGCAGAAGTACCTGCAACGAATATCATTTTTGATTTAAAATCATGAACATATTTTTCATTTTTATGATTTTCTGGTGGAATAAAACCTATGCCTTTTATTCCTCCTCGGCAGAAGTACCTAGCTTTTCACCTTGGGGTGCTCCCGTTCTTTTTGTCAAGAAGAAGGATGGATCTTTTAGGATGTGTATCGATTATCGTGAGCTTAACAAGCTTACCATCAAGAATCGATATCCCCTACCTCGCATCGATGATCTCTTTGATCAGTTACAAGTTGCTTCTTATTTTTAGAAGATTGATCTTCGTTCGGGGTATCATCAACTTCGGGTGCATGAAGCAGACATTCCCAAGATAGCGTTCCGCACTCGTTATGGGCATTATGAGTTCACAGTCATGCCATTCGGTTTGACTAATGCTCCTGCTGTTTTCATGGACTTAATGAATAGGGTCTGCAAGCCTTATTTGGATCAGTTCGTCATTGTTCTTATTGATGACATTTTGATATACTCTAAGACGCGAGCTGATCACGAGCAACATCTTCGTCTTACTCTGGAACTCCTAAAGAAAGAGCAACTTTTCGCCAAATTCTCCAAGTGTGAATTCTGGCTTAAAGAGGTTCAATTCTTAGGACATATTGTCAACGAACAAGGTATTCATGTAGATCCCTCCAAGATCAGTGCGATTAAGGATTGGGATACGCCTACTACTCCTACTGAGGTTTGTTCTTTTCTTGGACTTGCGGGTTATTGCTGCCGCTTCATTGAGAACTTCTCAAAGATTGCAGTTCCTCTAACTGCTCTAACTCAGAAGAACAAGCCCTTTGATTGGGGATTCAAACAAGAGGAAGCTTTTCAAAACTTGAAGCAGAAGCTTTGTGACGCGCCTGTTCTGACTTTGCCTGAGGGCAATGATGATTTCTTCGTTTATTGCGATGCATCTAAATTGGGTCTTGGCTGTGTTCTGATGCAAAGAAACAAAGTCATAGCATATGCATCGAGGCAGTTGAAGGTGCATAAAAAGAACTACACCACTCATGATCTTGAGTTGGGTGCAGTTGTCTTCGCTCTTAAGATCTGGAGACACTATTTGTACGGAACAAAATGTGTGGTTTTAACGGACCACAAAAGTCTTCAGCATATCTTCAATCAGAAAGAACTCAACATGAGGCAACGACGTTGGGTTGAGCTTCTAAACGACTATGATTGCGAAATTCACTACCATCCTAGTAAGGCAAATGTCGTAGCCGATGCATTGAGTCGTAAGGAACGAACTAAGCTTAATTGTGTTCGTGTTCAATCTGTTATCCAAGCTCGATCCGATATCCAAGCCCGCATTTCTCAGGCTCAACAATCTTGTGTTTCACAAGGTTTGATGGATAAGGAATTTCCCTATCACATAACGCCTGATCTGGAACTGAAGGACAATGGATCGTACTACTTCATGGACCGTTTGTGGGTCCCAAGTCAAGATAACCTTCGCACCTTGCTTATGGATGAAGCCCATAAGTCTCGTTATTCTGTTCATCCTGGCTCAGATAAGATGTATAAGGATCTTCGTATTCAGTATTGGTGGCCTGGTGTGAAGAAAGACATTGCCTTATATGTATCAAAATGCCTTACTTGTCTTAAGGTTAAGGCTGAACATCAACGTCCTTCTGGTTTATTGGTGCAACCAGAGATCCTAGTTTGGAAATGGGAAAACATTACTATGGATCTCATTACCAAACTTCCGCGTACAAAGAAAGGTCATGATGCCATCTGGGTAGTTGTTGATCGTCTTACTAAGTCAGCGCATTTCTTGCCAATCCGTGAGGATTTTTCTGCTGACAAACTTGCTAAAATCTATGTGGATGAAATTGTAGCTCGACATGGTGTTCCTTTGAACATCATTTCTGACAGAGATGCTCGCTTCACTTCTCATTTTTGGAGAACCATGCAATCTGCTATGGGGACCCAACTTAATCTGAGCACAGCTTATCATCCGCAAATGGATGGTCAATCCGAAAGAATAATCCAGACTCTGGAGGATATGCTTAGAGCTTGTGTGATCGATTTTGGTGGTAGTTGGGATTCACATCTTCCGTTGATTGAATTATCCTACAACAACAGTTATCACTCCAGCATCATCATGGCTCCTTTCGAGGCTCTCTATGGTCGAAAATGTCGTTCACCAGTCTGCTGGAATGAGATCGGTGAGGATCAGCTTACTAGACCTGCCCTCATTTTAGAGACATCTGATAAGATTAAGAAAGTTCGTGATAACCTTCAGACAGCTAGAAGCCGTCAAAAGAGTTACGCAGACCCAAAACACAAGCCCTTGGATTTTCAAGTCGGTGATCGAGTATTACTTAAGGTCTCACCTTGGAAAGGTGTGATCAGATTTGGAAAGAAAGGAAAACTTGCACCTAGATACGTTGGACCATTCAATATCGTCGAAAGAATCGGTAAGGTAGCCTACAGACTTGAGTTACCTCCTGAACTTGGAAATGTTCATCCAACCTTTCACGTATCCAATCTCAAGAGGTGTTTAGCTGATGAGAACCTCCACATACCACTTGACGAAATTCTTGTTGATAAAACACTGAAATTTGTTGAGAAACCTGTTGAAATCATGGAACGTGAAGTCAAGTGGCTCAAACGCAAGCGCAGTCCTTTGGTCAAAGTTCGCTGGGAATCTAAGTGTGGACCTGAGTTTACTTGGGAATGCGAAGATCAAATGAAGGAGAAGTATCCGCATCTTTTCCCACGAGCTTCCTCTAAATAAATTTCGGGATGAAATTTCCACAAGTAGGGGAGACTGTAACATCTGTGCTTATAATCATTGTGAACAGTTCAATTATCAATAAAACAATGTTATTTGATCCCAATGTTTGTTTGGTTATGTTTTACATTTTTCATGTTTTGACTTTTGTCCAATTTCAAACTCTATATCACTTTCTGGAGAGTTATACGCAAACTGGTGCGTAAACGTAATCAGTTTAATGCGAAAAATACTTCGTAACATCAACATATACTTAACATACCTTAAATAACCTTTACATAACTTAGAAATAAGTTTTGAAGGCTTTGGTATGGCAAAAACAAGTTAATTCGCCTACAGGGACTAAATTTGACAAACTACGAAAGTATGCCAATTTGAACTGTAACAGACATTTCGAAACATGACCATAAGTTAAACATACCATAAATATCCTTTACATAACTTAGAAATAAGCTTTGAGGGGTTCGGTGTGCTAAAATAAACTTTTGGGTCATTCAGGGACTAAAAGCGTCAAAAAAATGCATAAGTTTGCACTTTCGCGCATAACTTACGTTCTGAATACATCCGGACATCCAAAAATTTATGTAAGCACTAAAATATTTTATTTTAGTGTTTGGCATGAGAAAAATCCATTCGTCGCGCAATTTGGATCGTTATTCGCGCTTATGCGCATGTCGTCGTAATTAAGCGAACATCGCGATCGTACGACCAAACGAACCGACATCCGGGATATTTTTGAGCATGTTTCATGTCCACAATGTTTAGGCATCATTTTAGGGCCTTAAATTTGACTTAACGAGCCTTAAACATGTCGGAAATGGCCTTAATACACAACGGGGACTGAAATGGAAACTTTGTAAACTGTTTGCTGATCAGAAGGACCTAAGCGTGACACCTAGCCCCCTAGGCGTCACGCGAGGCCCTTTCACATCAGCAAAGGTTGTTTAATCAATTATTAACAGCTCCTAAACACTCCAAAGGCCAATGCCACATGTTAATCCCTGATGTTAGGGGGCCATTTTGAGTTACCACAAGTTGGCAACAAGTGTAGGGACAAGATCAAAGCACAGGTATTCGAGGAACGATCCTAACGGTTCCAAGAATCCTATAAATACCCAACCATTTCACAACTCAAAACCCACAAATCTGATCTCAAAGCTCTAAGTTGAAGTCATTGCTTCATACCTGAGCTATTCGATCAAGTTTTACTAGCGGGGACCCTTTGTAAGTGTTCCTTCGTTCTTTTATCGCTTTTCTAGTCCGAAAGTCAAACTATGTTTGACTTTCTGCGTTGACCAGTTTATGGTCAACACGAAGTTCATTTGAACTTCATAACGTGAGCGTACTCACGATGGTTATAGTCCCTAGTGACTATACCTACTGATTACCACGTTATCTAGGCTCAGTGACGAGTCGTAGTTTCGGCCAAAATGAGTATTATTACGTATTTTGTAACCAAACTACTCTTGGGTATCAAAACCATTTGTTTTGATATCAAACCTGTTTTCTAAACTTAGTTAAGCATGTTTTAACATGCTTAGCTCGTCACTTTTAGTTTAGTGCTTATATAGGGTCGTAAGGTAAGCGATCTAAATAATCGCTTATACTTTCGAACCCGACCCGTTTGGTCGATCATTAGGATCCGACCAAACACATTAGGTGACCATAGTATATAGGGAATAACCTTCCGAGGTTATACCTTATGGTCACGATGTTTAGTTAGTTGTATGATAGGTAGTATATATGCCTTAGGTAAATTACCAAAATACCCTTTTTACGCCAAAACTCATTTTAAGCATATGTAACATAACTTTTGGTATCTAAACTGATTTGGCAACAATATTAGACATGTTAAGGCATATATTACTTGTCATAGGACTAGTTAAACGGTCTGAACGCGTTTACGCGAATGACGCATTAAAGTAGCAAAAGCTACCTAAACGGGTCGTAATGGGTCGTAAGCACTTAGGTTAGGTTTCATTTTAGTATGTAGGCTTTGTTAAACCATATTACACGAGTCTCCATACTCGTTTGGTTTACGAACCCTCATTCTATCCAATCCTCCGATTTAGGTCCGGTATATTAACATAGTTACCTATATTAGGTGTCGTTTGATATCCGTGATCTCTAGCATTGTTTGGTTATTACTCAAGGACTACTAAGCAATCTCAAGTGAGTACATAGACCCCTCTTTTACTGTTTTCGAAACTGTTTTGGGGTGGAACACATGTGCCTACTTGTTACTTTCGTGCCTTTCATGCTTTCATATCATATGCTTGTTATGTTCATTAGTACATTATAGTACATGATTTCATTACATTTTATGCTATGTATGTCTATTGTGTGCATATTTAGTACATCGTTTTACATTACATTTCATGCTATGTATGTCCATTGTGAGCATACTTAGTACATTGTTTTACTTTACATTTCTGCTATGTATGTTGACTGATAGCATGCTAGCACATTGATTTACATGACTTTTCTGCTTCGTATGTTAACTTAGCATACTTAGTACATTGTTTTCATATAACATGTTCACATTTTCTATGACATTTGGTTTGCACAAACGGGACTTATATACGTTCATTAACATTAGCTACGCCGCTCGGTAGTAAGTACTGGTACCATAGGACTTGACAAATCCCATTCCTGACATCCTGGGTTTGTTTGGATGTAAGGAATGACTGAATCCGAAAACATTTCTTTTGATAACCTTGACTTAGGGTTATCCGAATGTCTCAAGGCTTGAATGTATGCGTTAACTTACCACATAAATGTTTGTATCAATGTAACATGCATTACTTTGCAAAACATAACTTTTTGATATATTCAAAATACTTTGTTTTGTACATTCTTACATTTGGTTTATGTAACAACACACTACTTACCAGACATAACATTTGCTACACGTTACTTGACTACATTTGGACTATTAACATTTGATATGATTTATACAAGGACTTTTGACAATTGGTTTAAACATAGACTTTATACATTGGTGGTTTGTTTAAGTGACTTAAGTAACGAGATGTGAGTAATATGATACAAGCATGGTGGATACGCCGTTGGTACTTCCTATATATAAGTGTTTGTATTATATTACATATCATAGCGTTATTTAAATCATTCAATTTGGACTTATACATTTTACACAAGTAACACGATTTTCACAAGACTTTGGTTTACAAACAATTTACTTTATACAACACATTTTACTTGGTTATACATTTAACCACACATTATTCTTTTATTTATACATATCATTTGATTTTATCATTTTTAAATGATTTACAAAACAAAACAATTTACAAGGTTTATGACTTACTTTTGCTAAACAACTTTTTTCTAAACTTATAAGTCATGAATCCTATTTTCACAAAACCTATGTATCTCACAGGCATTTTTATGTTGACGTACCTATTTTCACATGTGTTTTCAGGAGTTGTTGCTTAGGATGATGATCGTGACACTAGGGCGGACATGTGCCTTAGAGACAATGTTCTGAACTCTTTATTTCCTGTTTTGAGACAATGTAACACTCTTGTTTGATAAATAAAATATAACTTTGTATGCCATGGTTGTGAAACAATATTTCTGTTACAACACTCCCCGACGTTTCCGCCACGATTTGATGTTCTACGTGGTCGGGGTGTGACATTTAACACCTCTTATTGGAAATTCCTCATCAGAATATAATTTGTCAGAATCATTCAAAGTATATGCAACTTTAAACGTTTCATCATTCAAATTAGATTTTGATAACAGGAATTCTTTATTGTAAACCCTTTTGCCCTGTTTGTCGGTTTGACTCGGAGTGCTGGACTCAGACTTTGACTCTGACATAGACTTCGACTTTGACTCCTTGGATTCATCTTTATCCAACACTTGATCGACCACTTTCTTTATTAACTCGGACTCATGATCAATGTCAAATGACGTAAACGTGACATCAATATTATCTGGCAAATTAACTGAAGACTCCGACTCCCACTGTAAATTTGTTGCCTTTTCGACTCTTTCTGAATTTGGATTTCTCGGAGAATATCCATTTTCAAGCGGGGTGGACACTTGTTGTAACTGAAACCTTGTTTCTTACTAGAATCATTCACTTTAGTATCCTTCTTCTTTTCTTTTTTCTTGTTAGGAGTCTTTTCTTTAGATACCTTCTGTTCTTCAGTTACTTCATCATCTTCAAAAGCCTTCATGCCTTCAACAGTTGGATAAATCCTGTCAATGACATAAGAAGTACATGAGTAACTTTTCAACAAACGATTAACTCTTTCAGTTTCAATTCTTTGTGTTTCAAGTTTCTGTTCTAGCACAGCACACTTCTCAATGTAATTGTTCACAACTTTCTGCTTTATCATGAAAGCTCCCTGAAGTGTCTTCATGGCTATAGCTTGTTCTTCACTTGATTGATTGTATTGATTCATGGCCTTGTTCAGAACATCATAAGATTCTTTCAGCCTATTCATGTTGTTCATCAATGTGTTGTTCTGCTTCTTTACAGCTTCACAATTTTCACAAATCACCGGACTCTTCTTTGCATCAACTTCTTCATCAACTTTGAACTTTGGAACTTCCTTTACCTTTTTATTGATCACTGGAACTTCCTCATCATCACTGCTAACCGGTGTTTTGACCTTTTTCTTTTTCTTTTTAGCTTTTTCATCTTCACTATCACTTTCTGCCATCATGTTAAAATAATCTGCCATTCGTTTTGCATAATACTCTCTATCATCATCACTATCTTCTTCAACACGAGCAACAAACGCTTTGGATTTTAGCATTTCTTTATCCGGACAGTAATCATCCCAATTGAAAATTTCCCAGCTAAAGCCTTCAGGTAACTTTTCATCATCTTGGTTTATCAGGCATGCTTTGTTATCAGCTGAAATATATTTATCCCAGTTGAATCCGTTTGTTAGCTCTTGATCATCCTGATTCACCATACAAGCTCTCTTTGAAGACTCTTTGATTGTTTTCCTACCATGTGCCACTTGTGGTTCTTGTTGTTGTTGAGCAACTTGATGATAGATCGCCTTCCGGTAGTAATCATTGTTGTTATTGAACGGATTTTGAGCTCCACTTGCTTCGCGGTTTTTGCACTCCCTCTTGAAGTGTCCCTTTTCCCTGCAACGAAAACAAGTGACTTTAGATTTATCAAAACCCAAAGTAGAAACATTAGCTTTACGTAAATCATCTCTTCATGTGATCTACTTAAATTTCTCAGCTCGTCTTAACACACTTGCCAAACACCACTTTATGTCCATCAATTCCATCTCTTCAGCATCTATTTGATCGTAATCTTCTTTTGTCAACATTGGATTCCCGATCCGACCTGCAACAAAACTACCATATGATTCTAACACTGTTCCCAACAAAGACATGTGACTCTTAGCAACTTCTGCTGAATAATCCTCATCATTCTCAAGATTCAGAACAATGTTGCATTGTAGCTTCTTGCCAATCTTGGTTGTGAAATATTCGGATCAAATGATGGATATGATGAAAAACTTGTGTTGCTGCTTGATCCTTTTGATGAACTTCCAGATGAACCTTTTGCATTAAAAGCAGTTTCAATCTTTGGTGACATGTTGGTGGACTTTTCACTGATACCACCTTTGTAATAAAGACCAATGTCTTGTTCACCATCGAAATCTTTCATTCTTAAAACCTTTCTTTGTTCCATCTCCTGAGCCTCAATATTTTCAATGAACTTGCTCAGTGTCAGATTGCTAAAACCTTTCTTGTTCCTCAACATCATGAGATATGTACCCCAAGTTTCATATGGCAATGCATCAGCTAGCTTTTCGATCAATTCTTCATTATGTTTTTCGATGCTCAATCTCTTCATGTTAGCTAGCAAATTGCAGTATCTTTCAATGATTTCCTTTGTACTTTCATTTTTCAAACCACGAAGTAAATCGAATTCTTTCTTTAAAAGCGACTTTTTGTTCTTGACCATCTCTTGGCTTCCATGAAACTTTGATTTTAAAGCTTTCCAAATCGAGTACGAAGTTCCATTGTGTTGCAATAACACCAAGATATCTTCTTTCACAGCTTGTTGTAGTAAACTTAGCATCATTTTCTCATCTTTGTATTTCTTTCGATTTTCAGCACTCAGATCTTTAATAGCAATAATCTCCTCGTCATCATTCATCGGTCTAACATATTTCGTCTCTACACATTCCCAAGCATCCAAATAATTTGCTTGTACCCAATTCTCAAACCGTCCTTCCCAACCTTTATACTCCTCGATGTTCATGAGCTTAGGCGGTTTTTACATCGTCCCTGTTTCATTTTCCAACATCGTGTTCTGTGCAAGTGTAATCGGGGTAACCGGGGTAGCAAATGCGTTGTAAAATTCCTCTTCCATGATTCGGTTTTCAAGTAATTGTCAAACAGTGTTTTCAAGCGGAATCACAATCTCAAGCGGAATCTCCGTTGAAGCGAAATATCTTCTCAAGCGAAAACACCCTGAAGCGGAATACCCTTACAAGCGAGATACCTAATTTCGCTTGAATCAACACTCTTTTCAAGCGGAATAAGAACTTTGAAGCGGAATTAGTACGTTTCAAGAGGAAACAGCAGAAATTTTCAAGCAAAATACAGATTCAAGCGGAATCAACTCTAATTCTCAAGCAAAATAGCTGCTGATGTCATCATTCTCACTGTGATTTGAAACGGAATTAGAAATTTTATCAGTTTTAGATCGATTTTAGGCCTGAAACTTTCAAGGCTTTGTTAAAACAGTATTGCGCACATTCTGAGAGAAATTTATCCAATTTTAACCGTGAAAACTTGTAAAATTTTGAAAAGAAGGTGTAGAAATCAGAAATTTCAGCTGAATTGGTATGAACTCTTCCCCCTGAGCTCTGATACCACTTGTAGAATCGTTTTCAGACCCGAACGAGTCGATCAGAAGAGTTTTTCTCAATACGAAAGGTGGAAACAGACGTATCGAGGTCAATTCAGCTAGAATATCACTTTAAACTGTCGTATTATTGATTTCACAATGATTTACAGCAAGACGACACTTCGACAGCACTTCGTTGCTCTGACCGGAACAGTTACCACTGATCTCGCTTGGAAGGTATTTATAGGAGGCTGATTCCGCTTGAAGAGGTTTCAAGCGAAATAACATCTCAAGCGGAATAACCTTATTTCGCTTGAAATGGGCTTGACACTTTCAAGCGAAATCACATCCTTTCAAGCGAAATCTTAATATCTTGAAACACGTGCCCTAATCTAACATTCTACGTACAAGACTCGATACAAGACGAAGTCGACAGACGCATGCACCAACACTATGTGATTAATTGATACGTTGGTTTTTAATGGATGATTAAATGTTACATGTTATGTTAAATTGTATTATGTGTATAAGTGTATAATAATCTTGATCACACAACGTTAATCCAATCACACAAGCCCTTGGGCTTTGGTTCCACACAACTCTCGGCCCACACCTTTTGTAATAGAAACCAAGGGGCAGCCCATGCAAGGGTTCGGCCCACTCCTCTATTTAAACCCACACATAACCCTTATGAGGTTTTGCTTCCTCATTGATTACTAAAACACACAACACACACACAAAACCCTAGTTCTCTCTTCTCCTCTCTCTTGTTCGACGGCAACATCTCCTTCAACTGAAGCCTCTCATCATGATCCACTGCATACTTCGGTTAGTTTTATACCTTTGATTAGTTACCATGATGATACGATTTTTATGATCTTATGTTAATTGATATTGTGATTGCTATAATTTCACATGATGACTCGGGACTCTTGATTAGTAGGATCATGAATGATTATGTGTACATGAGCTTAAACGATAAAGTGGTATAATGTTAATATTGATCTAGAAACGAACATATGTTAGTCGGCTGTAGGTGTTTGGATTCGGATGGATTATAAGATTTGGCTTGAGTTATTGAATGATGAGTTAAGGATCTTGATGTTAATCATGCTATTTCATTCGATGTGATGATGATGAGTTGTTATATGATTAATTAGGGTTCATACAAATTAATTGGTAAATCTGTTGGTTTGATCGAATTGTTGCAAAAATGGAAATTGTTAAAATGGATCGGGTAAATGGAAAGTGTAACTAATTTCCATATTTTATGGAAATCTAATACTAATCGCACAAGCCCCAGTCGCACAATAGAGTCGCACAAGATTTGGTGCAACCGTTTAAGCACAGTGTACAACTTAGAATTTGCATGATCGCACAAGACAGGGGGATCGCACAAGGCAGTGCCGATCGCACAAGTCTTAGGCCACACATAGTTGTTTGAACCCTATTATGTTTTTGGGCCTTAAAGCCCAAAACTCAGTCGCATAAGTAGGTTCCAGTCGCACAAGCCATTTGTAATCGTACAAGTTAATTCGGGTTGCACAAGATTAAATGGACCGCATAAGTTGATTATATGTTTATATGTTGGGCCGTATGGGGTATGGATTTTATTTATTATTGGGCCGAGCTTGTTTTCAATCGCACAACCCGTTGTGACTCGCACAAGGTTGTGCTGAACGCACAACAGGTTTGGCAAAAGGTTTACTGGGCTTCAATTATTGAATCGCACAAGATCATTGGGCCGTTGAACTTGTGCGAGCCCAATCATCTGAGTCGCACAAGTTTGGACGTGATATGTACTGGGCTTCAATTATTGAATCGCACAAGAGTAAAAGGAATGGTTAATAATGTTTTTCAACTATGGGGTAACCCCCACGGTAAGTAAGCCAGCAAAAGGAAACCTAAGTTTTTGAAACAACTTAAAACGAACACTCAATTGTGAACTCGCTCAACTTTGTTGTTGATTCGTTACTATATGCCTTGCAGGTCGTTAGGTGTTACTTGGAGCTTGCACGAGAAGGAGAGGTCGTTGTGGGACATGGACTGTTAAGTTCCATGTTAAACTTTATGAACTTATAACTTATGTTTTATTTTTTTTAAACTTTATGCTTCCGCTGATAACTTAAATTTAGTTAATTTGTTTTGGACACCAATTATATTGTGGTTGGTTTTATATTTACTTAATTACATGGTTCAATATGATTGGTGGCTTGATCCTGGTCATGTCACGCCTCCTATGGTGATACTTGGCTTGTGGAATTTGGGGCTGTGACAGATTGGTATCATAGCTATTGGTTATAGTGAACATGGTTTTAAAAAAAAAGGAAAAGCTTTTTGACAAAACTAGACTATAACCTGTACAGTGCTCAACGATCCACAACGACACTTCGCTCCACGTGCAAGACTCAACACTGTAGGTAATATGGTTTGTGTTTGTATTGCTTGCCTGTTAGTTAAAGTAGTGCATCGATCATGGTATGCTTAGTTAGTGTAAACAATTATTGCTTGAAACCCTGTGTGCTTGCTCTCTTCTGTCATCCCATACTTTCGTACTCTCGCGACACCATTCTCACTCGTGTTTACTTCGATGTGAAGATCATGAGTGGACGACTCAACTTGACTCAAGCCCAGCTGACCGGCTCTAATCAACGAATGAGTTGCTGAGGCACTCGCAGTAGTTCGGCAGGAGGTATAACCTGCCATTTTGACCTATCCTAGGATGTTTAGATCCTACTCTCGTGAACCAACTCTCGTGCTTAACCTTGTCTTTTCTTTCCCGCGCGACAGGTCAGCATGCTCAACCTCCTGTATGTATGTTTAAGACCTTTATGGACTGTTAACCTAGTACATTCAGTGGTACAGAAGGAGCTGTAGGTCTCCTCCACTGGTTCGAGAAGATCGAGTCTGTCTTCAAAATGTGTGAGTGCCCTGTTGCTAGTAGGGTGAAGATTGATATGGGAACTCTTGAAGGTAGTGCGCTCACGAGGTGGAACGCTCAGGTTCAAATGCTAGGGTTGGCAGCTGCTAATGCCACCCCATGGAATGACTTCAAAGATCTGATCAAAGAGGAGTATTGTCCTCGTGATGACATTCATAAGCTGGAAGTAGAGTTTTACAATCTGAAGATGATGGGGTCAGAAATCGAGGTATATATGAAGAGATCAAACGAACTAGCTGCTTTGTGTCCTACCATGGTGGATCCTCCCTACAAGCGTATCGAACTATACATCAAGGGATTAGTGCCAGAAATTCAGAGTATGGTGACTTCGGCTAACCTTCTCACGATTCAGCAGGTCATACGACTATCCCATCGTCTCACTGATCAGGCAGTTGAGCAAAACAAACTGCTAAAGCGTATTAGTGCTACCACTACATCTGATGCTCCAAGTGACAACAAGCACAAATGGGATGGAAATTCAAGCAAGGGATCGACTTCTATTTAGTCTCAGTCTCAGCAGTGAAGGACTGACGACTACAAGAGCCCTGGTCAACAATCCTCTGGAAATCAAGGTCAGGGTGGGTACAGGGGAAGCCACCCTAAGTGCAATCGATGCAACTTGCACCATAGCAGACCGTGTAGGAAGGGTAACTGTTAGAGGTGTAACAAACCAGGACATGCAGCCAAGGATTGTAAGAGTCTGTATCCTGCAAATCAGAGACGACAGCATCAGTAGTAAACTCCACAGAATCAGCGTCAGCAACAACAGCAACAGCAAGGTAACAACAAGGGATGCTTTCAATGTGGTGCTAAAGGCCACTTCAAAAGAGACTGCCCCCAGCTGAACCAGAATCAGAAAAACAACAACAACAACAACCAGGGAAATGGGAACAACAATGGGGGTAACAACGATGGAAAAGGTGCCAGGGGACGCGCTTTCATGATTGGTCAGGGTGATGCTAGGAACGATCCCAACGTCGTGACGGGTAAGTTCCTACTGGATAATTTCTTTGTTTCTGTTTTATACGATTCGGGTGCCGATACTAGTTATGTGTCCTTAAAAGTTAGTCAGATGCTTAAGCGTGCCCCAATTCCCTTAAACACTAAGCATGTTGTAGAGCTAGCAAACGGTAAAAGTCTTGAGGCCACGCACATAGTTAAGGGTTGTAATCTCGTTTTAGCTGGTCAGACCTTCTCTATCGACCTTATTCCCATCGTTCTTGGTAGCTTCGACGTCGTCATTGGGATGGATTGGTTATCCCAATGTCGAGCAGAGATCCTTTAAGGAGAAAATCGTCCGCATTCCTCGTTCTGGTGAGGAACCTCTCGTTATTCGTGGTGACAAGAGTGGTGCTGTCGTAGGCATCATCTCTTTCTTTAAGGCCTAGAAGTGTTTGCGAAAGGGCCACACTGCTATCCTAGCTCTCGTTACTAACACCTCAATGAAAGAAAAGAAGATAGAAGATATCCCAATTGTACACGACTTTCCTGAGGTATTCCCTAAGGAATTACCTGGTCTTCCGCCTCATCGTCAGGTCGAGTTTCAAATCGAGCTACCTCCTGGAGCAGCGCCTATAGCTCGTGCACCTTATCGCTTAGCCCCATTAGAACTGGAAGAATTGTCTACACAACTACAAGAACTCTTGGACAAGGGTTTCATTCGTCCTAGCTCTTCGCCCTGGGGAGCACCTTTTTTTGTTTGTGAAGAAGAAAGACGGTACCTTCTGAATGTGCATAGACTATCGTGAACTCAACAAGGTGACTGTGAAGAATCGTTATCCTCTTCCCCGTATAGATGACATGTTCGACCAGTTGCAAGGGTCGAGCTTCTACTCTAAGATTGATCTGAGATCGGGTTATCATCAGCTGAGAGTCCGAGATGAGGACATCTCCAAGACCGCATTCAGGACTCGTTACGGCCACTACGAGTTTCTGGTCATGCCTTTTGGGTTGACAACCGCACCTGCAGTTTTCATGGATCTTATGAACCGAGTGTGCAAACCCTACTTGGATAAGTTCGTTATTGTGTTCATCGAAGACATCCTGATCTATTCCAAGAGTCAGGAGGAACACGAGCGTCATCTGCGACTCATTTTGGAACTTCTTCGAACAGAACAGTTTTATGCTAAGTTCTCGAAATGTGACTTTTGGCTTCATGAAGTCCATTTCCTAGGCCACGTGGTTAATCAGGATGGGATTCACGTTGATCCATCCAAGGTTGACTCGATCAGAAATTGGCCTGCACCTCGTACACCAACTGAAATCCGTCAATTCTTGGGTTTGGCGGGCTACTACAGAAGGTTTATCAAGGATTTCTCAAAGATTGCGCAGCCTCTTACTGTTCTTACTCAGAAGGGTGTCACCTACCATTGGGGTGATGCTCAGGAATCCGCATTCCAGCAGCTAAAGTTGAAGCTTTGTAGCGCACCTATTCTCTCGTTGCCAGAGGGTACATACAATTTTCTGGTTTATTGTGACACGTCAATCCAAGGACTCGGTTATGTGCTGATGCAACGTGAGAAAGTCATTGCTTACGCATCACGCCAACTTAAAGTTCACGAAAAGAACTACACTACTCACGACTTGGAGTTGGGAGCAGTGGTGTTTGCTCTTAAGATATGGAGGCATTACTTGTATGGTACCAAGTGCACCATTTACATCGATCACAAGAGTCTCCAGCATATCTTCGATCAGAAGGAGTTGAACATGCAACAGCGTCGATGGGTCGAACTCCTTAACGACTACGAATGCGCAATCAGATACCATCCAGGCAAAGCCAATGTTGTGACTGACGCCCTCAGTTAAAAGGAAACTACACCTAAGCGTGTACGTGCATTACAGCTTACCATTCACTCTAGTCTTCCTGCCCAAATACGTGATGCCCAGGTCGAAGCATTGAAAGAAGAAAACATCAAGGCTGAATCCCTGCAAGGATTGTAGAAACGGTTAGAACTAAAGGAAGACGGTGCTTACTACTTAGCGGGGGGCATCTGGGTTCCATTTTATGGTAATCTACGTGAGCTTGTGATGGATGAAGCACACAAGTCCCGTTACTCAGTACATCCTGGTTCTGATAAGATGTACCACGATCTCAAAGCTACGTACTGGTGGCCCCACATGAAAGCTAATATAGCGACCTATGTTAGTAAATGTCTAACTTGTGCTAGGGTCAAGGTTGAATACCAGAAGCCATTAGGCCTACTTCAACAACCAGAGATCCCAGCATGGAAATGGGAGCAAATTTCCATGGACTTCATTACGGGTTTACCTAGATCTCAATGAGGAAACGATACCATTTGGGTGATAGTAGATCGACTGACCAAGTCTGCACAGTTCTTGGCTATTAAAGAAACGGATAAGTTCTCCACTTTAGCAGACATCTACCTGAAAGAAGTAGTTTCGAGGCACGGGGTGCCAACCTCCATCATTTCTGACCGTGATCCACGTTTTACCTCTGATTTGTGGCAAGCAATGCACAAATCCTTTGGCTCACGTCTAGACATGAGCATAGCGTATCATCCACAGACGGATGGGCAGACTGAACGCACCATCCAGATGCTTGAAGACAAGCTTCGAGCATGTGTTATCGACTTTGGTAACGGCTGGCAAAGACACCTACCTTTGGTAGAATTTTCATACAACAACAGTTACCACACTAGCATCCAGGCTGCTCCGTTCGAGGCATTGTATGGACGGAAATGCCGATCACCCTTATGCTAGGCAGAAGTTGGTGACAGCCAAATAACTAGCCCAGAACTCGTCGTCGACACAACAGAAAAGATGGCCCAAATACGACAACGAATGGCAACAGCTCGTGACCGTTAGAAAAGTTATGCTGACAAGCGCAGGAAACCGCTCGAGTTCCAGGTTAGGGATCGAGTGCTACTTAAAGTCTCACCTTGGAAAGGTGTGATTCGTTTTGGTAAACGAGGCAAGCTAAATCCACGTTATGTTGGACCTTTCGAAATCACTGAGAGAATTGGTAAGGTGGCATATAGACTGAATCTACCTAAAGAACTCAATGGAGTTCACAACGTATTCCATGTGTCGAATCTGAAGAAGTGCCTGTCAGATGAGACCATCATAGTTCCTCTCAAGGAACTCGCTATCGACGATCAGCTGCGATTCGTCGAAGAACCAGTAGAAATTACGGACCGAGACGTTAAGATTCTCAAACGTACCAGAATACCCCTTGTTCGAGTTCGTAGGAACTCCAGTCGTGGCCCGGAGTTTACCTGGGAATGAGAAGACCAAATCAAAGACAAGTATCCCCAGTTGTTCGAGAAAAGTGAAACCACTACTGAGGCTGAAGCAACTTCGAAATTTCAGGACGAAATTCCAAACCAATGGGGGAAGGATGTGACACCCCAGGAAAACCAGGAAACCACGCAACCTAACTAGCTTCCTCAGTAACTACGTGCTGAATTTCAAGACGAAATTTCTTTCAACTTGGGGATGATGTGACAACTCGCATTTCAGAACCTATCTTTGTGCTTGATGTAACTTGTATGAACCCTATGTGATTAATTGATACGTTGGTTTTTAAAGGATGATTAAATGTTACATGTTATGTTAAATTGTATTATGTGTATAAGTGTATAATAATCTTGATCACACAACATTAATCCAATCGCACAAGCCCTTGGGCTTTGGTTCCACACAACTCTCGGCCCACACCTTTTGTAATCGAAACCAAGGGGCAGCCCATGCAAGGGTTCGGCCCACTCCTCTATTTAAACCCACACATAACCCTTATGAGGTTTTGCTTCCTCATTGTTTGCAAAAACACACAACACACACACAAAACCCTAGTTCTTTCTTCTCCTCTCTCTTGTTCGGCGGAAACATCTCCTTCAACCGAAGCCTCTCATCTTGATCCACTGCATACTTTGGTTAGTTTTATACCTTTGATTAGTTTCCATGATGATACGATTTTTATGATCTTATGTTAATTGATATTGTGATTGCTATGATTTCACATGATGACTCAGGACTCTTGATTAGTAGGATCATGAATGATTATGTGTACATGAGCTTAAATGATAAAGTGGTATAATGTTAATATTGATCTAGAATCGAACATATGTTAGCCGGCTGTAGGTGTTTGGATTCAGGTGGATTATAAGATTTGGCTTGAGTTATTGAATGATGAGTTAAGGATCTTGATGTTAATCATGCTATTTGATTCGATGTGATGATGATGAGTTGTTATATGATTAATTAGGGTTCATACAAATTAATTGGTAAATCTATTGGTTTAATCGAATTGTTGCAAAGTTGGAAATTGTTAGAATGGATCGGGTAAATGGAAAGTGTAACTGATTTCCATATTTTATGGAAATCTAATACTAATCGCACAAGCCCCGGTCGCACAATACAGTCGCACAAGATTTGGTGCAACCGTTTAAGCACAGTGTACAACTTAGAATTTGCATGATCACACAAGACAGGTGGATCGCACAAGGCAGTGCCGATCGCACAAGTCTTGGGCCACACACAGCTGTTTGAACCCTATTATGTTGTTGGGCCTTAAAGCCCAAAACTCAGTCGCACAAGTAGGTTCCAGTTGCACAAGCCATTTGTAATCGTACAAGTTAATTCGGGTAGCACAAGATTAAATGGACCACACAAGTTGATTATTTGTTTATATGTTGGGCCGTATGGGGTATGGATTTCATTTATTATTGGGCCGGGCTTGTTTTCAATCGCACGACCCGTTGTGAGTCGCACAAGGTTGTACTGAACGCACAACAGGTTGGGCCGAAGGTTTAGTGGGCTACAATTATGGAATCGCACAAGATCATTGGGCCATTGAACTTGTGCGAGCCCAATCATCTGAGTCGCACAAGTTTGGACGTGATGTGTACATGATTATTACTGTTAATGTGTTAACGTGTTCTACGTGTTTGCGATGATCATTACGTGTTCGTAACCTGTTAGCTTATGTGTAAACTTACGTGCACTACTTGAACCTAGACATGACTTGTATGGTAACCATGTTAGGATGTGGTTGACCACAAATAGCTCAAGTTACCTTTTTGTTATCTGCCGAGCTAATCTAAGGTGAGTTCACACTTTCTACAAGGCATGGGATTCCCGGTGGTTGGGAATGCGTAATTGATTGAAAGGAAACCTGCGTATTCTCCTTGGTTAGAATACGTACCTCCACCCTCTTAATTGAAGGGTGACAACTTTGGTACCTGCGTGATCCCCTTATATGGGACACGTACCTCCACCCTGTAACACCTCGAAAATTCGTGTTAAATAAAATAACGACACGTGTCGTGTAAGACAAAAAGCGTTATAAAATCGGATTTATTAAAAATGTTTGACAGGATTTAAAAGTGTCGTCATGTTAACTTTTGCACCTCTGAACGACCTCGTTATAAATCCCAAGACTCAAATCATATTAAAAACATCTAGTATATGTTCAAGTTCAGTGAATTATAGCAATGAATGATTCATAATTTAATTGGTGGACTCCTGCGAAGAAATTCCTACGGTAACCCTTAGTTTTCGGTACTTTTATAAAGGATCCAAGCAAACAAATTCATAATGGTAGGGTATGTTACTGTATAAGGCACTTCTTGGAGGTCCCTAGATGATAATTGAGGCCCCAAAGTCGGATATTGAGGTTGCCCTTTCGAGTGCATGAAAGAACAAGCATTTTTGGTCCCTGATGAAGCCTTGCGCGCACATCCTTACGGTGCGGTGCGCAAGCAGTGCCCAGCTCCAACAGAATTTGCTGTTTGCTGTTTAAACGCGATTCTTGACCTTTTATCCGATTTTCCTCATATCCCTTGGCCCCTAAACAATCCCTAAACATGTAGGACACATGTTGGTAACTCATGGTCAGTGCTAGACTTATTTGTCAACATGTTGTGGAGCCTTGATCACTATATAAGGAACCCACAAGTGCAACACTTTGATCATTCACTACTCAACATCTTCTGATCAATTGTGGAGCACAAGAGCACTCTCCAGGCCTTCCTAATCAACCATTAGACACTTGTAAGTTTGCTTGACCTTTCTAAATTAAGTTTAGCTTAGTTATTTAGCTAAAAGTCAAACCATCGTAATTACGGTTTGACTTCGAGATTAATTAATAATGGCTCAGTCAAATCTCGAATTAAAAGTAGTTATAAGTAGGTAATTATGTGGGTAATAAACCCTTAAAAGGGTTCCCCCTGATTACCACTCTAACCAGGTCAAAAGTCGGGTCAAACTTGCTAAGAAAAAGTCAACAGAATGTTTAAATTACAATTTATGCATAATTAGCAATGTAGATCATATACAACCTGTTTGATCATTGTTATAACTTGGTAATAAGTGTAAGAACATGTCTAAACATGTTCAACCCGACAATTTCCTGTAAAGACCCGGTTCGGAATCGAAAGTCACATAGTTTGACTTTCACTTTGACTTTCAGTTCTGACCCGTTTAGGCATGTTTTAGAAATGCCTCAGAGCTTTAATTGGAGTAGGTTACATGTTAGTACAACCCTCTGTGATTATACACCTTGGGTCATTAGTTATCCAATTAATATGCATGTTTCCGTTAATTGCTCATATGTTGACCATTATGCCCCTATTACCTTAAAACGTGATTTTTGGAAATGTAAAAGAGTAGAAACTTTAATTACTAATATATAAACTTGTATGCAAAGTTTGACATCAGTTTGAATTGTAGATTAAGAGTTATGCTCATTATCGTAAATTTAAAGCTTTATGTTAATAAAACGGCGTAATTAGCGTATAGCCTAGTTAAGCCTACTTTTTGGTATCAATCTCTTTACCCACTGATGTAATATATTATTTTGGGATTTTTAAAGATTTTTAATTAATTTTAGGCTGAGCATAACTCATAGTCGCAAGCTTAATCCGGTAATTGTCGGTTTTGCCCTTACGGGCCATAAAATGAGTTTTACCTATCTAAACGACTCCAAACCTTTTGCTACTGATCACATGTGATAAATAAATTATTTTAAGCCTTCTAGAAATATAAAAATATCAGATTTAACTATCGAACCCGGAAATGGCCTCTAATCGCCTTTTTAAGCGTTTTTAACGCATAGTATGTACTAAAACTATTTTAAACATACAAGGGTTGATACCTACTGATATTGGGGGAAAATTATAATATTTTAACAGTAAGCAAAGGTTGATAAACTCAGACTTCAGTTTTGAGCTTTTCGGCTTATGTGAAATTACCAAAATACCCCTACGGGGCATAGTTTGGTTATAATTGATAAATTTCACATATACACTTTATCCTATTGATATGACTTAGCAAATTATGTATTTTTACTGATTACATCATACCTGTAACTCAGGTTGTTACTTAAACTCTTTTATAAACTTTTAAATGACCAAACTACCCCTACGGGGCCTAGTTGTGTTTAAACACGTTTCGGGCATAATGAAAGACATCTTACTGATGTCACAACATATTTGAGACATAATTAACTTAGGAAACCTGTATATAGCTCTCATGAATACCCGTCACGCTTATTACGCGTACGGTTCGGTTTATGTAACAAGTTTACATAAATTAGCCGAAACGGGTCAAACCTTAACGGTTTTATCTCAAAATTCAGAATGTGAATAATAAACCCATATTAAACAAGTCTTCAAACTTGTTGGGTCTAAATCACATTCTATCCGGTCTTCGCTTAATTGCGCGTACGAGCCGTATCTTGAAACTAACCGGTCTAAGCTTAAGCTTAACTAAAGACCCGTTAGAATTCTGATAGGTTATTATAAAACCTTCGTTCCAGATTAGGAGGACCAGTAAAAGCTACGTGCATTTTTCTAATTGTGAATTATACTTTGCTCAGGTAAATACTTTTAACTTATTTTCCCTATACGGGCTTCGGTTACGGTATATAGCATACCGCTTGATCGAGCATCAAATCCTCCACCGTTGAGTGGGTAATTGACTAATTTGATCAGCTCGTTTAAACAGTCTTGTTACTTAAAGCCTTTGGGGGGTTAATGACCATGTCCCGGATATCCATGGCATCATTTTACGAAATGGCCACGACTTAAGCGCGGGGTGTAGGCGTACACCCGTCAGTGCACAAAAGAATATTGTGGTGTGTCTATTGATCTTTAACCCTGACAAGATCCGGGCTACTGAACGCACAAGGACCATGTAATTCGTTCACAAGATTATAATATTAAATAATTCTCCCAAGTTAAATAAAATGTTTATGCCATGTGCATCCAAACCAATTTTCAATCATTTTCCAAAATGAGTCAGTTGAATGTATTTACCAGTGTAAACTGACGTATTTTCCCAAAAAGATTAAATGCAGGTACTAGGCGTAATTGGCTGGTTGTCTCCTTAGCATCATAGAAGTCTCGCAAGCTTAAGATGCCTGAAGTCTGTTGAACTATTGTTCCATATTTTATTTCGATCCGTTCTGTGGATAAACTTCCGAATATTGTGACTCTTGATATTACAATTATAAATTCGGTTGTATTATATTTTTCAATTGCTTCCGCTGTGCATATTAATATTGTGTTGTTTGACTATTATGTTGCCAACCATGACGTCACGATACTCCCCACCGGGCCCACCGGTGACACGTGTAAATTGGGGTGTGACACACCCTCTTAACTGAAGGATGACAACATTGATGCTAGACCAAAAACTCTATCATTAAGTCCCTCATTTTTATATCGACTTAATCGTCGGGCCAATGGCTAACGGGTCATTAGTTAAATAGCGCCATTAGGTTTCATAAGCCTCACACCGTACCGCAGAGGACGGGAGTGGACTAATGGATCTGGGCACGTCAATTATGATAGGCATTGACTTAGGGCACCCAACTTTCTCAGTCAGTAGTCGATATGGTAACGGGTCTAGTGGGATATTCATGGGGTAGCCCCCACGGCTGGGAGCCAGAGTAAAAGGAATGGTTAATCATGTTTTTCAACTATGGGGTAACCCCCACGGCAAGTAAGCCAGCTAAAGGAAACCTACGTTTTTTAAACAACTTAAAACGAACACTCAATTGTGAACTCGCTCAACTTTGTTGTTGATTCGTTACTATATGCCTTGCAGGTCGTTAGGTGTTACTTGGAGCTTGCACGAGAAGGAGAGGTCGTTGTGGGACATGGACTGTTAAGTTCCATGTTAAACTTTATGAACTTATAACTTATGTTTTGTTTTTTTTTTAACTTTATGCTTCCGCTGATAACTTGAATTTAGTTAATTTGTTTTGGACACCAATTATATTGTGGTTGGTTTTATATTTACTTTATTACATGGTTCAATATGATTGGTGGCTTGATCCTGGTCATGTCACGCCTCCTGCGGTGATACTCCGCTTGTGGAATTTGGGGGTGTGACAATTCTCATATGTATAACCGATAGTTTGGCACCAAAAATTTCACGGAGGTAATAACGGAATTCTCTTTTCCGTTAACAATTATCTCCTTTTCCGTTAATCAGTTATCTCCACATCCATGCACACGGATCGTGGACTTGATCAACGGCTGGGGAGATGCCACGTGGAAAGTTGTTTGATCTCGATTTGTATGCAAATTGTTGCCATCATCGTGACTTAGATGAAGGCTCTGGATTATGCCACATCACATTCAGTTAGAACCGAATGACGTTGTGCACGATGGGCATTTAATGCCTTCTAGAAGATCTACAGCTGTACACCATTGATCATTTGCCACGTGTCCATTCTTTTATAACGGAAAAGATTTCTTTGCTCAAGTCCTTATTTCCTGCGCGCAGATGTATTCAAGACTTGTCTTGCTGTTAAATCTTCAAGCTTAACTGTACCTTTGCGCGGGCCCACGCAAGGGTGTTAATTGAACATTTGTCTTTCCTTTCTCCGGTGCATGGTTACTGAGGACTGATCTTTCCCCAATCTTTACCAAGACACGTTGCGTGGCCGCACAAGGTCTGTTTAAGATGGATTTGGAGTAATTATGATATGGGCCTCTGCGCTTGTGCAGGGTTTTTGGGACCATACCCCTTCATTATGCGAGATGTGTTTTGTAAAAAGGAAATGCTACTCTTGTTTTAAAAAAAATTTACGTATGTCGTAGGTTGTCTGCTCCTATGAAGTCTTCTTGCCCACGTGTTTGGATTTAGAATTTGGTATTAGCGATGTTCGAAAAAGGTTTCGAAAACAGCGAGTTTGCTTTATTTAAGTATTTTGTATTAAAATGATAAGAAAAGTCGTATTTCGAAAATTCTCGTGAAACTTTGGTTTTGAAAAGAATTTTAGCAAAATGATCTTATAAATAGTCAAACTTTGTTGGTATAGTCGTATACTCGTATAGGTATGTCTAGTGTGTCTATTGGGAGTGAGCT
This sequence comes from Helianthus tuberosus, assembly GCA_030545235.1. Classification (NCBI taxonomy): domain Eukaryota; kingdom Viridiplantae; phylum Streptophyta; class Magnoliopsida; order Asterales; family Asteraceae; genus Helianthus; species Helianthus tuberosus. The sequence continues at coordinate 85,529,636 of CM060411.1, forward strand.
TGAGCGACGATATATTCAAATATTGGAATTCTTACGAGTAGATCGCATTTTTTTTTTCGGTGTCATATTTTGTATGTCTACTAACTCGATTACGGATTTCTCAAGGAAGGTCCAGGTTAGATTACCTTAATTGAGTTAATTAGTAAATTCAATTAAGAAAATAAAATGTTGTTAGAAATGAAAATTTACTTTTTATGACTTTCATCTGTTCTTGAAAAATGTTATTAGAAATGAAAAATTACTTTCTTTGATTAATTTATACGAGTTTTCATCTTTTTTTTTAACATTGATATGTTATACACACGTGTGTGTGCATGTGGTGGTGTACGTTCTTGACTTTGTATGTACCATACTAACATCTAAAACCCCCTTAAAACTCAAACCCTTCTTCCCAATTTCATGATCCTTTCTCCAACATATCTTCCTTCATAAAATTACTCAAACATAATGGATGTTGTTTCTATGGAGGTTGAGATCACTTCATCACTTTCACCTTCTAAACTTTTCAATGTCTTTTCTGACTTCGACACCATCTCACCTAAGGTAGTCCCTCAAGCAGTGGCGGACCTAGGAATTTTTCCATAGGGGTGCGAAACATTTTTAAAAATTTTAGGCCCCTGGGTATATTAGTAAAAAAATCTGTTCGTATCGGGTCGGTTCGTATCGGGTCGGTTCGGGTCGAGTCGGGTCATGTAAAACAAAAGAAATTGCGCCATAATGTCCCTACTCATGGTTCATATCACAAACAAATTGATGCATAAGTTCATCGCTTCATAACATAATGTTTCAATTTTAATTTTTAACCCTAGAAATCGTGTGTAATCACCCTAAAAATCATCTAAACAACATAATCACCCTAAAAATTATATAAACAACCATAAACAACGTCAAAACACATGAAATTTCAAACCTATTTAAGAATTTTGTTACCCTTTGGTGTCGAACGGTGGTGGTTCGTGGCTGCTGATGACGTGCTGTTGTGGTTGCTGTTTTGTTCGATGATCGCTGGTAGAAGACGACCCAAGAGAGGGAGGGCGGAAGGAATTCTAAGGGACTATTGGGCTTATTTTAATTATTATAGTTTGAACTTAGGTTGAGTTTGGTTAATGGGCTAGTAATTAGTGGGCTAATTATGTTTAATGAAATAGTGGGTTAAGGTATTGGATATTTGGGTTAAGTTGGGTAGTATAAGTTTATATAATTTAGGTAGTTTTTTTAATTAGAGTTTACTAAAAAAATTTAAAATATAAATCGAAAACATTTTTTACCTAAGGTGTGTGGACGAAAAATTCCAAGGGGTGCGGATGAAAAAATTCAAGGGGTGCGGACGAAAAAATCCAAGGGGTGCAGACGTGATTTTCAACGGAAAATAGCACTAAAATTTTTTTTCCCGGGGGTGCGCCCGCCCACCTTCGTCTACATGTAAGTCCGTCCCTGCCCTCAAGTATACAAATCCATCACCCTTATCCAAGGTGATGGTGGCGTTGGAAGCATCAAGAGCGTTACATTCAACGATGGTAAGTGACCACACCGTTATTTACATCTATCATTAGTTATTTTTTCTCTTGAACAAGAGTCATGTTTTTCCCTAATTGTTTTTGTCAAAAACATTCTCATAGGTGCAACTTGGAAACTGAAGATCGATTCCGTTGACACAAGCAACTATTTGTGCAGCTATACTTTGTTTGAAGGCGATGCATTGAGTGGCATAATGGACACAGCAACTCATCATATTAAGTTTAGACCTTGTACTAATGGAGGATCTGTTTACAAACATACGACTTTGGTTAAGTGTAAAGGCGATGCTAAGCTAACTGATGATTTTATTAACCTTTGCAAAGAAACATTGAAGAATAGTTTCAATGCAATAGAGTCTTATGCTATTGATCATCCAGATGCTTACTAGTTCTTACGTATGAATAATGGATGTGTGTCCGGTTGTCTCATCATTGTGCTCGTGTTTCCTTTTGATGTAATAATAAATAAATAATCATATATTATAAGTATGTTTAATATATGTTCTCATCTTAGACTTTTTATCACTCTGCTATTCGAATGGGTATTGAAGGGGCAGTGGCAGAGTTTGAACGGAAACTTGGTGGAGGCCGGAGTCTAAAAATTCAAATTGGTGGAGGCCGGACTTTTAAAAATCCAATATTTTACACTAAAAAACAAATTTTGCGGTGAAATTAACACTACGCGCGTAAAATCGGCGGGGCCAGAGCACTCCCGGCCTTCATTATCCTCCGCCTTTGTGAAGGGGTATGGTCCCAAATGTCGCGCAGGTCATACGCTCGTAGGACCATACCCTCACTTAACTCACAAAACACTTAGCTTATTCCAAGGTTCCTGCGTGGGCGCATGCGCAACCATGAAAGCTCACAGTACAAGTGGCAGCAGCCTGTAGCCAATCACCATGCGCCAGGCTCTGCCATATTTAATCCATACGATAATCAATCGTGCAGAGGACAAATAATACAAAAGGACAGTGACGTGTAACTAATCAGGATGCGTCGTTCACTTCTCCATGATCTCCATGCACAACTGAAGCCAGACGCGACAACTAGTATATTTGGCAGGCCACGTGTCACCAATCACGATGAGCTAGGACATCTCCACCTCTGCAAACACTACCTATCGTGTGAGAGGGGACCAAATGGATATTCCTTGATGGCAACGTCCGGCCCATGAGCCCATCTCCTTCTCTAACCCTTCGGCTATAAATACCAACCTCTACTAAAGGTTTAAGGACGAATTTCTCATGCTCTCACTCTTAACGCCAGGGGCGGATCTATGTGTATCCCAGAGGTTGCACGGGCTACCCCTCAACATTCTGGCGACAAGACAAACTTCTTCTTACATGGGTATATAATTTCCTGGCTATCCTTTTAGTATAACCTCCCAGATTATACGTCAGCCACAACAAAGTACTTGAGATGAAAAATGAGTGAAACTGAATCGGAATTCAAATGTCAGCGAGCAGCTACAGTGTTGCAGAGCTTTAACGATGAAGATGACCTAAATACGCTTTCTAACTTAATACTGTATTAGGCTTTTTTTTTCTAAAACTCAGCCAAGGCCCATAGTTTAATGAAAGGTTAAATAAATAACTCATAAAGTTAAAGTTAAAAATACATAAGAGAAGTCTACGACATATTTGAAAGACATAAATTAAAAAAAAAATTAATAGTAAAATTTAAAGAAAGTAGTTTAACCTTGTATTTCTTTAATACTTTATTTACTAACTATAGAAAAGAAATTAGCGTTTGTTTTATTGTATTCATTTGTCTTTTTATTTAGTTTATAGTTTATTAATTAATGTTTTAATAAGTTTTTCTGTAGTTTGAACAACGTTTTTTTTTTTTTTTTTTTTTTGTTGTTGTTGTATATAGACTTACGTTACTAAACCCTTTTTTATTAAAGATTACACTATAGATATTTTTAATCCATTAAATACCAAATAAATTTATTGTTAAATGAAGTTGACATTCGATTTTGTGTTTCTAGTACATGTATCGTTAAAAAAATAGCCAACAACCAAATTTAATTTGGAGCCCTGATGAAATATGTTTTGGTTCCGCTGCTCGGTGAATGTACGATACAAAAGTCTTTATTTTATGAATGTACGATAAAAAGAATTGGGATACCCCTGAATTTTTCTTCTAGATCCGTCACTGCTTAATACACACTTGTTTCCTTACTTCCTTTGTAAGAACATTACTTATTCTCATGCCGGATGGTGGTTACAAGAAAAACCCTCACCTCTCCTCGTAACGAGCTCACAGTGCTTTGTTTTGCAGATCACTCCAAGTTATACGGATCGAATAAGAGATAACCAGGATAAACCCCCTATTGAGACTGTTATTATAGTCCTATCCCCTGCAGATTAGAACCGATATTTCTTGAGGTACATACAGGGATTAATTTTTCTTAAAAATGATCATGAGGTACACTATATGCTAATCCGTAATAAATTAATGTTGACGAGCAAAGTTACCTTTATAGTCATTTGACACCTAATATTTATTAATAGAATTTTGACTTCCCTTAAAAGAATATAGAAAAAACGGGGAGTTTTGGAACGACTCCTTGTGATCCAACATTTATAGCAGTTTAAAATATTCAATTGGATTTTCCATAGTTTCATCCACAAAATTTTCATTAAATCTTTTATTTTTGCAAATGAAGGTCTCACAAAATTATGTTATTTAACTACTTTTTTTAGGTATGTCAACGGGACAGGTTTGGACGAGTTAGTAATTTCAGTCCCACACCCGATTGTAAAATCATGTCTCTACCTGAACCAATACTCTTCGGTTATATGTCGGGTAATTATATATGAAGTAACGTGTAGACCCGTTAGTTTCTTAAGAAAATACTTGTTAAGATTTCCAATTACAATTTTTTCCTACTATTCAAATTTTCAGGTAACTTACTAACTTATTTTTTACAACTACATAGGGCCGACCCATTAGTTTAACAAGGTAAGGCTAGAGCCTAGGGCTTCCAAACATTAAGTGTCTCTATTTTTACAAATTACAAGTATCAAGTTTCTTACATAGTAATTTTGCTGGTAAATTCACTTGATTGATATTTTTGATTAAAAGAAGATCACAAATTTATAGATTGTTTATTTGCAACTTTGTTATTGTTACACTGTTGCATTGCAGGTTAATTGGTTGTTAATTTGTTACTAATTGTTACAAATTGCTAATTGCTAATTTTCTAGTTTACTTCATCTTTGATTATTTGCCTCTTTGGTATTTGTTATATTCAATGTCAAATCGAAACCCAACTTAAAAATGGCAGAAAAGACATAAACGTGAAGCTTCAATTGAAGCACAGAACTGATTACAAATAATGAATCTAACAAAGGGCACTTGATTTCTTTTTCGCTTAGTGCCTCCAAAATTGATGGGCCGGCCCTACAACTACAAACAACTAAATATGATCAAGAGTAAACTTCCGTTTTGCTCTCTGTGGTCTAGTCATTTTAACGATTTTGCCTCAAACCTTTAAAAATAGTCATTTTCCTCCAATAGTTTGCTATGATTTTTCCATTTTGCTCCCCGCCTCTAACTCCATCCAAATTGTATGTTTTTCCATTTTGCTCCCCGCAGGGAGCAAAATGGAAAACTATAGCAAACTATTGGAGGAAAATGACTATTTTTAAAGTTTTGGGGCAAAACCGTTAAAGTGACCAAACCACAGGGAGCAAAACGGAAGTTTACTCTATGATCAATGAAATACCTTTTATTGCCAACATTGAATGTTTTAAGTATCTATAATATGTAGATTTTACAATGATATAAATCCCAAAGAACAAATAAAAGTAAGTTTATAATTAGAGTAAATTCCAAGTTTTGTCATTTTGTCCTTTATGGTTATAGCAAATTTCAGCCGGTGTCATTTGTCTTTAAAATTAACAAGTTTTGTACTTTATGTTTTAAAATGTTGCACGCTATGTCCTTTAACCCTAACCCAATTAATTTTAAACGTTAAGTTGGGTCATGTGCGTTCCTCATCCCTTTTTACACACTCAAACCAGAATTCCAGGCACCCACCACCCCTGCCTAGCTCCACCGGCCACCTCATCTCTCATCTCTCTCTTTCAACCCTCTCTCTGCTTATGTTCACCAATTGAACAAACACCACCACAAACCACCATTGTTCACTTCAGTCGTCAGTATCCCCACCATAGCCGTCAAATTTAGGCCACAAACCGAAAATAAGACCCAACTGTGTCGAAAATCACCAGATCTGAACCGGTGGAGCCTTGATCTAGGATTCGTAGCCTGTTTCAAATTCTCAAGATATGTTATTATTCCATTTGTTTTAACAGATCTAGTTATTATTCCGTTTGTTTTAACAAATTCCTCAAGATCTATGTATGTTTTTTTTATCTTTAATTTTTGGTGCCTCAGAATCTTTGTATTTTTTTGTGATTGATGTAATTTATATTTTGAGGTGTGATTGTGCTCTGAAACTTGCACAAAAGGAGGTCAATTTGAGGTTTTTTTATGCTACAAAGGGAACTTTTATTTTGGCAATGTGTCTATAAGCAATTGAAAAGGATTAATATACATTATTATTCACATCGTAGCTAGAAATTGATATTTCAATTCTTGACTTTCAAGCACACATATATCATATAACTTCAATTGAACTAGTGGTGGTGAACTGGTGGTGATGGTGGTGGGCTGGTGGCTGCAGCAGTTGCTGGTGGTAAGGGGTGTTGGCAGGTGGGGTGATGGTTGGAATAAAAATATTTTTACATAAGTAGGTAAAAAAACTAAAATACCTTGTGTAATCTAATTTAACAAAAAAAAAATTAAGTGTGTTATGGTCAAATACATAACGTGTAACATTTTAAAGAGTAAACTGAGTAAACTTCTGTTTTGCTTCCTGTGGTTGGTTGTTTTAATGGTTTTGCCTCAATCCTTTAAAAATAATTATTTTACTCCACTAGTTTACTATATTTTTTCCATTTTACTCCATAGGCTTAATTTCATCAATAATTTATGTTAACTAGAAGGGCATTTTAGTAATTTTAAGATTAAAAGTAAGAGCATTTATGATATATTCTTAATTAACATATTAATTAATAAATAATAAATAACAATTATAAGCACTTGTCTTTGGGGCTGTTTGTTTTTGCTTAAAACGTCTGCAAGGAGCTTATGTCTGCGGGCGGGCAGACATAAGTCCTTAAAGACTGTTTGTTTTAATAAAAAAAAAAGATCTTAAAATTGCTTTTATTAGCTTAAAAAAGAAGCCCATATCTAACCTCTTCACAAACCCTTCAGATCTTCAAACATAACACGCTCCCCAGACTCTCGCTTCTCCTACGCCGCCACAGATCTTCTCCTCCCGTCGCGCCGCAGATCTTCTCCTCCGGCCATCACCGATCGAACTTCCACAGGTACGATTTTCATCTACCGTCGGCATCTATTCTCTCGTCATTCTTGCGGTTCGTTTCTTCCTTTTTAATTGAGATAACCCTAAATTTATTGCTGAAGACTTTTTGTTCCTTTTAGATATTTTGTAGTTGCATGATTATGTTGCCGACAAATGTGAAATTATTGTTTTGACTTGAATTTGTGTGACCAGATGAATTTAATTGTTAAACAAATTAATATGTTTTTTTTTTTTTTTTTTTTAAATTGATAAACAAACATCAACAAACAAACAAATTAATATGTGGTGTTTAATTTTTAGTTAGATATGGTAGAAATTGGTGGATGGGAGCTCTGTATGTATGATATTTATCATAAAAGAAAAGAAAGTACAGTGGAGATTTTTTCACTTTGATATATATAGCTGACATAAATGAGTTATTACATACAACATTTATATAGGGGAAGAGGAAAAGGCGATTGTCCCTGCGGGCGGGCAGACATAAGTCCTTAAAGACTTTGATACATACTATTGTCCCTGTTGAGAAACAACATTTATATAGGGGAAGAGGAAAAGGCGATTGCTATCAAAATGTTTTGGCCATATGTGACTTCAACATGATGTTTACGTTTCTCGTGGCCGGATGGGAAGGAGTGGCACATGATTCTAGAATATTGTCCGAATCTTTAACAAATGCAAATGCACCATTTCCATTTCCTCCTCCGGGTATATATCTATGATTCCAACTTTATTTTTTATATTATATAGTTTGAAGATTGAATTGTTTTTTTCAGATAAATATTATCTATGTGATGCTGCTTATGCACACACGCGAGGCTTTATGGCACCATATAGAAATGTGAGGTATTGGCTTGGAGATTTCCGTCGAAATCGTGCATTAAACGACAAGGAAAAATTCAACCACGCACATGCAAAGCTTAGAAATGTTATTGAACGTGCGTATGGTGTATTAAAAGCACGTTTTCCAATATTAAAGAAAATGGCTCCCTTTTCGTTGTTGCATGTTTTGCGCTTCATAATTTTATACGGAAAGAGGGTTTAAGCGATGACCTTTTTGATGAATATGATCACCCAAATGTACACCTCCAAGATGGAGATGAACATGTACAAGATGGTGGTGAAAATAGAGAAGAAGAAGAAGTACCACGACATGGAAGTTCAGCGGATCGTGAATTTATGAGTCAACTTCGAGATCAAATAGCACAAGAATTAATGCAAAACAATGTACTTTGAGTTTATTTTATTATTTTTTAGGTTATTGATACTTGGTGCTATTATGGTTTTTTTATGTAACTTGAATGTTAAATGACTTTTATCAACTATGATAAGTATGATAGTTAAATAATTTTCAGCTTATACAGATGATATCCAGTTTATAAAACAAACAGTATTATATTTTCAGCTTGCAGATCTTCAGACCATATCTTCAGTTGCAGACATAAAATCAGCTGAAATCAGACTGCAGACAGTTTTTGTCTGAAAAAACAAACAGCACCTTTGTCTGCACATTCTACTCCCAAACCCTAAAACCCAAATTCACGCCACCACCATACATTACCACCGCATCCTTCCACCACCATCTACCCAAATACAGATGTCGCTGCCTTTGTTTATGGCGGAACCCTAACTCATCGGACACACCATGCCGACCACCACCTGGACACACCACGCCGACCACCACCGCTCACCGGCTACTACCACCGCCATCTCTGACCCGACTGCCACTATCCTTCCTGACCAACCAGATCCACCACCTACAGTGAATGACACCAGCACCACAACGTAGTATAACCAACCCGAACCTAAATTACCACCACTAACCATCGCCTTTCACCATCTTCATCACCAACCTTCGCACCTCACAATCATCGTCGTCGCCGCTTTACAATGGATCTATACCATCGTTGTTTGAAAAGAAAGAGTAGAAACAGGTATGTTTATTGTTGTTTGAGGAGCCTGAATCGTAAAGAAATAAAGAGTTTGTTATTGTTGTTGTTTAAGACAGAAAGAGAAGAAGAGAGTGTTATTGTTGGTTGCGGCTGGAGTTGTGTTTGAAAATTAGGGTTTCTTGTATGAAAATTGGGGTTATTCCTCACAATAAACTTCATTCGATTGAGAATGGGGAAGGGTGCGGCAGTTCGGAGTGAAGGGTGGTGGTGGTTGTTTTAGGTGGGTGGAGGTGGTGGTGGTGAAACGTGGAGATGGTGGTGGTAAAAAACGAGGAAGATGAAGTGGGTGGGTAGGTGGTAGGTCCTGCATAAATTAACTCTTGATTTAATTAATAATATATAATTAATTACTTATATATAAAATTACTGAAATACCCCTACCCTTAGTTGAATGATTTAACTGAGTTAAAAGTTGGGGAGCAAAATGGAAAAAACATGATAAACTATTGGAGTAAAATGGTTATTTTTAAAGAATTGGGACAAAACCATTAAAACGATCAAACCACAAGGAGTAAAACGGAAGTTTACTCCATTTTAAAACATAAAGTATAAAAGTTGTCAATATTTGATATCAAACTTATAATTTACTCTTTATAATTATAAGATACAAAATTTAGATAACATCATCAAACACGTATCTCAAAAAAAAAGTTCATTTTCCACGTAACGAAGCTTCAACACAAAGGTTGAGGTAAAATTGAATTAAAGTTTTTGAATATGTGATTTAGATGAATGGTATACATTTTTGGATAACCAGACAAGGTACCAACCAGTACAATTTTAAAAAATCTATTTAAATGTTTAGCCAAGTTAACATACGTTTTATGTATTAGTGAATAAAATGCATATTTTATATGATTTGCGATTAGAGGTGCCACCCAGATTGGATAGGATGCAAACCAGTTTCACCATCTGTTTTGGATCAGATCGAATACCTTTCTGATCTAGAAACTGGTTTAAATGTGCACCTCTATTTCAAATTATGATTGTTGGGAGCAAAATAGAAAGGTTTGTGACTAGGCACATGTGCCACGAAAACTCTACCTTGTTGAATAACAGAACGAAAAAAAACAAAGAAAACAAAGTTCCAGCATTAGCAGCTGTTGAATCGTATGATGTAAATTTGCATACAAATAAAGTCATGAAAAATATAAAATAGGTTGAACTTGTACACCGTGATGCCCGAAATTGCATCCTAAGCATAGTAATTTAAGCTTGCTTTCTTCTTAGCTTGAACTTGTATGATACCTTCATTAAAGTCTTCATGGTTTACCTGCAAGTCCCCATTCAGCATTGTTACTTCTGGAATGAGTTTATTTAATGTAAAAAACGAAAATGTTGCTCCTAACGCCTATCTCTTTAATATTAGTAAAAATAACTATTTCCAAAAGATGACTTGCTGCTTCATCAATCACCACAACGTTCATTGTTCATAGCAGGGTGTTCATAAACTGTTGAAACTGACCAAACCACCCAAACCAGAACAAGCCCCTGTTCAGCCAGTTCGAGATTTATAGATTCGGTTTTGGCGGTTTAATGGTCCAACTACGATAGTCTAAAACTTGGAAGCGGGCTTGCTGTAAATTAAAATGTTTTTTTATTATTTAATATTTGCAATAAGCAGTTAAAAATTGTATAATACAATGTACAATATATTGTATTATATTCATGTACCCCATCTTAAAAATTTTAAAAATAAAATTAAAAGAATCAGTTGAAACCGCCAAACTCCCAAAATCAGAGTTGGCAGTTCGCCTAGAATTTTCGTCAAAACTGGCCAAACTGCAGTGAACACACCCTAGATAAGATGTTGCAGTGTGGCACACAACTGGTTACATGTCATAGTGTAGCATCAAATCTAGCCACACTTTCATTATAACAAAGAAGTAAAAATAATATATCCTATACTAATTAAGATTTAACAATCATTTTCTAGTAGTACCGTTACCCAAGTTTTAATTCCATATTATAGTACCTCAGTTGCATCACGGCGAAGAGCGAGCATGCCAGCTTCCACACAGACAGCTTTCAATTGTGCCCCATTGAAGTCATCCGTAGAGCGAGCCAGCTCTTCAAAGTTGACATCTGGGTGAACGTTCATCTTCCGGGAATGAATCTAAAAAAAGAAACACAAACGTTGATGATATAAAATTTAACAAGCATGAGCTTATAAGATCAATTACTGATGCATATAAACACGAGGATGGATTCAGTAAAGGCACACCTGCATGATTCGGGCCCTGGCTTCCTCAGTAGGATGAGGAAACTCGATCTTACGATCCAACCGTCCAGAACGCATGAGGGCAGGGTCTAAAATATCAGCACGATTTGTTGCTGCTATTACCTGCATTATCAATAATCTCACTTTGAGTAACAGTTACTTTTTTAGAAACTTCCTATCATCTATTGGCTTTTTTCTTTCTATAGTACCTTAATTCGCTCATCACTGCTGAAACCATCCAACTGATTAAGTAGTTCTAACATAGTTCTCTGGACCTCCCTATCCCCGCTTACTTCACTGTTCAAACACAAGAACTTGTATCAGTAATACGTGTGACGAATTCAATAGCTATATAAGAGTATTTTCTGCTCGTTGCAAATGAAAAGACAAACGTTTTAATATTGACTGGCAACAATATTCTAGACTAAAGAAATTAAAATCATACCTATCAAACCGCTTTGTACCAATAGCATCAATTTCATCGATAAATATGATGCAAGGAGATTTCTCTTTTGCAAGTTGAAATGCATCACGAACAAGTTTTGCACCATCACCAATAAACATCTACCCACAAGCCAACAACCAAGATCCATTAGTGCACTAGCATATCTAATCAGAAAATTAAAATTGACAGAAAAAAAAAGATACCTGAACAAGCTGGGGTCCGGCTAGCTTCAGGAAAGTAGCATTCGTTTGTGCAGCACATGCACGAGCCATTAAAGTTTTCCCGGTTCCCGGTGGCCCATACAAAAGCACTCCTTTAGGTGGACGGATCCCTAATTTTTGAAACCGCTCTTTATGAGTCATTGGCAAGACTATAGCCTCAACTAGCTCTTGTATCTGTCATGTAACAAGCAATCCACAAGAGATTAAAACCAGATAACATAAATCTGTGAAGTTTAGCAAGCAAATAATGTATACAAGAAAGTCTTGCCTGTTTTTCAAGGCCTCCAATGTCATTGTAATCTTCAGTAGGTTTTTCATCAACCTCCATGGCTTTAACTCGAGAATCGTACTCAGATGGCAATGTGTCCAATATCAAGTAACTATCTTTGTTCACACCCACCAAATCACCGGGTTTCAGCTTATCCGGGTCCACAAGACCAACCACAGGTAAGAAAATTGTCTGCAAAAGATACAGAAATGTGAGTAACTCAAGTGATGACTATATTAAACCTAGAGAGTACAGCTTCAAGCTAGAACTAAGATAGACTACAATATTCACTAGATGGCTCAATATATATATATACAAGAAAGGTGAATAGAAGATAATAACATAAATGGCATGCATGACGCATTGTTTCCTACCTGACGAGTTGAAGTTTTTAGCACAACACATTTACCCTTCCTTTGCGAGTCAAGGTCAATATTAGCACCATCTTCCTCAGCTTCATCCTCTGGGTTCATTTCCAAAATCTGAAGCACAAAATATAAAATTAGTAAAAAAAACAAAACACACACGCACACATTACACACTTGGAACCATAGTTGTCAATAGCGAATAGCGGACGATAGCGACAAGCTACCTATACGCTACATAGCGATAGAAATTAAATAGTGGGTGCTATTTCATGTTTAGTGATACACAAGAAGAAAATTTAAGAAATATTTTATATGTACACTATCAAAATACGCTGTTTTTACATGTATTACGTATATTTCATCTAAATACACTATTTATATTAAATAGTTATATTAAAACAGATATAAAACCCTAATGAGCATAGCTATTTATATTAAAAGAAAATGAAAACTAAAATCCCGCTATTTACCCACTATGAAGTCGCTAACCATCAGATTGTGAGATAAGGTCGCACGGCACGATAGCGTCGGCTATCATCGCTGTTGACAACAGTGCTTGGAACACAATAAATCTGACAATATCAACATGTCTTTTAAACTTATATAAAGTCTTTCAACCGATTACATTTTAAGCTAGCCCTCCCTTATGCCCTTCATAAAACACAACCTAAAATAAGCCTTAATCTGAAACTAAAACAACAAGATCTAAATACATAGCACACAAAACAAACTTCTTCATCCCATAATCATCTCTAGCTTCCAATAATCTACCATCCAAATAACCCCAACTGCTACCACCATCCAAACAAACCAATTGCACAAAACTAAACTTAAAACCAAAACCTACAAAAATTAGGGTTTTGCTACATCAACAATTCAACAAAATCAAACTAACAGAGTACTTCAAACCATTACCTCAACAATATTTCCAACCAAATAAGGAAGTTGCTTGTTGAGTTTAATCTTCTCCTGATTCTCCTTGATCTTCTCCTTAAACGAGTCCAATTCGAGATTAGTTCTCTGCAATTCTTCCTGTTCGTTGCACAACAAACAAACAGTTCAGATATTGCTTAATAATTTAGAGATATGAATACACGGAAAAGAGATCCGGTAACAAAACCTTGAGGATTCGAATCTCGTTATCGAGAAGACGAGAAGCTCTTTGAATATCTTCCGTTGACATAGACGCTAGCTGATCGTCTTCGAAGCTTGTGTCTTCTACCATCGGTGTCGCCATTGTTGTTGCTTCGAATGAAGAAGATGAAGAACAGATGTGTTTTTTTATAGAAAAACTTACAGCGTCTTGGAGCGGAAGAAAGATACTTATATTCGGATCTAGGTTCCGGTTAGTCCGCGTCGGGTCGACTCGGAGACAGACAGCTCTCTTATTTAAAAATGGGTTACCCATTTGAGTTCACGGATAATGTTATATGGATCCAACAAACCAAAATAACCTGTAGGATTCCTTGTGCTACGCGACGGGATTTCGGTCAGGTTTGGTTTGGAACGATACACACACTCGGTGGAATAATCAAGATGTGTTTTACATTGATCGGAAATCATATAAACGAACACAAATATTGGTATTGATGTTGTTCGAACGGTATCGATTCAGTTTGTCACGGTATTGATATTGGTGTTCATTTATCGTTGCATACAGAGTTGTATGACTGAAAAACTATTAAAAATCGAAAACCATAAAAATGAATATTGGTAACAATGGATCTTGTTCGGTCAATTCAGTTCATTATACTAGCAGCACAGTATTCATTTCACTAAAATTAATATCCAAATGTTGAACAAAAAATTAAAGATAGTTGTGAATTTAGATTTATAAAAGTTAATCAAATGCAAGTTATTAGAAAACTAAACCCTAAACCAACAAAATTTATATTGGAAGTTAGTGGTAAAAAAATATGAATGATAAATAAAATAATATTAAAAAATAGAAACAAATACATAAAAAGGTCAATTACAATTCATCATAGTTCTAACTAATGGTGAACTAGCAGGATTTCTCTACGGAATGCGGTTGGCCTTCAGTCGGTGTCAGTTCGGTTCATGACGGTATCGATATGGAATCAACACTTGGTTTAAAGTCATGATATGCACAAAAGAATCCGTTATATATTGGAAACCATAAAAACGAATACATCACAAGTTCGAATAAAAATTATATCGGTACCGATCATAAAAACGAATAGTAGTACAATACTAACAATTGTTATAGCTTACGATACTAAAAAAATAGTTTATTTTAAATACAACTCTATTTAAGCAAAAATTATACTGGAATGTCGAGGAACAAAAATTGAACACACATGCGTATTCAATAAACATAACTTATTAAAGGAAAATCAAATTAAATAAAAACTAATGTATTAAAGGCATATACAATTTAAAGTATGATATAATAAATCTATTTTAATATATATATATATATATATACACACACATATATATATATATATATATATATATAATTTAATAGTAAGAAACTAATAAAAATAATAATACACTAGTGGGTGCCTGCGCGATACGGCAGGAAACACAACACTGAGATTGATGATTTTTGGCGTGAGTTTGAGGTGCTGAAGAACCATATTCTCAAAGTTGATATCAAAACTTGTATGTGGATTCATATGCGCACACTGCAACATATAAATTGTATCAAATAAGGTATAAAATCAACCCTTTATGTACTAATGTTGAAAAAGTGTGTTTCTTTGTATACTTCTGATTTTCAGGATTAAAAGAGCTTAAATGTACAAAAAGAACAAATTAACAGCAAAAACCAACATAAATACAAAAGAAGAGAAGTTGACACATCATACCAATCCTCCGAGCTTCACCCTAAGACCAAAAACAATAAATCAGAAGACAAGCACGAGGTCATGCCCCACTCCAATATCCATGAAGAAAAGACAAACAGAAGTAGACAAGAGACACGGGGTTGTGTCCTATGGACACGGGCTGTGGTCAACTCCTAGATATGCAAAATCTCCTATAGTACATCAAGTACAAGACCACGGGACCGTGCCTCTGACACACGGTGTCACACCCCGACCGCGTAAAACAACAAACCGTGGCAAAAACGTCGGGGAATGGAGCGACATAATTATTGTTTCACAACCATGGCATTTAAAGTTTAGTTTTATTTATTAACTTGATTACATTGTCTTGGAATTTAAAGAAAAAACAACATAAGTTAAACTATTCTTGCTTCTTTTATGTCACTAAGGCCCGAGTCCGCCTAAGTGTATCCTGATCAAGCTTATGCATTAGCTCCTGAAACACATGTGAAAATAGATACGTCAGCATAAAAATGCCTGTGAGATACATAGGTTTTGTTGCTGGACGATTCATGACTTGTAAGTTAAAAGAAGTGTTTAACAAAAAATAGTCATGAACCTTGTAAAATGTTTTCTTTTATAATATCATGTGAAAATCGATATGAAAATCAGTTGATAAATAAAGAATAATGCATGGTTAATAAATAACCAAGTAGAAATAAATTGTGTAAAACATGTCGTTTGTAAAACAATTGTCTTGTGAAAATATGTCATTTGTATAAAATGTATCATGTCTTTGTCGAAATGATTTAGATAACGCTACGATATGTAATAACATAAAAGCACTTATATATAGGAAGTACCAGCGGCGTATCCACCATGCTTTTATCATATTATACACGCGTCGTTATTTAAATCACTTACCAAATAAACCACCAAAAATGTCTTGTTTAAACTAATGTCAAATGTTCATGTATAACAATGTTTAATGTTTCAATGTCATGTGTAAATCAAGTCTTGTAAAACAAATGTCAAGTAACAACAATGTCTTGTATGGTGAATAAAAAGTATTTACTCAAACCACATGTATATGTCAATGTATAATCAAATGTCATGTGAAACCAAGTGTCATGTATGGTGAATAAAGAGTATTTACTCAAACCCATATGTAAAATGTACAAAACAAAGTCCTTGAGTAAATTTAAATTTAAATCAAAAGATATGTTTTGCAAAAACCAATGCTTTTATTGGTACAAACATCTATGCAGTAATGTTTATCGCATACATTCAAGCCTTGAGACTGTCGGATAAACCCTTAACAAGTTAAAGGTTTATCAAAAAAGTTTTCGGATTCTGTCATTCCCTACTTCCAAACAAACCTAGGAAGCCGGGAACGGGATTTGTCAAGTCCTATGGTACCACTACATACTATCGAGCGGCGTGATCAATGTTAATGAATGTATTTTTGTCCCGTTAAACATACCAAATGTAAGCATGTCATGTATAAGCAATGTGCCCATATGCTGAGTAAACATATGCAGCCGAAATGTAATGTAAATCAATGTGCCCATATGCTGAGTAAACATATGCAGCAGAAATGTAATGTAAGAAATCAATGTGCTAGCATGCTCAGTCAACATACATAGCAAATGGCAATTGAAATCTTGTACTATATGTGTACTAGATGAACATAGCATGTATATGTCATAAAAGCATGAAAAGCACGAAAGTAACAAGTAGGCACATGTGTATCACCCCAAAATATTTGAAAGCGGTAAAAGAGGGACTTATGTACTCACATAATCAACTTGAAAACATGTAAAAAGAGGGGGTCTATGTACTCACTTGATATTGCTTAATAGTCTTTGAAATAACAACCAAGTAACGCTTAAAGGATCACAGAATCAAACGGCACCTAATATAGGTAACTATGTTAATAAACCGGACCTAAATCGGGAGATGGGATAGAATGAGGTCTCGTAAACCAAATGAGTATTGGAACTCATATGATATGGTTTAACAAAGCCAACATTCTAAGTCGGAACCTATCCTAAGTGCTTATGACCTGTTTAGGTAGCTTACGCTACTTTAACGCGTCATTTGCGCAAAAGCAAAAACGAGTAGCCTAACTAGTCCTATGACAAGTATTATATGCCCTAACATGTTTAAATATGTTGCAAAATCAGTTTAAGTGACAAAATTTAGGTTACATATGTTTAAAATGAAATTATGCGCAAAAAGGGCATTTTGGTCATTTTCCTAAGGCATATAAACTACCTATCATACAACTAATTAAACCAAGTGACCATAAGGTATAACCTCGGAAGGTTATTCCCTATAAAACTATGGTTACATAATGTGTTTGGTCGGATCCTAAAGATCGACCAAACGAGTCGGGTTCGAAAGTCTAAGCGGTTGTTTAGACCGCTTAACTTACGACCCTAAATAAGCACTAAACTAAAGTGACGAGTTAAACATGTTAAAACATGTTTAACTAAGTTAGAAAACAGGTTTGATATCAAAACAAAGTGTTTTGATACCCGAAAATAGTTTCGTCGCAAAATGCGCATAATCAACATTATGACCGAAACTATGACTCGTCACTACGCCTAATAAACGTGGTAATCAGTAGGTATAGTCACAATGGACTATAACCATCTTGATTACGCTCACGTTACAAAGTTCAAACGAACTTTGTTTTGACCAAAACATGGTCAAAGTAGAAAGTCAAACACTGTTTGACTTTCATGCTTGAAATGCATAACCAAGCATGAAAGAAACTTACAAAGGGTTCAAGCTTGGAATAAGAACAAAGAAAACTGATGTTTGAAGCCTTCAACCAAGAGGGATAACTTCAAGAGAGCAGATGTAGAAGAAAAAGATGAATGAGCAAGTTGGAAATCAAAATTTGATGGGTATTTATAGATTTCTTGAATCAATAGGATCAATCCAAGTGTTTTAAAACAGGATCATGGCCCTACACTTATTGCACACTGATTGGGGGACTTGGGGAACACTTAAACAAACCCATGGTATCCAAAAACTAGGATTAAACCCAATGATTCAGCAGCTGAATAACAAAAACCAGTTTCTGCCCAGCTCTAGCTGTCGCGGGCCATGAAGACAGAAGCACTAGGCTTCATGCCCAGCGAGGTACTTTAGACAAAAAGTTTAAACTTTTGGCAGAACAGGCCCCTGTGACTCCAAACTTGATTTTGACGCGTTTAAGCCCTGTTAACCCATTTTCAAGGCTCTACAAGGATGTTAAAGTATAGGGGGCATGAAATATGCTTGAAAACATCTCGGATGTCGGTTCGTTTGGTCGTATGATCACGTTGTTCGGTTAATTACGACAAAACGCGAACGGACGCGAAAAACGATACAAATTGCGCGACGAATGGTATTTTAGCATTCCAATCACTAAAATAAAATATTTTAATGATTACAAAATTTTTTGGATTTCCGGATATGTTCAGAACGTAAGATATGCGCGTAAATGCAAACTTATGCACTTTTTGACGCTTTTAGTCCCTGTTGATCAAATAAGTGTATTTTCTCACACCGAACCCCTCAAAGCTTTTTTCTAAGCTATGTTAAGGATATTTATGGTATGTTTAGCTTATGATCATGTTCCGGAATGTACGTTACTATACGAATCGGCAAACTTTTGCAGTTTGACGCAAATAGTCCCTGTGAGCGAATAAACTTGTTTTTGCCATACCAAACCCTCCAAAACTTATTTCTAAGTTATGTAAAGGTTATTTAAGGTATGTCAAGCTTATGTTGATATTCCAGAGTGTATGTCGCGTTAAACTAATTACGTTTATGCATCAGTTTGTGTATAACTTTCCAGAAAGTGATTAAGAGTTTAAAATCGAACAAAATCATAATATGCAAAATGTCAAACATAAATAAGCAAATATTGGGATCAAAACACATTGTTTTATTGATAATTGAGCTGTTCAAAGTTTTACAATGATTACACAAGCACAGATGTCACACACGGGGTTCTTGTGTGCATACGAACTGACAGAGCTCATTAAATGAAGACATAAAAGAAGAAGAAGAAGACATGGGGTCGTGCCCTTCGGGCACGGGGTCGTGTGAGAAGCCTATTTCCAACTATAAATAAGGGTGCTTGGTTCATTTGCAATTCATCCCTTGGCAAACCACTTCTCTTACACCTGCCACCACTCCACCACCACAATACCCCCGTCATCCACCACATTCCTCCATCAGCCATCTTTAGAGTCTGTAGTAGTCTCGGGATCCAAGAATTATTGTAAGAGTTTTTGTCAAACAAAGGCCATGCTTGGCTAATCTCTTACATCACTTGGTGAAGACAAATCTTTTATGTATTACTTTTGATTTCCAAGCTTTGGTTCACTTTTAAATTGGGTATGTATTAGTGACTTTAATAACTAGTTTTTTATATTGAAAGTGAACTATATTCTATCATCCCTTCATGTTTTGTTGATTCACTCATTCGTGTCTGTACGGTCTATATAAAGCACGTTAACTGTCTAAAAGGGGGTTAGAAGGGTGGTTTGGGTAAAGTTCTCGCCTCATTCAGTGTATAGATCCTGTGAGGACTTAATTCAAGCTTATTAGGACTTCTCTTGAGGCAGATAGCATCAAATTGGGGGAAGTAAGAACGGCTTGAATCCCTTATAAACAAACTAGTATTAAAACTTTAAACCAGCCTTGTGGGATAGTATCCCTGCTGACTCAGACCAATATGGCCAAGGGTAGCGTTGCCTCCAAAAGGGGGACATGCCACTATAACTAAGATAATATCTTAAAAAACCCAAAGTGAGGAAATCATTGAAGGATACGTAAAAGAAGAGTCGAAACCAAATGATTCTATCTTGTCTATTCTTTCCTTTTATTATTTTAGTTTCTTTCTTCATTTTAATTACTAAACATTTTTTCCTAAAAATTTGATTAGATTAGACGTTGACAATATTCCAATATTAAAAGCTCTTGTGTCCTTGGACGACCTCGGTATATTACCATCGTTGTACTACACAAACGATGGGTGTACTTGCCCTAGCGTGTTGTAGAGAGTGATTGTGTAATATCGTGTTCTATAAATTTAAAGCTTGATAAACGAGTGAAAGTGCTTAACAATATACTAAAAATTATACTCACAATCCACCACGTTATGTGTGACAACTCGCACATTTCACTTCGTATTGTTTTTCCTTTACGTTTCACTATGCGTGTATTGGTACTTAAATACTATAAGAAGGGATATATATAAAGTGTGTTTACACATTTGAATTGAAATTATATATATGTGTTCGATTATTGATTATTATATTATTATAATTATAGCCACACACTCCACCTCCACTCGCACACACCATTATTTGGGCCTGAAACCTGATGAGCCCAGGTTCTAATGGACCGCACATTCAGTGCATTGGGCAACAAACCGTGTCGCACACCCCTGTTATGATGCAGATCGCACACACACAAAATGTGCATGTGTACGGCATAATGCTGATAGTTGTACACCATCATCAAGTGTGCGACATCTAGGGTGAGTGTATAAATACATGCCTTATCTTAAACCCTAATGCTTTTCCCCAAAACATTCTCCCAGCCACCACATTCTCTCCCTTTCTCCCCTCATTTTGGAAATATTTCCCTTTTGGGAACCCTTCTTCTCCAAGGCAACCGACAATAGCATCATCATCATCAAAGTTCCTCTCTTTCTTGAAGAGCTTCCTTCTTTCCTTCAAGATTTCTTCTATTCTTCATACACTATAATATACGAACCATTTCCAAGTTAGTAATCACATTGTTTGAAGATTATGTTGGTGGTAAATTGTGTTTCTTTACCTATGTGAGGTTCTATGAGTACTAGATCCGAGTTATGAAATGTTTTTGATGATAACATGAAAGATGAACTAGGGCTTTGGTATGTTATAAGGTGACATAGATCTTGTACGATTAGGATGATTAAATGGTTATGTTGTTTTGATATTTGAAAAAGGGTGTTTGTGACTTATTGTCTTGAATAATTTCTTACGAATAACATGACTTAGAAAAAAAAATAGAATATAATAGATGGACAAGGATTTTCGCATGTTCTAAGTGTTAAAAACATTATATAAGAAATCGTGTTTGATAATGTGTGGGAATGATTTTTAACATTCACTGTTTCATTGATGAATAAGCTTCTTTATGATGTTTTGTTGATTCATGAGTATTGTCAAAAGATTGGGATTCTTGATATGTTTGATGAGTTGATATGAAATGTTATGATGATGATTTAGGGTTAACATGAGAATTAAGAATCATGAAATGCTAATAATTTCACATGTTTGCAAAAGATGATATAAAGGTTAGATTCCATGATTTCAGGATGAATGATTGTGAAAGTTGCAACTTAGTTGATTTAAGTTAGGGTATGATAAACTTGAAATGATGAGCTGTGTGATTTTAGGAACTGTTTGTTTATTTCAATTGCACACTTAGAAGGTACAACATTATCTGCATAATGTACAATACACACATTGCGCATCGCACACTCCTAAGTGTACAACCCATATTGCACAACGTACAAGGGACGGATACAGGGTCGCACACCTCAAGGTCCGCACATCCATCTTGTACAAGTCATTAAAGCACTGGGTACAACCCAGTCATACCTGGTCGCACACTTCTTAGAACCACACACTTTATATACAACTGTTTATTGCACGTTGTACAACCCTCGTATGCATGACCACACACTGTCAATAGGCAGCACACCCTATTTTATTGGGCCATATTCTAGTTGGCCGCACAGTAATGTAGCCCAATGCTTTAATATGTCGCACACATTAACTGTTTACTTTAACTTATGTTCAACTTTTACCGTTATGATAACTTGATGATTGTGAATACATACATGCTTAGTATAATTAACTGTTACTCGTACACTACTTGATTTGAATACGTGAATAATATACGTGGCATACTTGTATACGATCCTAATACTGGTAACCATAATAGGAAGTGGTTGACCAAACTTAGGATAAATACTCTATCTACCGAGCAATCAAAGGTGAGTTCACACTAACACTTAAAGTATGTATTCCCGGTGGATTGGGAACCTAATATTGTCATAACCCAATATTTACCACAAATCCCGGTGGGCCCGGGTGGGGAGTATCGTGACGTAAGATTGGTATCGTCATAGTCAAATAATCACAGAGAGCACAGCGGAAGTCTTGGAGTATAAATTATTATTACAAACTAAATGTCCAAAAGTTCAAATAATATACAGATGACTAGTAATAATAAAGATCCACAGGCGGATCATAAAATGTACAAAAGAGAGTTGCAAATTCCTCTTCTAGCATTACTGAGTAACTTCCAGCCTATTTCATATTTGCACCTGTAACTTAGTCTTTTGAAAATACGTCAGTTTACACTGGTAAATACAATCAACCGACACATTTTGAAAACATTTTCAAAATTGATTTAAGTGCACAAGGCACATAATTTTATAAATAACTTGGGACAATTCAAAATGATCTTGTATACAGCTTTATATGACTGTCAATACATATGGGGCCCAGTACTAAACACCGAGACATGATTAACCAACACACCACTTAAACCCACGAAGGGGTGTCCCCATGTAGTGGGCAAGAAAAAGGTTTTTATATTAGCATTAAGCATATGTCAGGTGTATGCCTACACCCCGTGCTTGGTCGTGGCCATTAGTAACTTAAATGAGCCGAGGATATCCAGGACACGGTCGCGTTAACCCCCAATGTTTAAGTTATCAGAAAAAACAGATTAAAACGGGTTAGGAAGATTTTGTAGCCACAATCCTATAACAACCCTCCAAAATATTTTTAGACACCCTAATATATTTTAATATACCCCTATATGTCTTAAAATACACCCCGTATGTGAAAACCGAGCCCAAAATATTAAATACCATTACAAATTAAATAAAAACAAAATTTTAGGGGCGCTCGCTGGCCGCGTAGCCCTTGGCTACACCTTACACGGCCCGCGATAGCTATAAGATCAGATCGCACCCGGTGTTGACACGTGGCAACGTGTGTTGAACCTATACCGTGACCCGGATCACCTACGGCCTAGACCCCCTACTACGCGGGCCGCGTAGACCTTAGTCTAACCTTACGCGGGCCGCGAGGAAACCAATTTTCAGCCCTATAAATAGAGGGCATCGGGCCTTCAGTCAGTTCGTTCATTTTCTTTCTCTATCACGAATTTCTCACATAGTAGGCATAATCTCCAAGTATAATACCCCCTAATTAACGGATTTCTACTCCGTTGTAAGTATTATAACCCAGTTACATATTAGATACGCTGCCCGATTGATCCAGGGTTCCGTAACGACTGTCGTGGTTCTGCCCGACGTAGTTGTTGGAATACCGTCTCGGGGAGGGTATCGTTAATATAAATAAAGGGTTATTATACTAACATATGTACATTTGTGTAATTAATAGATTAACACCAGGAAATCCTTAAACGACGTCTAAGATAGCAATGTGAGTAATCCTTCTTTTTTGTAAACCTTTTTGTAACTTTATCCTCTTTTTGTTAACATTTTGTAATCTGTTTTCACAAAACCTTAAATGTTTTACAATGTGATTAAGCAGTGATTGAGTCTTTGTAGTTCTTCAATTACTGCCGGTATGTTGGGGTTTTGTATACAAAATGTGGAACACGTTACAATTGGACAACGAGTTAGCCAATGTGTAATATGACCCACCAGTCAGGATTGACAGTACTGAATGAGTAATTGTGTAGAAATAAACATTGTGATCGCTCTCAATACTGTGTTAATTGATAAAACTCTTCTCGATTAAACTGGGATTCACTCACCAGTATTTCCCACTGATAAATGTTTTTAAAACGCGTTTCATATAACAAAATGTGAAAGCCAATTAGGAAAAAGCCAGCTGGAGAGCACTGACGGCTTGGAAAAAATGTGGCTATAAAAGTTACCTAAAAGACGATGTTTTAAATTCAATAAATATAGGGTTTATCCCTACAAACATGTTGTAATAAGAAACTTGGGTTTTACCCATGTGGTTATTAATATAAAATATGGTGGTTTTACTCTGATAAACATTTCCTAACTACGGTCCTGATGTAATTTCCGCTGCCAAAATAATAAACAAAATGATACCACCAACACTGATGTTCGCGGCCGCCCGTTCCCGGGACAGATAAGGGGGTGGGGGTTGCGACAGAAGGTGGTATCAGAGCTAAGCCACTGATTCAGCCACAGAAGTGTTATGCTGACATCAATATATTATCCAAATTATTAGGAAATAAATTATAAAAATACGTGCATATCTGTATTTTATTGTTATGTGTTATTTGACTATTTGTTAGTTTACAGTATGAGTGATCAAGGACCCTCAGACGTGTATCGTCAGTTGTCCGATTCACCTAGGAGTGAAGGTACCTCTTCCCAGCCTACCCTCTCTGGGTATCCAGCTGATCAGGAAGAAGGGATGTTTGCCTTTAAAGCTCAGTCTGAAGAGCCATTCCCTCAGAAAAAGAGAGGATGGTTCAGTAAGGGAGCATTCGAGCGTAGGAAAAGAATGTGAAAGTTGCAACAACAAAGAGTCCTAGCAGCTGCTAAACGAGAGTCAGATGCCCATACACAGGATATGCTTAATAGGAGCTTAGCCAATTTTCATATCCTAGCAACAACTGCTGCCGACCCAAATCTAGAACAACTAGTAGCCCCACAACCCTTACCTTTAATTCCCACTCAGCCGATGGAGGTAGAAATGCATGATTTCAACCCTAAGGAAATACCTAGGATACCAGCCCCTAATCCCTTAGATCCAGATTATGATCCATGGTTCGATGATCATAGGGATTATGTGCCACGCTACCACCTAAACGACGAAACCATGCCGAACTTAGCAGCCTATCCAGGTCTGGACCCTCTAGATCCCTACTATCACAACGATGTATACATTAGGGAGATCTTAGAGAATCCGTACCCTCATGAGAATCCCATGCCACAGTACCCAGATCCAGTACCAGCACCTGCACCCCCAATGAGTGCAGAAAATGTGCATGAGCTCTGAATTTTTGGAGAAGAGATCTTAGAGAGTAGTGAGAGGATGAGGCAGGTAGGAGAGCGACTCGTCTGGAAATACGACGAGCGCAATATGGATTACTGGATGAATCCAGACCAGTGAAGGTGATGATAGAGTTGGTAATA
This sequence comes from Helianthus tuberosus, assembly GCA_030545235.1. Lineage (NCBI taxonomy): Eukaryota > Viridiplantae > Streptophyta > Magnoliopsida > Asterales > Asteraceae > Helianthus > Helianthus tuberosus. The sequence goes on from CM060411.1 coordinate 85,555,040, forward strand.
ATAATAATAATAATAATAATAATATAATAATAATCTATAATATGTTTGTATGAATATATATATATATATATATATATAGGGGATGGATCATGAGAAAACTAGTTTAAATGAGAAAACCAAAAAAATAACTAAAAAAGCCTAAAAAACATAACAATTTTTTTTAAATTTTTATAAAAAAATCGCAAGTTTTTATACATTGAAAAAAAATTTCAAAAAAAAAAAAAAAAAAAAAAAATTCTTTTTGTTGTATTGCACATGTGCACTATTACGGATATAGTGCACATGTGTAGTACACATATAATGCACATGTGCAGTACAACAAAAAAAAAAATTTTGAAAATTTTTTATATGTAAAAACTAGCGATTTTTTATAAAAAATTGTAAAAAAAATAATAACTTTGGTATGCATTTTAGCTTTTTTTTTAGGTTTTTTTAGTTAGTTTTCTAGTTTTCTCATTTATATGTAGTTTTCTCATGATCCTCTCCCTATATATATATATATATATATATGTAATAATAGTAATATATGTTGTAGTATAGACCACTTTGTGGTTAATGATGCATAGTAGTATTGTAATTTTAATTCCAGTCTTAGTGTGTGTTTAACGCATACTATAATAGAAAGAGTAAAGTCGCAATGCTCGACGCTTTTGACCAATATGTGTGTTTTGTGGTTATTGCCTAAATTATTAATTATTTTGTGATATTAATAATTGGTAAATGTTTAAAATTCAGATGGCCGACCAAGTGAATCAAGAGAATCTGGATAATAACCCGGAAAACCAGAATGATAATAATCTGAATAACGATAATCCAAACAATGATGACATTGGAAACCAAGTGGACAACAGTGCCATCCAACACGTAGTGGCACAAGCAATAATAGATGTGATGCCATATATTATTCAAACGGTTAGAGAAGCAGAAAATAAAAGTAAACATGATAGCAAGCGAGCCTCTGAACTTGAACACAGCGTGAACAATGGACTCGTACTTCAAATGCCCATCCCCAAAAGAAGAAGAACCGTGTCTTACGGTTGTTCTTATAAAGAATTCTGGTCTTGTAAACCAATGGAATTCTCGGGCAATGAAGGGGCCATTGCAACCCTACGCTGGATAGAAAAGACTGAGGCAGTCTTAAGAATAAGCAAGTGCGCAGAAGAAGATAAGATAATGTTTACTTCTAATCTGTTTAAGAATTCAGCTTTAGAATGGTGGAACACTATTCTCCAGTCTAGAGGAAGTGATAGAATTTACAATATGGAATGGGAGGAGTTTAAAAACATGGTAGAAAGGAAATTCTGCCCTCCTAATGAAAAAGAACAGATAGCAAACAAATTCTTAAACCTTAGAATGACTGGTGTGGATAGTAAGGGGTACATTAAGTTATTCTTTGAATATGTTAGAATAGTGCCAACCCTTGCTTCACCTGAACCAGTATTAATCTCCCGTTACATCTGGGGATTAATCGGGGAGATTAGGCATGTAGTCAAGGCAGCTAGACCTCAAACCATAGAAGAAGCTGTAGAACTAGCCAACACCTTGACAGATGAATTAGTCTGTACACGAGAAGAGGATCAAAGAAGGAACCTAACCCAGAAGCTTACACAAGAATTCCGTTCTGGAAATTCCAACCGTGGAAAAAATGTAGGCTCTACCTCTACACCATACTGTAAGTATTGCAAAAAGAAGCATTCAGGAAGATGCTCCATATCCTGTAATTTTTGCAAAATATCGGGACACAAGGAGGAAGATTGCAGGAAAAAGATTAGCAACATGATATGCTACAACTATGGAGAACAAGGCCATATCAAGCCAAACTGTCCAAAACTAGCTCCAGCTACGAATAACAAGAATACTAAAAAATGCTAGAGCATTTGTTCTGATTGCGGAAGAAGCAAAGATGATCCCGGATGTGATCACTGGTACGTTTTTAGTTAATGATGTTTTTGCTAAAGTATTATTTGACTCTGGTGCGAACCAAAATTTTATTAATACTTCATTTTGCAAACTTCTCAATCAATCATTAACTAAACTTCCACAAGAATGTTTAGTAGAGACAGCAAATGGGGAAACTATTAAGATTTATGAGATCTTGCAGGGAGCAAGAATAGAAATTCTAAATTAGAAATTTATTGCAAACCTTTACCCCATGAATCTGGCATGATTTGATGTCGTGTTAGGAATGGATTGGTTAATAGCCAATAAAGCCAGTATTTTGTGTGATCAAAAGTCAATACAAGTAAAGTCACCAAAAGGTAAAAAGATCACAATTAAAGGAAATAAAACCTCTAGATCCACTAAATTCATCTCTGTGATGAAAACAGCAAGTTACATAAGAAAAGGATCATTAGTGTATTTGATTTCTATAATCACTAACACTAAAGGAAAAGAATTAAAGGATATTCCAGTAGTATCCCAGTTTTCAGATGTATTCCCAGAAGAGTTACCAGGGCAACCTCCAGATAGAGAAGTTGAATTCAGAATCCATTTAATACCAGGGACAACACCAATTGCCCAAGCACCTTACCGTATGGCACCTGCAGAAATGCAGGAACCGAAGAAACAATTAGGCGAATTATTAGAAAAATGATTCATACAACCAAGTTCATCCCCATGGGGAGTGCTGATTTTATTCGTTAAAAAGAAGGACGGATCAATGCGTATGTGCATTGACTACCGTGAATTGAACAAGGTCACGATTAAGAATCGGTATCCATTACCAATAATTGACGATCTGTTTGATCAATTGCAAGGAGCACGATTTTTCTCAAAAATCGATTTAAGGCCAGGATATCATCAATTAAAGGTATAGGAAGAGGACATTCCTAAGACCGCCTTCAGAATGAGGCATGGCCATTATGAATTTACTGTCATGCCACTTGGTTTAACCAATGCCCCAGCTGCATTCATGGACATGATGAACCGAATATGTAAGCCATATTTGGATAAATTCATAATTGTCTTTATAGATGATATTCTCATTTACTCTAAGAGTAAAGAGGAACATGCAAAGCATTTGCACGCACTTCTAAGTTTATTGAGATAAGAAAAGCTTTATGCTAAGTTTTCGAAGTGTGAGTTTTGGTTAGAACAGGTATAATTTCTCGGACATCTAGTTAATCATGAAGGAATTCATGTGGATCCAACCAAGATCGAGGCGATAACCATGTGGAAAACCCCTGAGTCACCAACCGAGGTTAGAAGTTTCTTAGGACTAGCCGGTTATTATAGAAGATTTATTCAAGATTTTTCTAGAATTGCCATTCCCTTAACTAAGCTAACCTGTAAATCCGTTAAGTTTGAATGGGGACCAAAACAAGAAGAAGCCTTTAGAATCCTTAAGCAAAGATTAACCCATGCACCCATACTAGCGTTACCAGAAGGAACTGAAGATTTTGTAATCTATTGTGACGCTTCTAAATTAGGTTATGGATGTGTGTTGATGCAACGTTAAAAGGTTATAGCTTATGCATCCAGACAACTTAAGAATCATGAAGAGAATTATTCAACTCATGATTTAGAATTAGGAGCTATAATTTTTGCCCTCAAGATTTGGAGACATTACCTATACGGTAGTAAGTTTACTGTTTTCACCGATCATAAGAGTTTAAGGTATGTCTTAGGGCAAAAGGAATTGAATATGAGACAAAGACGCTGGATGGAGATGCTTAGTGATTATGATTGTGATATCCAGTATCATGCAGGAAAGGCAAATGTAGTTGCTGATGCTTTAAGCCGAAAGTATCATGAACAACCAAAAAGAGTACGTTCTCTTAAATTAAATCTACAAGTAGATTTAAATGATCAAATTAGAAAAGCACAAGAATCAGTAATCAAGGATGATACTGAAAAATTGAAAGGAATGATTAAGGAATAGATGGAATTTGGAGATTCCATAAGAAAAGGATGTGGATACCTAAATTAGGAAACCTACGTTACCGTATATTAGAAGAAGCCCATAAGTCTAAGTATACGATGCATCCTGGAAGTGATATGATGTATCAAGACTTAAGAAAGAATTTCTGGTGGATAGGAATGAAAAGGGATATAGCAGCATATGTTGCAAAGTGTTTAACATGTTCACAAGTCAAAGCTGAACATCAGAAACCATCAGGTTTATTGCAACAGTTAGAAATGCCAGTTTGGAAAAGGGGAATTTATAACAATGGATTTTGTTACCAAATTACCCAAAACCAAGAAAGGTAATGATACAATCTGGGTGATTGTAGACATACTAACCAAGTCAGCTCATTTCCTACCAATGAAGGAAACTTTCAGTATGGAACAATTAGCTAAATTATATGTAAATGAAGTAGTTTCATTACATGGGATTCCTTTATCAATTGTTTCTGACAGAGATAGTCGTTTTAACTCTCATTTCTGGACAAGTTTCCAAAAAGCAATGGGAACCAAGTTGAATCTAATCACAGCTTATCATCCTCAAACGGACGGACAAAGCGAAAGGACAATTCAGACAATGGAAGACATGCTTAGAGCTTGTGTAATTGATTTCGGAGGTAATTGGGACGATCACTTACCATTGATATAATTTTCTTATAATAACAGTTATCACACAAGTATCAATGCCGCACCATTCGAAGCACTTTATGGACGAAAGTGCCGAACCCCAGTCTGTTGGGCAGAAATTGGGGAAAAGCAACTATCTGGACCTGAGATAGTACAAGAAACAACAGACAAAATCATTCAAGTCAAGGAACGACTGAAAGCAGCACGTGATCGACAAAAGAGTTACGCTGATAACAGGCGAAAGCTGTTGGAATTTCAATTAGGAGATAAAGTATTATTGAAAGTCTCTCCTTGGAAAGGAGTGGTAAGATTTATCAAAAGAGGAAAGCTAAGCGCTAGGTATGTTGGACCTTTTGAGATTATTAGAAAAATAGGACCTGTAGCCTATCAGCTACAACTGCCAGAGGAAATGGCAGGAATACATGATGTATTTCATGTATCTAATCTCAAGAAATGTTTAGCTGATGAATCACTCGTAGTACCTCTTAAAGATATAGAGGTAAATGAACAGTTAAAATTTGTTGAAAGGCCTCTACAAATTGAAGACAGGAAAGTCAAGAACCTCAAGCACAAGAGATTAGTTCTGGTCAAAGTGAAGTGGGACTCCAAAAGAGGACCAAAATACACATGGGAGCTTGAATCAGAAATGCAAAGGAAATATCCACACTTGTTCCAATAGATCTTGAGGATGAGTTCTAAAACAAGGTGGGGAGGATATAACAACCCTCCAAAATATTTTTAGACACCCTAATATATTTTAAAATATCCCTATATGTCTTAAAATACACCCCGTATGTGAAAACCGAGCCCAAAATATGAAATATCATTAAAAATTAAATAAAAACAAAATTTTAGGGGCGCTCGCGGGCCGCGTAGCCCTTGGCTACACCTTACACGGGCCGCGACAGCTATAAGATCAGATCGCACCCGGTGTTGACACGTGGCAACGCGTGTTGAACCTATACCGTGACCCGGATCACCTACGGCCTAGACCCCCTACTACGCGGGCCGCGTAGACCTTAGTCTAACCTTACGCGGGCCGCGAGGAAACTAATTTCCAGCCCTATAAATAGAGGGCATCGGGCCTTCAGTCAGTTCGTTCATTTTCTTTCTCTATCACGAATTTCTCACATAGTAGGCATAATCTCCAAGTATAATACCCCCTAATTAACAAAGTTCTGCTCCGTTGTAAGTATTATAACCCCGGTTATGTATTAGATACGCTGCCCGATTGATCCAGGGTTCCGTAACGACTGTCGTGGTTCTGCCCGACGTAGTTGTTGGAATACCGTCTCGGGGAGGGTATCGTTAATATAAATAAAGGGTTATTATACTAACATATGTACATTTGTGTAATTAATAGATTTACACCAGGAAACCCTTAAACGACGTCTAAGATAGCAATGTGAGTAATCCTTCTTTTTTGCAAACCTTTTTGTGAGTTTATCCTCTTTTTGTTAACATTTTGTAATCTGCTTTCACAAAACCTTAAATGTTTTACAATGTGATTAAGCAGTGATTGAGTCTTTGTAGTTCTTCAATTACTGTCGGTATGTTGCGTCACACCCCGACCGCGTAAAACAACAAATCACGGCGGAATCGTCTGGGAGTGTTGTAACAGAATCATTGTTTCAAAACACACGGAAATTTGAAGTTTCGTTTTATTAAAAACTAAATATTTACATCGTCTTGAAATCTAAATAAACAATTTAAACATAGTCTATCATTGTTGTTAAGTCACTAAGGCCTCGTCCAGTCCTATGTGAGCATGCATCCTAGCAATCAACATCATTCAACAACACCTGAAACATATGTGAAAACAAAGTCAGCAAAGAAATGCTGGCGAGTACATAGGTTTTTGAGAGTGTCGGATTCATGGCTAGTTTACATGTTACATTACTTAATTAAAAACCTTGTTTTGAAAAGTATTGTATTGCGACATAATTAACCAACTCAAATCAAGTTGGTTATAATTTATAAAATCTCGTAGCCATGATTCTTAACCCCAAACATTTATTTAATAAAATTCTCGTTAATAATTCTCGTTAATAAAACTCGTTAATAAATCTTGTTAATAAAACTCGTTAATAAGTCTCGTTAATAAAACTCGTTAATAAATCTCGTTAATAAAACTCGTTAATAAAACTCATTAATAAATCTCGTTAATAAAACTCGTATGGTTTATATCATTTTGAAAAGCTCGTTTGTGTGACATCGTTTCAAATCGTTTACCCAAGTGAACTAAATAACGCCACGGTATGTAATACGATGAAAACATATATATATATAGGAAGTACCAGCGGCGTATCCACCATGCTTTCATCACATTACACCCGTCCTGTTATCTAAATAGTAACAAAAAACCAATCGTTTACCCAAATCATTTAATTCGTTAAAAATCGCTTTAGTTGTTTAAATCATTCTCGTTTTAAATCGTGAAACTACTTTTGATTGTCTCGCTAATAACATCCAAACCTTCGTGACTCGACTATCTTGCCTATCGCTTCTCGCATTAATAAACCACCAAAGGGTAAATTAACAATCACAGATTCAATCGTTACCCACCTAACCCACACATAACCATGGGCGCAGTCTGATAACGGGATTTGTCAGATCCTATGGTACCATAACCTAATACTGGCCGGTTCGGCCAAAACTAATGGATATTATTCGTTATGTAAATACAACCAACAAGTTTGTTTACTACATCGAAATCGTTATTAAATTAATATAAACCATTTTAATCGTTCTTGAAATCATTGTTATAATATCGAAAACCGTTTTGAAAACCATCGTTAAAACCTTGAAAACATTTAGCACATACGAATCACCCCAAAACAATTGAAAACAGTAAAATAGGGGAACTATGTACTCACCTGAGAATGCTTAGAGGTCTTGAACAACAACCAAGCAAAGCTAGAGGGAGCACGGAATCAATCGGCAACCCGGACCTAAGTCGGAAGATCGGATAGGATGAGGTTTTGTAAACCAAATGAGTATTGGAACTCATATGACATGGTTTAACAATGTCTACATCCTAAATCGAAACCTAACCTAAGTGCTTTCGACCCATTGTGACCCATTAAGGTAGCTTAAGCTACTTTAACGTGTCGTTCGCGCAAAAGCACGTTTGAGACGTCTAACTAGTCCTATGACAAGTATTATATGCCTAAACATGATTAGATATGTTGCATAATCAATTAAGTGACAAAAGTTTGTGTTACATATGCTTAATTACCAATTATGCATGAAAATGGCATTTTGGTCATTTACCTAAGGCATATAAACTACCTATCATACAACTAATTAAACCTAAGTGACCATAAGGTATAACCTCGGAAGGTTATTCCCTATGAAACTATGGTCACTAAACATGTTTGGTCGGATCCTAATGATCGACCAAACGGGTCGTGTTCGAAAGTCTAAGCGGGTGTTTAGTCCGCTTGACTTACGACTCTACACAAGCACTAATCTAAAAAGTGACGACTTAAACATGTTAAAACATGTTTAACGAATTTAGAAAATAGTTTTGGTATCAAAACAAACGGTTTTGATACCTATAAGTAGTTTGGTTACAAAATACGCAAGAATACGCATTTTGGCCGAAACTACGACTCGTCACTACACCTAGATAACGTGGTAATCAGTAGGTATAGTCACTAGGGACTATAACCATCGTGATTACGCTCACGTTATGAAGTTCAAACGAACTTCGCATTGACCATAAACTGGTCAATGCAGAAAGTCAAACGCAGTTTGACTTTCAGACTTGAAAAGCGATAAAAGAACGAAAGAATACTTACAAAAGGTCCCCGCAAGCTTTGATCCGATTTACTCTCAGGTATGAAGCATAAAATTCAACTTCGAGAGCCAAAATCAGATCAATGTGGGTTTTGCAAGTGAAAGGGGATAGCTATTTATAGGAAAACTAGAACCGTTAGGATCGTTCATCGTAAAACGAGCTTCGATCTCATCAGTACACATGTGCCCATGGTTTTGTGAAACCATGGGAGCCCATAGTTTCATTAAAACCATGTGCAAATAAGGGAAACAGCTGGAACAAGCTGGAATTTAGATTTTTCATTTTGGTCCCTTCCTAAGATAACTATGGCAGAATGACAATTTTGGTCCCTGAACTTCAGAATCTTGCATTTTGGCTCATTTTTGACACGTTTAAGCCCCGTTAACCTCATTTCAAGGCTCTAAAATGAATTTAAAGTATAGGGAACTCAAAACATGCTCAAAAATATCTCGGATGTCAGTTCGTTTGGTCGTACGATTGCGTTGTTCGGTTAATTACGACGAAAGTCGTAACGAGCGCAAAAACGATCCAAATTACGCGACGAATGGAATTTTATCATGCCAATCACTAAAATAAAATATTTTAATGATTACATAAAGTTTTAGATGTCCGGATGTTTTCAGAACGTAAGATATGCGTGAAAATGCAAACTTATGCACTTTTGACGCTTTTAGTCCTTGAATGACCAAAAAGTTTATTTTAGCACACCGAACCCCTCAAAGCCTATTTCTAAGCTATGTAAAGGATATTTAGGGTACATTTAACTTATGATCATGTTCCGGAATGTTCGTTACAGTACAAATCGGCATACTTTCGCAGTTTGTCAAAATTAGTCCCTGTAAGCGAATAAACTTGATTTCGCCACACCAAACCCTCCAAAACTTATTTCTAAGTTATGTAAAGGTTATTTAAGGTATGTTAAGCCTACGTAACTATCCTGGAGTGTTTTTTGCGTTAAACTGGTTATATTTACGCATCAGTGTGCGTATAACCTTCCAGAAAGCGATTTAGAGCCCGAAATCGAACAAGAGTTGATATGTGCAAACGATACACATATTTATACAAATACCAAGTATGAAACACAACATTTCATTGATTTGGTATTTGTTCGATGGCCATGGAGGCACAGATGTCACATGTTGGGGGTTTTGTATACAAAATGTGGAACACGTTACAATTGGACAACGAGTTAGCCAATGTGTAATATGACCCACCAGTCAGGATTGACAGTACTGAATGAGTAATTGTGTAGAAATAAACATTGTGATCGCTCTCAATACTGTGTTAATTGATAAAACTCTTCTTGATTAAATTGGGATTCACTCACTAGTATTTCCCACTGATAAATGTTTTTAAAACGCGTTTCAGGTAACAAAATGTGAAAGCCAATTAGGAAAAAGCCAGCTGGAGAGCACTGACGGCTTGGAAAAAATGTGGCTATAAAAGTTACCTAAAAGACGATGTTTTAAATTCAATAAATATAGGGTTTATCCCTACAAACATGTTGTAATAAGAAACTTGGGTTTTACCCATGTGGTTATTAATATAAAATATGGTGGTTTTACTCTGATAAACATTTCCTAACTACGGTCCTGATGTAATTTCCGCTGCCAAAATAATAAACAAAATGATACCACCAACACTGATGTTCACGGCTGCCCATTCCCGGGACAGATAAGGGGGCAGGGGTTGCGACAAATCCGGTATATGATCCCATACCCATCCAAGAGGTAATAATTTACTGTTTCCCAAGCCCATATAGGGAAAATAGGTTAAGAGTATTTACCTGAGCTAATACTTGTTTTATAATGCAAGGTTTATAAATAACTCAACCGTTAATCAATTAACAAAGAGTAGGTAGCAATTTACTGAAAGGCTCTAGTCTGGAATGATGGTATAAATAACCAATTAGAATGCTAGCGGGTCTTATTTAAGTCGTAGACTTAGACCGATTAGCTTAAAATATCGAAAATGATATGATACGCTTGATTAAGCGATGACCGGAATAGAATGTAGTTTAAACCCAATAAGTACTATGACTTGTATAATGTGGGTAAACAAACAACATTCTGGAATTTGAAGTTAAAATGATAAGGTTAAACTCGTTTCGGTAAACTTATGCAAACTAGTTACATAAGCCTAACCGTATGCGTATAAGCGATAAGGGGTAACCAGATGAGTCATGAACAAGTTCTATATGCCAATATATTTTAAATAAGTTGTAATATCAATAGGATATCAACTTATATGTCCGTTAAGGTTTTAAAATCAAACTTTGCCTCATAATGGTGTTTTGGTCATTTAATGATGTATAAGAGGAACTTACATATAAAATGAAGTTATAAACATAATCATTCTGTAAAAATACATTATTTGTGATATAATATCAGTAAGTAATCAAACATATGCGAGTTTTATGATTTAAGAACAAACTATGCACCTTAGGGGCATTTTGGTCATTTCACACATAGTTTGAGAACTTCTTTGGGAATCTGAGTTATGAACATGTACCTACTGTAAAAACATTGTAAATAAGTTATAAAATCATTAGGTATCAAGTTTTAGTTGATAGTTATGGTTTAAAACCATACTATGCGCCAAAAGGGCGTTTCGGTAATTAAATGATGATATTTGCGATCCTTTATCAAAACTGATGTTATGAACAAATTCTCAGTGTCAAAATATGTTATTTATAATAACATAGCAGTAGGTAATTAGTTTTTGAGATTCCAGGATCCGGCGGGATTAGACGGAGTTTTGGCCCCGATAGATCCGATTCGGTAGAATATTGTTGATAAGAAAGGAGTAGAAGTAGAATAGACATTGGATGAATGCTTCATTCATTCATACCGAAATAGTTTACATCTTTTATAAGCTGGTGAAACTCTGGAGAAATTTCACCAGCATTTCCCCTATGGGAACCAAAGCTTATGAAACGAGGACCCCCCATCCCCTATATATAGGCATAGCCTATCCGCATGAACCTGTAAGGACGGATGGAACTTTATCACAGATGCACCTAGGGACGGATGGGCCCACTCATGCGAATGTGACTTGGACACTTTGATGTTCCATTCGTACGAATGTGTCATTCCATTCGTATGAATGGGTACACTCATTACAATTCTGGTCCGCTTTCACACTAATCTATACAATATTCAACACACGCTCTATCAAGCCTATTCGCACAGTGGCGGACATACAAAATATGCACCAACAGATTCCCCCTTGGCCGTTGTAACACTCCGCATTTTCGCACTTTCTTATTTTAGCAAGTCATGTTGTACTTCCCATATTTAAACACTTGTACTCTCTTTGTAATCCACTTTCGTTTCATTTGTAATTCGAGACTATTGATCATAATAAAAACGAAGCTATTTTTAATTATGTTCGTGTATTCACGTTAGTCTTATGTGCAGCTGATAATTAAATTCTCGTTTGAACGAAATATTATTCAAGATTCTTGATTCTTTATTTTACTTTGACGTTCAATACTCGTTAAACTAATTGAAGCTTGTAAACTAATGAAATTCGTATCCTAATCCTTCAACTCGAAATCTTCGCAAAATAAATAATCGTTGAAAGGTTTTATCGTTAATTTAATTCGTTATAAATATGAGTATATATTTGCTAATCGTTTAATTAATTAAATTTACAATTAAAAGTTTTTTTTTTATTTTATAAAAATAATCTAGTTAGTCTCATTGGATTTTAAAGTTAGAGAATACAAACTAACCTAGTTAGTTGAGTTATAAAGTTAGTTTCTTTTAAAATGTAACATAACATAAGTCTATTAAAGTCCAGGGACTGTTTGGGTAATTGCTGAAAGTGTAAGGTATAAAAGAAAGGAAAAAAGTAATATAACAAAAATGATGACCGCATGACTCGAACCCGGGTCACCAGCATAACCAAACACGCTCCAAACAGCTGCACTGTGGCCTTCACATCGAAGATAACCCGGTTCCAAATTCATTTAAAAACTCTCTCAATTGATCACTAACGGCCCGCGACGGACAGCCTTTTACTTCGTCGCGCCCGCGACAGCCCAAATCCGCAGCCATGACCAGAATGTGTTTCAGCTCGTTTTGGGTGCGATTTTTGTGTTTGTTTTGATTTTTAAACCTTGTTTTAACATTTAATACTCAACTACAACCTAACATAACTCTTCCCTGTAAAAACCCATCATCCTCCAAGCATTTGACACTTTGCTAATCACTCTAAACTCTCTCAAATCAGTCTCTAATCAGCTGTTAATCACAAGTTCAAGCAGATTCATCAACCTTCACTAAAGTGAGCATAACTCACTCAATACTTAACCTTTTCACTTGATTCTTCTTCCCACTTGCTTGGAACAACCTTAGGAACATATCCAGAGGTTTTCCATTGAAAACCAAGCTCTGGAATGTCCCCAAAAAGGCTCCAAAGTGGACTGTTCGTTTCTATTTTCATCTAAACTTGTTAATCTTAGTTGAACTTGAGTCTAACTCATGTCAAACCTATGCCCTAATGCTCATAATCAATTAAATGGTTAGTTGGGCTTAAAAACAAGGTTGAGAAATGTTAAATCAGAGATTAAAACCTCACAAACATTCTGTTTTACTTAGGGTTTAGGGTTTTACCCACAAGAAGTGTTTAAGCTTGAAGCTTGATATATGTGTGATTGTTAGACTAGCTTGGGCTATCTTTCATGAAAATCCACTCACTTCTTGATGCTTTCCATAGATTAGATGTTCTTATTTCTCTATTTACTTGTAAGTTCATGACCCTCCTTGTTGTTTATAACAACAAGTGTAGTGGTGAACAATAGAGGTGCCTAAATGGAGGCTTTGTTCTTCCTACCTCATATATGAATTATATGACACAAAGAGGTACCTAAATGGAGACTTTGATCTTCTACCTCATTCTTGACCAATATAACATATTAGTATTCATATAACTTATGTATTATATTCCACAAAACTGAACCCTTGATGATGAACAAGTGGACATTGTCAAGTTAGTAAGTATAACATCTAAGCATCATATGTGATGGATGATTAGTTTCCTATGTCTATATTCATGTTATTTAAATTCCGAATCTATAATCTTCCATTATTCCCCAAACTCACACACCTATGTCTTCTTCGTGTAGAAGGACAAGGTGCTCCAAACTAATCCATCCTCCAACATCACTCGCGGGATTACCAAGTAGGAAAGCTTGCAAAACCATGAGTATACTCGACCCTGTTTTCCCTTTTATCACTTTTGGGTGCAACATGTATAAGACACAAACTTACACTTCACATGAAACAATTTTAAACTCTATCCATGCTTAACATGAAACTATATGATGCTTGTTTAGTCTTGTATGCTAATGTAAACTATTTGTGTCGATTATATGCTTCATTAACTTTGCTAGCCTACCTTAACAATTATAGCGCTATAGGAGTAATGCACGGCCCACGATTCTTGAGGTATTGTTAAGTTAAACATGTTAACCTCCCTTTATTCTATTTGGGATAGGCTATTTTAACGCATTGGAAACTTGGGTTTGAACATATAAGTACATCGTTTCGGCATGCTAGTAAACTTGAAAATTTATGATTCATGTTGGATATGAGCACTTAAACTATTTTATTCTATATTATGCTATGTAACAAAACTTGTATACTCGCCTTTGCTTTTGCATTGAACTCTATTTTAATACATGTTGCAGGTTGATTGTTGAGATGATGATACAAGATGAAACAAGATTTAGATGGACTTAGAAACACACCTAGATTAATTTATCAATTATGAAGTTATGTTTATTTTTGAGACAATGTTGTTTACTTTTATTTTCTTGTATGGCAATATAGTTTTGAAATGAAATGGGAATTTAAATATTATTGTCACATAGTGTTATGAAGTTGATAGTTAATCCGTAGAGTGGATCAAGCTCCAAGAATTCAAGAAGAGAGGACAATATTTGGGGCAATTTTCTCTATATTAATTCAATGCAAAGAACAAAATTTAAATATGCAGTGGGTCAAAGGTTCATCACCAATGATCCTTATTTCCAGCCATTACTTCCTAACATGCACCACTACTCCTATCGTGACAAAATGTAAACATGCAGTACCAAAAAGAAACGTGCATCAATAACTGAAATAATTAAACATGCAATCAACTGGGCTCATTCAGCTAATCGGGCTGGCTTCTTGTTGTAGCGTTTGGGCCTTCCCTGCTGTACTGGTTCTGGTAACTGATGGGTCTGACCCGTATCATCTCCCTCCCCTTGAGATTCTTCATTATCCTCAATAACGGTAAAGTTCGGAAATTGTTGTTCTAATGCCGCTTTATCTTCCCAGGTAGCTTCTTCCAATGGTTGCTTTTCCCATTTAATCAATAATTGTGTATTGCCTTCGGTATCCAAACGAACATCGAGAATTGTTTTAGGTAAAAAACTAATCTCCTTGTCTGCTGCAAAATTTTCCAGATCTCCTTTATTGGTTGCATTGACACCATGACTTGGCTTCAACAGAGAAACATGGAACACCGGATGGATGCGTGAAGCCATGGGTAATTCTAATTTATAGGCGACTTTACCAATGCGCTCCAATATTTTGTACGGGCCATAAAATCGACATGAAAGTTTGTGATTGGTGTGATTCTCAACTGAGGTTTGTCGATAATTCTGTAAGCATAAGTAAACGTAATCACCAACGAAAAATTATTTATCGAGACGTTTCTTATTAGCATACTTTGCCATCTTTTGTTTCGTAACGTCTATGGAAGCTTTAAGTTGACTGATGAGGCATTGGTGTTCGATTAAGGACGCGTCAATTGAAGCTGTTTTTGTTGTACCCGGTACATAGTCATGAATCGACGTAACATCTCGACCATAAAGAGCCCGAAATGGAGACATTTGAATGGACGAATGATGCGCGGTATTGTAAGAGAATTCTGCGAGATATAAATACCGTTCCCACTTCTTTGGCTGGTAAAAAACAAATGCTCGGAGATACATTTTAAGACATCGGTTAACCACCTCGGTTTGGCCATCCGTTTGGGGATGGTATGCACTGGAATGAAGTAATTGGGTACCCATTTGTTTGAATAATTCTTTCCAAAACCCACTGATGAAGACACGGTCTCTATCGGATACAATTGTTTTCGGTAAATCGTGTAGACGATAAACTTCTCACCTGAATATGGTAGCTAGAGAAACTGAAGTATAACCTGTAGGCAAAGCAATGAAATGTGCAAATTTCGATAGACGGTTAACAATCACCCATATTGCCGTCTTTCCTGTTGATGGGGGTAGACTTGTAATAAAGTCCATCGAAATATCGTGCCATGGGTATTCGGGAGTTGGCAGTGGTTGAAGCAAACCATATGGTTTGTGGTTGGGAATCTTTATCGTTTGACAAACTTCACAAGCTTTAACAAAACCAGAAACATCCTTTTTTAAACCAAGCCAAGTAAAGGTACCTGAGATACGTTTGATGGTAGCGTTAATTCCATAATGCCCGATAACAAACGATGAATGAAATTCTTGTAACAAACGTCGTCGATGATCCAAAATTGTAGGAACCAAGAGCTTTCCATGCACATAAACTAAACCGTCACGTAAGAGATGATGAGGAAAACTAGTGGGATCAGCTTGGATATCTTGTGCCAATTGTCGTCCAGTGGTGTCATTGCAATAGTATGAACGGAGCTCGTTTAACCAAGTAGCGGTGGGATAAGAGATAGCCAACATAGATGGAATGTCGACTCTACTTAACACATCCGCAACATTATTTTCTCTTCCGGGTTTAAAATGAATTTCGAAGTCATACCCCATGAGTTTAGTGACCCACCTTTGTTGCTCCGGTGTTTGGATGGTTTGTGTAAGGATGTGCTTCAAACTATGATGGTCGGTATAAATGCGAAACCGACGTCTGAGAAGATATTGACGCCATTTCTTCACCGATTCGGTTATGGCATATAATTCCTTGGTATATCTAGGTTGTGCTTGCATGGTAGGGCAAAGCTTCTTGCTGAAGAAAGAGATCGGTTTGTTATCTTGGGATAAAACGGCTCCTATGGCAGTACCCGAAGCATCAGTTGTTACGTCAAAAGGTTTGGTGAAATTAGGTAAGGCTAGGGTGACAAGTTTTTGCATGTGGAGTTGAAGTGTATTAAAAGTGTGGTTAGCTTTGGGGTTCCATGCAAACTCTTTGGTTTTCAGAATGTCGGTAAGTGGTGAGGCAATTCGAGCATAACCTTGAAGGAAATGGCGATAGTAGCCGGTGAGTCCCAAAAAAGCTCGAAGGGCGGTAAATGAAGATGGTTGTGGCCACTGTTGTATGGCATGGATTTTATCCGGTTCCGGTGCGACACCCTTAGCCGAGATTTTATGTCCTAAAAAGGAAATCTCGTGCACACCGAAAACACATTTTGAACCCTTGGCATGATACTGGTTGTGGTGTAAGGTTTGAAAAACAAACTGTAAGTGATTGTAATGATCGGCTAGATTGGAGCTATAGATTAAAATATCATCGAAAAAAACCAAGACGAATTGGCGTAATACCTTGTGAAATAATTCGTTCATAGCCGATTGGAAGGTAGACGGAGCGTTGGTGAGACCAAACGGCATTACGAGAAATTCATAGTGGCCATCGGTGGTGCGAAAAGCGGTTTTGTGAATGTCCTCTCGTGCAACCCGAATTTGATGATATCCGGAGCGCAAGTCAATTTTTGAAAATATAGTAGCACCGTGAAATTCATCGAGGAGCTCGTCAATGGTTGGAATTGGAAACTGATCACGAACCGTCACTGCGTTTAATGCTCGATAGTCTACACAAAAGCGCCACAATCCGTCTTTCTTTTTAACCAAAAGTATTAGCGATGAAAATGGGCTTTGACTGGGGCGTATGATACCATTTTGAAGCATTTCAGTGATAAGTTGAGACATCACCTGTTTTTTATAATGAGGGTATTGGTAGGGCTTGACATTCACAGGTTGGGTTTCGTTTAATAATGGTATGTGGTGGTCATGGGGACGGGCAGGAGGTAGACTGTTGGGTTCATCGAACAACACCTGAAATTGTTGGAGGAGTTGTGAGATGGCTGGGTTCGGGTTAGACGGTGAGGTGCACTGTATTGTGGATGGTGGGGTAATGGGTTCGTAGGTTAAAGTATGTAGGGAAGCGATTGAATTGTGGTGAAGGAGAGTAGATAAGGAACTAGGGGAACAAGGTTGGCTCAACGATTCACCGCGGATTGTGTGAGTGGCACCATCTTTGTTAAACGAAATTTGGGTATACCAAAATCGGCCGGTAGACGACCAAGAGATGCTAGCCATGTGACGCTACGCACGACATCGGTACCTTCCACTGGTAAGACATAAAATGGAATTTTAAAGGATGCTTTTTGGATTTGAAATTTTACCGCCGGACAGAAACCGTCCCATTGAATGAAGTCGTCATTACCGACCATAACGTTGAACTGAGGAATGGTGTTGATAGGCAGGTGGAGAAGTGTCGCAACCCGTGGTTTAATAATATTATGAGTGCTTCCGCAATCGATGAGTATCGTAACAGGGTGGCCGTTGATATATCCAGTAGCGCGTAATGTTTGTGGGGATTGAAAACCGTAATATGCTGGGTTGGATAAGGACAGGAGGTGGGAGGTAATTGGTCGGCTGGTGGCATGGTTTGTGGGGCTGTGGTGTCTTCCTCGATGTCATCATGATCGTCATTATCAACAATGAGAAGGAATTGGGGTGGTGAGCATTTGTGACCAGGAAAGAACTTTTCAGGGCACTTGAAACAAAGTCCTTCTTTTTTTCATTGTTGCAAGGCTTCTGCCAAAAGCTTGGTAAAAGGTAGGGTATTAGGTGGTTTAGGTGGGTTTGGTAAAAGGGGTGGAGTAAAATTAGGATTGGTTGTTGTAGAGGTGGTAGATATGGATGAGGAATTTGGTGTGGTTAGGCTAGATTTAGGGTGGTACGTAAATCTGGGTTTGGAGGGTTGGTTAACTTTGTCTTCAACAGCTTTTGCTAAACCAATGGCCTTATAAAGGGTTGTGGGTCGTAAAACTGCAAGTTCATTTCGGATTTCGGTTTTGAGACCGGAAATAAAACAACTCCGTAAAGCTTGTTGGTTTAGTCCGTTGACCCGGTTACTAATTCTTTCGAATTCAATAAGATAGGCCGAGACCGTGGTGGTTTGTGTGAGTTTGAATAGTGTGGCTTCATGATCTTTAAAGGCGGATGGACCAAAACGACGCTCGACTTCCCGTTTGAATGACGTCCACGAAGGAAGGAGGTTATTGTTTGCAAGATTTTAGTACCTTGCGAGTGCATCGCCAATGAAATAGAAAACAGCTAAGGGTACTCGTTCGTCCATCGGTGTTCGGTAGTATGAGAAAAAATTTTCCGCTTGAAAAATCCAGCCAAGAGGATTGGATCCATTAAAAAAAGGAAGAGTAATTTTCGGAGTGCGGGTGGATTATTAACAGACGATGAGTTTTTTGGACTATTTTCAGTGTAGGGCCAGATTCGGAGTCGGTGGAAAGTTTTTCGGAGAGTGAGGTTAACACATTGGCTTGAAGGTCGAATTTGGTATGTAGGGTGTGAGTTTCTTCGATGAGTGATTGAAAATGGGTGGCTTGTGCGGCGACAGTGGAGTTGATGAGTTGTTGTGACAGGTCATTGATGGTGGGTGGTTGTACATCGGTTGTGTCACGGCGGGGCGGCATGATGGAGGTTGGGGTTGCAAATGAAAGCACCAATGATAGTTAATGTGACAATTGTAAAATTTGCATGTATCCGTACAATGATTAAACAGTAATTAGTGCCTTAATGACTATGCTGATTTAAATTAATGACATGAATGCTTTCTGATTATTGTCATATACATGCATGTGCATCACATTTTGCATAATGTCATACCATTATTGCATACAATACCCTATTGACTCAAATGATGCATGAAACAAAGATGGCACAGTTATCAGACAAATCGGAAAAATTGCCGACGGAGTTCAGTACATAGACAGAAATGGTATTGAGACACAGAATGAGCCAGAAACCAAGAGTTACACTAGTATAGTGTGTAGGAAAGTAAGGATCACAAAACTGCCTTCCTAGTGATAGTTTAAGTGCCGGAAAGTGCCTAAAACTCACATAAACTACAGAATTCTACAGTAGCAAAATTCAGCATTTAAACAACTTAATATCATGCAGAAATATGGTTAAATGGTCCAGAATACTTTCCTAAGTGTCGGGAATCAAAACTGTCACAAAAGGTAACGTAAAGCACACTAAACTGCATAGTTTAGCACCTTAACGAACCGGTAACCAACCGAACTAACGGACACTACCTGAAACACCAAATTTCCACTAAAAGCATTGTTTCATCATTTCATACCTAGTTATGATCCCCGAACATCATAACACACTATATAACATCATAACACCATATAACCCAACTAAACCACTTAAAATCTAAATAACTAACTTAACTACCAATTACAAACCAACCAAGACCCCCCCTTTGTTGGACGGTTAGAACGTGGTCCCCACATGGGATTTTATTTGCTTATTTAATTAGATCTTGTTTCTTCTTTATGAACACATTATATACTAGATAAATTCATGTTGGAAAATTATAAATCTAACCTCTAGTTCATTACCTCATTTCCTTCACAACACTTCACACCAAAACTTTCTCCTCTTCTCCTTCCATACCTACGGCCAAGAAACAAGGCCACCATCACCACCACCTTTCAAGTTCAATCCACCCATTCTCTAGTGATATTAAGGTGTAAGAAGCAAGGATAAGAAGCTAGGAGCTCTTGGAAGTGGAAGGACCTCTTGCAAGTGCTATTAACCACCAAGAATATCATCTTCATCTTCTTGTGTTCATCCCTAGCCTTGAGCTAGTAGTAAGATCATCTAAACCTCATTTTACATCTTGTTAAGTTGGTTAAAAGATGTTAGAAGAAGCTAATCATGAAGAACACTGTGAATCAAGAACACAAATCTTAAACATAAGACTAAAATCATAAGAATACATGTTGTTTAAGTGTTGTTATGCTACTTGGTTGTTGATTGATTATGTTGATGATGTTAAACATCATATGATCTTGCTAGATAGTGATTAAAGAAATAATCTAGCAAGATGAGAGGATGATTATGTTAAAGATCTAGAGATCATACTTATGTAAAAGCATGAGCTTGAAGTATAAATTGTTTTCTTGAAGAATGATGATCAAAGTGTGATGTAAATCATATGAATGGATGATTACAAAAACTAATTTCTCAAGAAACCAAGTTAAAATACAAGATTTACATAAACTTGGTTCTTAAAGAAACTAACCACATTTTTAGTGGTTAATCAAGTGTAGAAATATATATTTAACAAGAAAAATTCAAGAAGAAATATTTTTAGAAAAATATTTTACTAGTTGTGAAGATCTAAAATTCTTCAAGGATGATGTTTTTAAATAAACAACCACACTTTAAAGGGTAACTAAGCCTACTAAACACACTAGTAAGTTACTACAAATTTTTATAAACTCTCAAGTTCATGAAGTAGTGATTAAGGCTTGATTTAAGGCACTTGGTAAGTGTTATTTGATTTGTTGTTGATTGTGATGATTTATAAATGAAAATGATATGCTTTGAAAGCATGGAAACCTCCATGTTAAAGTGGAAACTATGTCAAAAATTTTCTAGAAATTAAACACTTAGAAAAATATTTTTAAACAAATATTTACAAGTATATTTTTAACCATGATTTTTATACAAAATTTGCCATAATTTTGTTACAAAAATTACAAAGTATTGGAGGTTGGTTTTTGATAATAAAAGTGACTAAATATGTATTTAGGAAAATATATATTTAGATGTCACCATGTGTGTGATTATTTTTATATTATGTGTATTAGTTATATTATTTTAGGATTTGAAATAATATAACTCACCAAAATACTAAAAATTACAATATAAAATGTTACCAAAATTCCAAGAAATAAATATACAATTTCTACCCAAAATATTGGAGAAACGAAACAAGGAATATAACTCGCATAAATATTCCGGAATTAAATTCAAAAGTATACTTTGGTAAACGGTATTTTGGACACCAAGAGAACAAAAATATGATTTTTACAACAACTACAAAATTATATCATATTTTTGACAAGAAGAAATCATATTATTTTTGGAAAAGAAAAATATATATGTTTTCTAAAATAAACTTAGAATATATTATTTTTGGGAGAAAAATGGATTTATAAATATTTTCTAAAGTTAAGCTTGAAAATATATCATTTTTGAGACTTATATGAAAATATAAATATTTTTGCCAAGAAGATGTATAGATAAAATTCTACAAATGATTTCTTAAAAGTATATATTTTGGGAATATATACTGGTGGAATTTTTATTAGAAATATTATTCCAGAAAAATTAGTACAAAAATTAAGTATAAAAATACTTGATAACTACAAGAAAATACGTATTCTCGTACGTATAATTACACCGGAATACGCCACCGATACTTGGCAAAAATACACAAGGTTAAGAATACGAGTATGAATACACCCATCCTTGGGGAAGCTATACATGTATAAATACGTTATGTGACAAGTTAAAATATATTATTTTAACTAATATTCCAAAATTTAATAAACATAATTTAAGTGAAAATATTTATTATTTTAACAAATAATTATATACTAGGAATAACATTGATGATACAAAGAAACGTAACTCAAAAATACTAAATAAGACCAAGGTCAAGGCACGACCCACCCGTCTAATAAACCGTAGTACGTTGTAGGTAGTCATGCACTCTAGAGGAAGCTTTGGGTTACTTGATTGAAGGACGCAAAACTGTGAGTTCATGTCCCCCCCTTTTTTTTAACTGTTTTTGGTTTTATAACTTCGGGGGTGAAGTACATGTTACAAAATGTTTACAAATGATTACATATGGTATGGTTAGCTAAGGAATGAACTGTTAGATCATGTGAATGGGTAGGTGCACATTTAAGACCATTAATCCTCGTATAAGGACCGAGGGGCATGAGTGATAGATCTATTTGGGTTTAGCGAGCCCACACCCATGTGGACCGGGGTTTGGCCCATGAGGTGACTATGTCTTACAGCCGGAAGCCCGGTACAAAATCTGCTAGGTTTGAGTCTTCCTACACCATTACACACATATTAATGTATTAGTTACATATTAATTGATCTGTTTCCTTGTTGCTTTCATACCGGTTTACAAGTACATACATACATACTTACAAATGTTTTCAAGGATGTTCGTTCACACATTCAAGTTTTGTTGATGTTTTCAAACTACATGTATTTCAGGAAATTGATTATGGATCTGGCGGGCTTTCAAGATGTCAAGTTGTGTCTTCAAATAAAAGATGTCATCCAGTGTCGAAGGGTTTGGATTGGCATTCTTATTTTGGATAAGATACACAGTTCAAAGCTTAGCTTTTCGTAATATCTTTTGTTAAGTCCAGATTGGAACTTAAAACTTGGGTTATTATGCACTTGAATTTGAAGTCTTGGTTCGTGGTTAAACAATGACGATTGTAATGTTTTGAAACTTAATTTATGGATGAACATCATGGTTTTATCATATAGATGTTTGTTATGGTTGAATGCAATGATATTAAGCAAGTCACACCTAATCACGCTTCCGCAAAAGTCAGGGTGTGACAGTTTGGTATCAGAGCTTTGATTTTAGCGAACTAGAATTCTTTCTCTAGTCTAGCCTACAATCATTAGGGCTCTCACTAAAATACTTTTGCAACATGTTTTCATTGCATACACAAAATGCCCAGATCCATGGAACAAACATTTTTACAAAAGGGAAGGCAAAGAAACACAATGCAAGGTCGCATTGGTGGTTTAGTCTGCATGGGGTAGACTAGGAAAGATAGAGAAAGTTTCGTGAAGGATCACGTGAATACATGTCTAAGTGATGAATGTCTTGTTTGCATACTAAGTGTTAGTGGTTACTATATGTGCACATGTTATGATTGTTATGTTACAGACATCATGTCATCATCAGAGAGTAGGTTGTCTGATACCCATGACCCGATGGCTGTCGTTTCAGACGATGAGGTTATACCCTAGCCAGAGATATTTACGTCGGATACTGAGAGTGATCCTGATATGCTATCAGAGGATGACGACGCCTTCCAGCCGTTCTCGCTACCAGACTTTGGCAATGATTTACCTATTGCTGATGGTTTCCCTGACGAGGATCCTTTTGACATTCCTGTCCCAGTCCATGATCACCTCATCATTGGTCATCCCGATGGTGAGCACATCGTGGCTCCTATCCTCGATCATGTTCCTCTCATGGTCATTCCTCCCGAGGATTTGCCTTTTGATGATTTGTTTGATGACGACGTTGATTTGTTTGTAGACGGTCCCCCAGCTGACGCCCTAGGTGATGGGGAGATAGATGAGGATGTTGTAGCTGCCCCACCTCCTGCTGTTCCTGTCATTGAGATATCTTCTGATTTCAGCCTTCATTCGATTTCAGACCCATTTGAGTCTGTGACTTCTTCAGGTTTACGGGCGGCCGGATTGCAGCTTTTTGCTACTGACTCAGACGATGACACCGCTGTGTCTGCTGCACCATCTCCTGCTTGTTACCCAACACCTCCACACGACCCTGAACATGGCCCCTGTCACACCCCCAAAATACCACATGCGATAACACCGCCAGGCGTGTGATGTACCAGGATCTAGCCACCAATCACATTGAACTAACCATAAGATATTTTACAAAATTCTCATTCACTAAATAAAACATTCGTAAAACATATTCCAGATTAAATAGTGTCAGCGGAAGCAATTAGTAAAACACTTGTTCAAATATTTCCAAAAACCAATGTATGCATATTCAGTAGACAAGTCTCATAAATCCACGCTACATGACCCATGACCACTCCAGCCATCCAGATAGCAAGTTCCTCATCCAAAGTACCTATCGACCTGCGAGCATGCAACAAGTGTGTCAGACAACGCTGGTGAGTTCACAGTTTTATGAAAAATGTTAATTACCAAGTGTTTAATCCAGTTTGTTAACAAATCCGAACGTAATGTTGATAATATCTCGTTACTGAACAAGACGGCTCCTGATGTATGTTTTACCCGTTCGCCAGTGTTCCTATCAAAACACTGGGCATGACTGGGTCATTAGTTCTCACCCGTCCTCTCAGGTATGGGGTGAGGGTGCCAAACCTAAGTAGCGCTACCAACTAATACCCCGTTACCTCTCAGGTAACAAAAAGATAGGACTTAAGAGTGATAGGGTGAGAGTATTATCCAACATCCTAGTTTTTACCCAAAAGACTTATCCCTCCCCGGGATACCCACTGACTGTCCCAACCACCGGGACGCATGCTCAAGAGTAGTGAACTCACCTTGGATTGCTCGGTATGCTACGTTACCACCCAGTTAATCAATCGACCCTACCGAGGTTACCAATAACAATTAGTTTCACGTTTTATCAATTATGCCACGCATATCAGAGATCACATTTATTACAATCACTGCCATGCATCACATAACATATACTCAGTTCATACATGTGTCCATATCCCATATATAACACACAATAGTCACACAACAGTTAACAGATTATTCTTTGGTGAAAAACCGTCCGACGAATGACCCTAGGTTTCGCCAAGCTTAGGTGTGGCGAAACACATCATGTTTCGTCGAGATGAACTATGGAAAAACATATCATGTTTCGTCGAGATGTACTATGGCGAAACATATCATGTTTCGTTGAGATGCACTATGGCGAAACATATCATGTTTCGTCGAGCAAACAGTTATAGATTTCATCAGTTACCATTTTACATTTTCCTAGCACCCTAATCATCATCAGCGATTTCAACATGATCAACGACGAATCATCAAGTTTCCAATTATCATTAACACGCAACAAGGCATTAACAATCCACATGTTCGAATCGGTACAATCATAATAGTTTCATCACTTAAGCATATAAATCATTGACCATGCTATCAATTCATTGCACAGAATCTATCAAACCCTCATAAGAGCAATACTACATACAAATCATCGAATTCTTAGCATACAGTTCTAGATTCACAATGTTTATGAAAACCCTAATCATACACACAAAATCACCACATCAAGATTATCAAGATTACATCGAACAGTAGGGTTATAAACTAACGGTGATACCGAAGACTTAGATAAATCAAGATGGAAGATGCCTGAGGTTCTCTACGATTGCCTTCACACAGAGTTTCAACAAGAAAGGACTTTAGGGTTTTTAATGTTTTATGGCAATTGATTACCAAAGTTTATACAGGTACCGTAAAAGGGTTGGGTCGCAACCTATGCTGGGCCGAGGCCCTATTCCGGGGAAAGACCCCACCTTGACGAATGCCCAATGTTTCGTCGGATAAAGGTGTGACGAAAGTCAAGTGTTTCGTCAAGAGTTTCGTCGAAAAGAGATGATGGCGAAAGTCTAGTGTTTCGTCTAATAGAGGGTGCATGTGATAAGTCTATTGTGACAACTTGTAATTTCGAGGTTAGAAACGTTCGTCTCACTCGCTTGTTTTGGTTTATGTTGTTACGCTTTACTTAACGTCACACGACTTAGTATACGTAATTATTACCCAAACTAGTTTTATATAATATGAACCGAAACTCGTTAATTGCTATCTACGACTCGAAACCCAAACAAAGAATTGATCGTATACCTATCCAATTCATAATGTATAAATTAGTATTCGAACCAAATCCATATCATGATTGAACCAACCCGAACCGTTTGGGCCATGGCATAACTCGTAAACTCGAAACTTATGAGGCCTGAACCATAAGTCGATTATTATACATAATAATAGTTGAAGTTGATTGATTAGTTATATTTTTATAACTAGTTAGTTAAAAAAAAACAAAATATATAACATTTATTAGACAAATCGCTGCATCCACATCCCCCCCATTCTATTCTTCTCCACGGTTCCTTGTGAGCAACCCAAAACCTCATCTCAGCCCCTTGACTTGCGGCCCAATTCCCTCTGTTCTTATTTTGTTATCATCGGCCCACACACAAACCCTCAAACCGCCCCAAACATAATCTCAGATATATACTTACGTATCCTTCATGCATTACCCATAAAATCACAAACTTCTAAACCCTAAACTGTGACACCACTCCTGCTCTCCTTCTCTTGCTACTGGTGACACAAGAACAGAACTCCAAGGGCTTCCACACTTCGGTTTCAAGGCTTAACCACACTCCCTCATCACTAGGTATCATGCCTTGTCTGTATTAATATTTATTTTAAGTTCAAAATCTCGATTGTTAGCGTGTATATCTCAGCTATGATTCTTGGATTGTTAATATTTTGGTGTACCTGCTGATACTTGTAGTTCGAAGCATTAAGATCACATATTTATAATGTTTGGATCGGTTGTGAGTTCGGTAGATATTAGGGTTACGTTTCTTTGCATGATCTCAATGTAAACCGTCATGGTTCTTGATAAATAAGTGTTTATGCTTGATTTGATTATGCTATCTTTGTTGCGTTTTCTGTTTCAATTAAATGTTCTTGATGCATATGATGATATCAATGGATTAGGTTTGTTAGGGTTCATGTTAGTTGGGTGGTTGATCAGTTGGTTGTTTGGATTTTGTATCTTTGATAATTTTGGGTTGAATCTGGTGGTTTTGATGAACTAAGTGTAGTATGACCTGTATTTTGGTGATAATCTGCTGTAGTTAAGCTTCACAGGTCGTTTGAGCTGTTAGGTAATCGTTTTAGGGAATTGGGTAACGAAACAGGAAGCTGATTAACATTTACAGCCAACTTCAGTTGGCTGTAAACAGGTTGTTTTATATCGAAATATTGATTTTCTAGAGTCTAAACCATATGTTTTCGAAAAACGCATCAAATGGCACTGGAATCATAGTTTTTCGAGGTCGTTTTCTATTTTTAAAGGTCCGTATTGTACAGCAGCAAAAGCTGCGTTTCTTCTGCAGAAAATGTGTGTTACGTTTTTCATCATAACTTGAAATCTGTATAGGTTCAGGTCACGAAATTTGTACTGTAGATGGCCACTGATGTCATTGTAATTCTCCAACTGGAATTTCGTCAATCGGATTTACGACAAATTTTAAATGAATTTTTCCGTGGACTGCAGTCAGAAAGTGACGAATCTGATTACACCCCGGTAAATGATTTTTATAAAATAATTGGTAATGAATTGGATCTCTATATTTTTACACAATAGTAATTGGATCATTTAAAACATTCTGTAAAAATTTGGGAATTTTTGGAATAAGTTAACTATTTTATTAAAATGCCCAAATACAGCCCAGTTTTGGATGTTAAAGCTGAAACGACATAAGTAGTAATTTGCGTGTCTAAGTGTCGGGTATGTTATCTGAGGATGATCTAACGTGTTATATGTCAATGAAAGTGTTATGTGCAATATCATATGCTTGCTTTTGAATGGTTATAGATGGGATGTTTATATGGGCGTGAACTGTTAAAGTGAGTGCATGTTATGTGGTAGATTCGTGTAGGAACTTCGTGCTTATTTGAAGTTACTAATAAACTAAGTGGTAATTATACTAGGACATGATTGACCAACACTGATTGTTAGCTATTTTAAGAGTTCAACCGAGCAACCAAAGGTGAGTTCACACTTTCTATAAGGCATGGGATTCCCGGTGGTTTGGGAATGGGTTAGGAAACTAAAACGGAACCTGCATATTCTCTTTGGGTAGAATATGTACCTCCATCCTCGTTGGGAAGGATGACAACATTAAACCTGCGTATTCTCCTTGGGTAGATTACGTACCTCCGTCCTCCATAGGAAGGACGACAACATATAACTTACTAGACAAAACTTTATCATGAAGTCCCTAATTTTTATATCGACTTAATCGCCGGGCCAATGGCGAGCGGGTCATTAGTTAAATAGCGCTATTAGGTTTGACAAGCCTCACACCGTGCCGCAGAGGACGGGAGTGGACTAATGGATCTGGGCACTCTGTCAATGATGATAGACATTGACGTAGGGCACAACTTTCTCAGTCAGTTGTTGATATGGTAACGGTCTAGTGGTTCACATGGGGAATCCCCCACTAGTTATGGTTTGGGAAACAAGGAATTGGTTAACTCATGGTTTACGAAAAAACTTATGGTTTTTGGAACAACTTTAAAATGAACACCAATTGTGAACTCGCTCAACTTTGTTGTTGACTCATTGTTAGATGCCTTGCAGGTCGTTAGATGTTTAGCTGGAGCTTGCATGGGAGCAGGAGTCGTTGTGGGACATGGAGTGTTGTGTTCCATGTTAAACATTGAACTTTTAAACTTATACTTTGATTTTTTTGGTTTTTAAACTTTATGCTTCCGCTAATAACTTGAATTTGATCAACTTGTTTTGAACACCAATTATATTGTGTGGTTGGACTTTTATTTATTTAATTACATTGTTCAATATGATTGGTGGCTGGATCCTGGCCAGTCACGCCTCCTGCGGTAATACTCCGCTTGTGGATTTTGGGGGTGTGACAGATTGGTATCAGAGCCATTGGTTATAGTGAACTTGGTTTTAAAAAGGGAAAAGCTTTTTGACAAAACCAGACTATAACCTGTACAGTGCTAGGATGGCAGCATGCTGTCTATTAGCCCTACTGCGTTCATTGTGACACACAATTGTTTACTTGAAATTTGGCAAGTGGTGGTCAAATTCTTTCCTGATTTCTCGTCACCCCGCTACAAAGACTGTTTATGTGTTCTATCTATTCGTACCTTCGTCTCGACATGACGTCACCATCTGACCCTCCGGACATTCGGTTTGCACGTCAACGTTCATGAAGACCAGACCTAGCTCAAACGAACTTGGGTTTAGGAGAACTACACCTACGCATCCCTGTTGACGAACCTTATCACCTTCGCCTGTCATCGTCACCAGAAACGAACCAGCCATAGTTACACGCGTTCATCGTTTTGCAACTCGCAACCTTACCCACCAAACTCTGTTTTGGACAAATGATACACTCGCGCGACCGCGATGCAATGAACTTCCCTTTTGTGCCATGACACCATGCACCACTACTGGAAATTACTTCTAGACAACAGATTAGCTGGTCGAATCCTTCGGTTATTGATGGACCCCTATTTTCGCTCCATTCTTCGTATGAACCTCATTAATTCCATGTTTCTTCGATTGGCAACTGATTTAACGAAACGCCAACAACCATACCACGATTTTCACCGATCACAAGACTACCTTATTACCCTGTTGGATGGTTTATTCTTATTCTACTTGATTAGCCCTCACGTATACCCAACTTAGCGAATGGATGCCATTACTGGTGAAATAGTCTTCAGGACATTTGGGGACAGAGATGTGGATCACTCAACCTACCTGCAAACATGATAATTTATACGTTTACCTGACCCACCTTACACTACAAGAGACGTACTTTAATGTCATGATAGTTTTTCTTGCATATGCGGAATCTTTGCACTAGCTCTTGCACCAACACGTGAATATTGATTAATGATATGTCCAATTTCTACCATTGGCCTAGACCAAACCATCGCTCTCTTACCACAGTGACATTACGTTCTCACTACTCCATGCTGAGATACTGAAACGAACACGCTCTAGCTTAGAGAAAGTGGAAGGCTCGACTTTCGATCATTGGTGATCACTCCTCGAAACCTTGAGGGTGGCGGTGTATTGTTGATACGATTATACTCCCTTGAACACATATTCACGTTTTTTTTCCTTTGGAACCTTAGGACTACACCGACGTAAGTTGGATTCATTCGCACGACCCAAGAAACTTCCCCTAACTTGGTTGCTTACTTGATGAATCACTAACATACCTAAGTTCGTGGATTCAGGTGAATTGTTCCTCCTTCGCATGTGGGCGAGCCCAACGACTTTTGATGAAAGTCTCAGTGAATCTTAATGCTACACACTTGTACGATGACCATGCTGCTATGTTGAATTCTTTTTCTGATTGGTTTGACCCCGTGACAGTTATCTTCGATCAACGACATACTTTATCCTAACTATACCCAACTTGCGTACAACCAGCTGTACTTTCGACATCAGGTAAACCCCTGCTAGGGATTATTAAACGCTTATTCATCGATTGCGGCTACCCTTTCTCATGTTTCCCCACCCATATACCTTATACTTTTGAGCCCTACGATCTTAAAAGTGTTCCCCGCGGACACTCGCTTGGACAAGTTACGCTCTATGAACGTTACTCAGTGAGCCTTGGGCCATACACATGCTGATACCCTAGGTACTTTTCCTTGATCTTGATACGGCCAATATGGATCGTCAGACACGATAGATATATCCCTTGTTTTCTTTGAAGACACCCGACTCCACTTGAAGAACTAGTAAGGATCCGAGCTACACCCACACCTTACCATGGAGCTCCTACGACACAGACAACCCCGCGTTAAGTCTCCAATGTACGACTTTTGATGTCACGAAGCCCGTTTTCTTGATTGTATGCTCAAACCCTCACAAGGATTGCTCAGGAATCCGCATTTCAACAGTTGAAGGCAAAGATCTGTAGCGCTCCCATTCTCTCATTACCTGAAGGCTCAGGCGAATTCGTTGTTTCTTATGATACGTTTATCCAAGGACTTGGTGGTGTTGAAACAACGTGAGAAGGTCATTGCTTACGCATCACACAAACTCAAGATCCTTGAAAAGAACTACACTACTCACGACTTGGAATTGGGAGCAGTGGTGTTTGCATACAAGATATGGAGACATTACTTGGACGGTACCAAGTGCACTATTTACACCGATCACAAGAAGTGTCCAGCATATCTTCGAACAGAAGGAGTGGAGCATGCGACAGCGAAGATGGGTCGAACTCCTTAACGACTATGAATGCGCAATCAAGTACCATCCAGGAAAAGCCAATGTTGTGACTGATGCCCTCAGTCGTAAGGAAACTAAACCTAAGCGTGTACGGGTGTTACAGCTTACTATCCACTCCAGTCTTCCTACCCCGAATCCGCAACACCCAGGTCGAAGCATTGGAAGAAGGGGACCTTTTTGCTGAATCCATGCGGGGCATGTTAAAGCGACTTGAACCTAAGGAAGACGGTACTCACTACTTCAGGGAACGTGACTGAGTTCCATTCTTTGGAAACTTATGAGAGCTTGTGATGGACGAAGCACACAAGTCTCGCTACTCGGTGCATCCTGGTTCTTGCAAGATGTACCAGGATCTCAGAACTCTTTACTGGTGGCCCCACATGAAAGCTAACATAGCGACCTATGTAGTAAATGTTCGACCTGTGCGAGAGTCAAGGTTGATTGTTAGCGTGTATATCTCAGCTATGATTCTTGGATTGTTAATATTTTGGTGTACCTGCTGATACTTGTAGTTCGAAGCATTAAGATCACATATTTATAATGTTTGGATCGGTTGTGAGTTCGGTAGATATTAGGGTTACGTTTCTTTGCATGATCTCAATGTAAACCGTCATGGTTATTGATAAATAAGTGTTTATGCTTGATATGATTATGCTATCTTTGCTGCATTTTCCGTTTCAATTAAATGTTCTTGATGCATATGATGATATCAATGGATTAGGTTTGTTAGGGTTCATGTTAGTTGGGTGGTTGATCATTTGGTTGTTTGGATTTTGTATCTTTGATAATTTTGGGTTGAATCTGGTGGTTTTGATGAACTAAGTGTAGTATGACCTGTATTGTGGTGATAATCTGCTGTAGTTAAGCTTCACAGGTCGTTTGAGCTGTTAGGTAATCGTTTTAGGGAATTGGGTAACGAAACAGGAAGCTGATTAACATTTAAAGCCAACTTCAGTTGGCTGTAATGGGTCGTTTTATATCGAAAGATTGATTTTCTGGAGTCTAAACCATATGTTTTCGAAAAACGCATCAAATGGCACTGGAATCATATTTTTTCGAGGTCGTTTGCTATTTTTAAAGGTCCGTATTGTACAGCAGCAAAAGCTGCGTTTCTTCTGCAGAAAATGTGTGTTATGTTTTTCATCATAACTTGAAATCTGTATAGGTTCAAGTCACGAAATATGTACTATAATGGCCACTGATGTCGTTGTAATTCTCCAACTGGAATTTCGTCAATCGGACTTACGACAAATTTTAAATGAATTTTTCCGTGGACTGCAGTCAGAAAGTGACGAATCTGATTGCATCCCGGTAAATGATTTTTATAAAATAATTGGTAATGAATTGGATCCCGAGATTTTTACACAATAGTATTTGGATCATTTAAAACATTCTGTAAAAATTTAGGAATTTTTGGAATAAGTTAACTATTTTATTAAAATGCCCGAAAGCAGCCCAGTTTTGGATGTTAAAGCTGAAACGACATAAGTAGTAATTTACGTGTCTAAGTGTCGGGTATGTTATCTGAGGATGATCTAACGTGTTATATGTCAATAAAAGTGTTATGTGCAATATCGTATGCTTGCTTTTGAATGGTTATAGATGGGATGTTTATATGGGCGTGAACTGTTAAAGTGAGTGTATGTTATGTTGTAGATGCGTGTAGGAACTTCGTACTTATTTGAAGTTACTAATAAACTAAGTGGTAATTATACTAGGACGTGATTGACCAACACTGATTGTTAGCTATTTTAAGAGTTCAACCGAGCAACCAAAGGTGAGTTCACACTTTCTATAAGGCATGGGATTCCTGGTGGTTTGGGAATGGGTTAAGAAACTAAAACGGAACCTGCATATTCTCTTTGGGTAGAATATGTACCTCCATCCTCGTTGGGAAGGATGAAAACATTAAACCTGCGTATTCTCCTTGGGTAGATTACGTACGTCCGTCCTCCGTAGGAAGGACGACAACATATAGCTTACTAGACAAAACTCTATCATGAAGTCCCTCATTTTTCTATCGACTTAATTGTCGGGCCAATGGCGAGCGGGTCATTAGTTAAATAGCCCTATTAGGTTTGACAAGCCTCACACCGTGCCACAGAGGACGGGAGTGGACTAATGGATCTGGGCACTTTGTCAATGATGGTAGACATTGACGTAGGGCACAACTTTCTCAGTCAGTTGTCGATATGGTAACGGTCTAGTGGTTCACATGGGGAAGCCCCCACTGGTTATGGTTTGGGAAACAAGGAATTGGTTAACTCATGGTTTACGAATAAACTTATGCTTTTTGGAACAACTTTAAAATGAACACCAATTGTGAACTCGCTCAACTTTGTTGTTGATTCGTTGTTACATGCCTTGCAGGTCGTTAGATGTCTAGCTGGAGCTTGCATGGGAGCAGGAGTCGTTGTGGGACATGGAGTGTTGTGTTCCATGTTAAACATTGAACTTTTAAACTTATACTTTGGTTTTTTTGGTTTTTAAACTTTATGCTTCCGCTGATAACTTGAATTTGATCAACTTGTTTTGAACACCAATTATATTGTGTGGTTGGACTTTTATTTATTTAATTACATTGTTCAATATGATTGGTGGCTGGATTCTGCTCAGTCACTCCTCCTGCGGTAATACTCCGCTTGTGGATTTTGGGGGTGTGACATCTATCCAATCTTAAACAGTTCATAAACTTTCATTAATTAACCAAACAATAATACAAACACCAAACATATATCAAACAAGTTGCAATGCAAATGAATTAAGAAAACACTTTGCGAAACGAGTAACGTGTCGAGTAAGGGCCTTGAAAACTCGGGTTGTCACATCATCCCCAAGTTGAAAGAAATTTCGTCCCGAAATTTGACAAGTACTCCAAACCGAAAAGTTGTTAACTCAGGATGACTGTGGATTTTCGGCGGGTGCCACATCATCCCCAACTTGAATGGGAATTTCGTCCCGAAATTCACTAGTTGTACCCGACTTAGATTTGCCAGACTTGGACTTGTCATCTGGGAATAGATGTGGGTACTTGAGCTTCATCTGATCCTCGCGTTCCCATGTGAACTCCGGTCCGTGTCTTGAGTTCTAACGAACCCTCATGATCGGAATTCGGCTATGCTTACGGACCTTGACCTCCCGGTCCATAATATCTATTGGTTCCTCAACAAACTGCAACTTGTCGTCAATTTTCAGCTCTTGAAACGGTACCATAAGTGTTTCATCAGACAAGCACTTCTTTAACTGGGAGACATGGAAGACATCATGGACGTTACCCAACTCAGCAGGTAACTCCAACTTGTAGGCCACTTTACCAATTCGCTCCAGAATTTTAAATGGCCCAACATATCGAGGGTTAAGCTTGCCGCGCTTCCCAAATCGCACCACACCCTTCCAGGGTGAGACTTTCAACATAACACGATCGCCCACCACGAATTCCAAGGGTTTCCTACGCTTGTCAGCGTAACTTTTCTGACGGTCGCGCGCCGCTGCCATATGGTTTCTGATTTGGACAATCTTTTCCGAAGTTTCAAGAACAAGTTCTGGACCTGTGACTTGGCTGTCACCCACCTCAGCCCAACAAAAAGGAGAACGACATTTCCGGCTGTACAATGCTTCGAACGGAGCTGCCTGGATGCTAGTGTGGTACTGTTGTTGTAGGAGGATTTGATCAGCGGAAAATGTTTCTCCCAACCCTTACCAAAATCGATGACACATGCTCTCAGCATGTCTTCAAGTATTTGGATGGTTCGCTTGCTTTGACCATCCGTCTGCAGGTGATATGCAGTACTCATGTCGAGATATGAGCCGAATGATTTATGCATTGACTGCCAAAAATCAGATATGAAACGCGGATCACGATCAGAGATGATAGAGGTTGGCACCCCGTGTCCAGAAACCACTTCTTTCAGATAAACAACAGCGAGTTGAGAAAACCTATTAGTTTCTTTGATCGCTAGAAAATGTGCTGACTTCGTAAGATGGTCAACGATCACCCAGATGGTATCGTTCCTGTTTTGAGTTCTAGGTAGCCCAGTGACAAAATCCATTGTGATTTACTCCCATTTCCACATGGGTATTTCTGGTTGTGGTAGCAATCCAGACGGTTTCTGATATTCCACTTTAACTTTTGAGCAGGTCAAACACTTACTCACATAAGTCGCGGTGTGAGCTTTCATCTTCGGCCACCAATACATGACTTTGAGGTCCTAATACATCTTATCCGAGCCAGGCTGAACAGAGTATCGAGTCTTGTGTGCTTCGTCCATCATAAGCTCTCTAAGGTTACCAAACAAAGGAATCCATACACGCTCCATGAAGTAGAGGATACCATCTGATCTCTCTACAAGTCGTTTTTCCATGCCCCTTAGGTATTCTGCTTCAATGTTTTCCTCTTTCAACGCTTTGGTTTGTGCAGAACGGATCTGGTTAAGATGATAGTGGAATTTACGGAGGAAACAACGACAACAACAACTATCAAGGCGGAAATGGTGATGATCAAGGACGTGGACAAGGTTGTTTTAACTGTGGTGACATAGGGCATTTAAGGAAATATTGCCCTAAAAACAATCAGGCGCGTGGAAGAGTGTTCAACATCAGAGCTAGGGAAGCACGCCAGGATCCAAACGTGGTTACCGGTATGTCCCCTCTTAATCAACGTTATGCAAATGTGTTGTTTGAGTCGTAGAGTTTTGGAGGTTGGCACCCCGTGTCCAGAAACCACTTCTTTCAGATAAACAGCAGCGAGTTGAGAAAACTTATTAGTTTCTTTGATCGCTAGAAAATGTGCTGACTTCGTAAGATGGTCAACGATCACCCAGATGGTATTGTTCCTGTTTTGAGTTCTAGGTAGCCCAGTGACAAAATCCATTGTGATTTACTCCCATTTCCACATGGGTATTTCTGGTTGTTGTAGCAATCCAGACGGTTTCTGATATTCCACTTTAACTTTTGAGCAGGTCAAACACTTACTCACATAAGTCGCGATGTGAGCTTTCATCTTCGGCCACCAATACATGACTTTGAGGTCCTGATACATCTTATCCGAGCCGGGCTGAACAGAGTATCGAGTCTTGTGTGCTTCGTCCATCATAAGCTCTCTAAGGTTACCAAACAAAGGAATCCATACACGCTCCATGAAGTAGAGGATACCATCCGATCTCTCTACAAGTCGTTTTTCCATGCCCCTTAGGTATTCTGCTTCAATGTTTTCCTCTTTGAACGCTTCGGTTTGTGCAGAACGGATCTGGTCAAGATGATAGTGGAATTTACGGAGGAAACAACGACAACGACAACAACAACTATCAAGGCGGAAATGGTGATGATTAAGGACGTGGACAAGGTTATTTTAACTGTGGTGACATAGGGCATTTCAGGAAATATTGCCCTAAAAACAATCAGGCGCGTGGAAGAGTGTTCAACATCAGAGCTAGGGAAGCACGCCAGGATCCAAACGTGGTTACCGGTATGTCCCCTCTTAATCAACGTTATGCAAATGTGTTGTTTGATACGGTTGCCGATTTTAGCTTCGTATATCTAGACTTTAAGAACATGCTTGGTTTAGTTGCTAGTAAGTTAGACATCCAGTATTCGATAGAATTGGCTAACGGGAAGTTAGTAGAGACGAAGAAGTGATTAGAGGTTGTGCTTTAAAGCTTGGGGATATCCCTGTGGTAAGGAAATATCCTTAGGTCTTCCCCGAAGACTTGCCAGGATTACCTCCTCAGCGACAAGTCGAATTCCACATTGACGTGGTTCCAGGCGTCGCGCCTGTAGCCAAGGCACCTTATCGACTTGCGCCTTCAGATATGCAAGAGTTATCCACGCAGCCCCAAGAGTTACCAAACGAAGAATTCAGAAGGCTGAGCTTCTCTCCTTGGGAGCTCCAGCGTTGTTTGTCATGAAGAAGGATAGTAGCTTCCGTATGTGCATCAACACCGGGAGTTGAACAAGCTGACCGTCAAGAATCGGTATCCCTTGCCGAGGATTAACGATTTATTCAACCAACTGCAAGGATTCAACTACTATTCTAAGATTGATCGTTGATCGAGTATCATTTGCTGCGGATTCAGGAAGAAAGTATACCGAAGAGCAGTGAGTCAAAAATATGTTTTTTTATTGTGCACTAATGTTGTGTGGTATACACGGTACACAAAACAACTACACACAGAATACAAACTTTGAGGGTCTAGGAAACATGCACTTAGGACCTTCGGGGACTTATGTCAAAGTCCATTAGAGGTTATCACGTAAGAACCACGTCTATTACAGTTAACCGAACAGATAAAGTACTCAAATTTTTTTATTGAAATTCCCACTTTTGCATCTAATGAGTAGATTTTCACATTCCTACTCCTCTTAATGGTCCTTGTATCACGGGCATTTGTTTCATTATAGCGAATACTCATTGCTTCATTTCTTGAAAATTCATAGGTTACGCATGCATCGTTTGTTACGCATGTGGTCTCGTTTCGAATAAGCGTCTCATCAAAGTTTAAATATTATTTCGCTAAATCTAATTATTGATTTGCGATTCATATGACCCGCATTATTGTAATGATTGGCTCCTTTGTTATCAAGTCAACACACTTTCTTGAAACTTCTTTTCCTTTCCAGTTACATACATGGTTTATCTTTGTAACCATGCCGAAATTCCCTTGTCGATACATATATTTATTGTCGGATTGCGCTAAAACCAAGTTCAATTGTTTGAACTTTTCCATTGCATGTATTCAATTCAACACACCATATGATGTATTGAAAACATCATATTCGAATTCGTATTAACAAGCGTTTATGTGTTCCGAGTCGTAGTAGACTTGTTTGGTCTATGACTCTACTAAGTCGTTTGTTGATTTCGACACCTTGTGGTGGTGCTTTTACTAGATTGAAGCTTGTGCTAATCTCATTTACACATCTCATACACAAATTAAATTATTTATTCATTGACTTGCTCTAAATCCGCTCTGATTTATCATGTTAAAGCAGTCTTAACGCAATTGTGTGTTAAGGTAGTGGTACATAAATTCATTTTATATTCTAGTGTACCTCCTAACGGTTCTTTCATTATCAATCGAATACCTTGCGATATTTATTTCTTGTTCACCTTCGATCGAAAACAGTAGTTCTTTGGTGTTCTATATTCAATTGAAAATCCTACGATGTCGTTTGAATCAAATATTCCGACTTCCTTCATTACACTTCTATTTGATTTCAAACACGGTGAACTTGTTCGGTCACCACTATTATTGAATTATTTCATTCACTACGACACCTTGTGGCGTCGGTATAAACTTATAGCTTGTGCTAATCATGGTCAACTGTTTCATACGAAACTACGCATACTTTTCGTTTGACTCATCATTTAAACACTCTTAATGCAATCGCGAATCAAGACAATGATACACCAGGTTCGGTTGCATTTCATTTTGGTGTACTCTCACAATCCAATAAAGTCAACACATTATTTTTATTCATTTATTCATTCAAAAGATAACGAATCATTTTCATGTTACTATTACATTTGAGCTTGCTGATTCTGAGTTCATCTAGCGAATGCTATTTTTTTTCTAGAACTCATTTGCATATTGTGAATGATCGTTGGGAGTTCTATGGGTCGAAACTCCTCTTTTGTTGAACCCTTGTTAACTAAGTCACACTAGCTAATACGTCTGTATGTCTCATTTCCTTTGAAATCGAATACTGAAAACACATACCTCTTAACCGTTGGGTTCTTAATGTTGAAATATGTCCTTGGAGTCACCTGATACGAATAAGTCTTGATTTGGTTGCGTGGTTATTCACTTTGGTATTATACATATCCATCTACGCATAACGTAACTCTAAGGAGTTAACGTAGACTAAATTTCGAGGACGAAATTTTCTTAACAGGGGGAGAATGTGACAATTGTAAAATTTGCATGTATCCGTACAATGATTAAGCAGTAATTAGTGCCTTAATGGCTGTGCTGATTTAAATTAATGACATGAATGCTTTCTGAATATTGTCATATACATGCATGTGCATCACATTTTGCATAATGTCATACCATTATTGCACACAATACCCTATTGACTCAAATGATGCATGAAACAAAGATGGCACAGTTATAAGACAAATCAGAAAAATTGCTGACGGAGTTCAGTACATAGACAGATATGGTATTGAGACTCAGAATGAGCCAGAGACCAAGAGTTACACTAGTATAGTGTGTAGGAAAGTAAGGATCACAAAACTACCATCCTAGTGATAGTTTAAGTGCCGAAAAGTGCCTAAAACTCACATAAACTGCAGAATTCTGCAGAATTCAGAAAAAATCAGTATTTAAACAACTTAATATCAAGCAAAAATATGGTTAAATGGTCCAGAATACTTTCCTAAGTGTCGGGAATCAAAACTGTCACAAAATGTAACATAAAGCACACTAAACTGCATAGTTTAGCACCTTAACGAACCGGTAACCAACCGAACAACCGGACACTACCCAAAACACCAAATTTTCACTAAAAGCATTGTTTCATCATTTCTGAGATAGTTATGATCCCCGAACATCATAACACACTATATAACATCATAACAACATATAACCTAACTAAATCACTTAAAATCTAACTAACTAACTTAACTACCAATTACAAACCAACCAAGACCCCCCCCCTTTGTTGGACGGTTAGAAGGTGATCCCCACATGGGATTTTATTTGCTTATTTAATTCGATCTTGTTTCTTCTTTATGAACACATTATACACTAGATAAATTCATGTTGGAGAATTATAAATCTAACCTCTAGTTCATTACCTCATTTCCTTCACAACACTTCACACCAAAACTTTCTCCTCTTCTCCTTCCATACCTACGGCCAAGAAACAAGGCCACCATCACCACCATCTTTCAAGTTCAATCCACCCATTCTCTAGTGATATTAAGGTGTAAGAAGCAAGGATAAAAAGCTAGGAGCTCTTGGAAGTGGAAGGACCTCTTGCAAGTGCTATTAATCACCAAGAATATCATCTTCATCTTCTTGTGTTCATCCCTAGCCTTGAGCTAGTAGTAAGATCATCTAAACCTCATTTTACATCTTGTTAAGTTGGTTAAAAAATGTCACAAGAAGCTAATCATGAAGAACACTATGAATCAAGAACCTAAATCTTAAACATAAGACTAAAATCATAAGAACACATGTTGTTTAAGTGTTGTTATGCTACTTGGTTGTTGATTGATTATGTTAATGATGTTAAACATCATATGATCTTGCTAGATAGTGATTAAAGACATAATCTAGCAAGAAGAGAGGATGATTATGTTAAAGATCAAGAGATCATCCTTATGTAAAAGCATGAGCTTGAAGTATAAATTGTTTTCTTGAAGAATGATGATCAAAGTGTGATGTAAATCATATGAATGGATGATTTCAAAAACTGATTTCTCAAGAAACCAAGTTAAAATACAATATTTACATAAACTTGGTTCTTAAAGAAACTAACCACATTTTTAGTGGTTAATCAAGTGTAGAAATATATATTTAACAAGAAAAAATCAAGAATAAATATTTTTAGAAAAATATTTTACAAGTTGTGAAGATCTAAATTCTTCAAGGATGATGTTTTTAAATAAACAACCACACTTTAAAGGATAACTAAGCCTACTAAAGACACTAGTAAGTTACTACAATTTTTTATAAACTTTCAAATTCATGAAGTAGTGATTAATGCTTGATTTATGGCACTTGGTAAGTGTTATTTGATTTGTTGTTGATTGTGATGATTTATAAAAAAAATGACATGCTTTGAAAGCATGGAAACCTCCATGTTAAAGGGGAAACTATGGCAAAATTTTTCTAGAAATTAAACACTTAGAAAAATATTTTTAAACAAATATTTACAAGTATATTTTTACCCATGATTTTTATACAAAATTTGCCATAATTTTGTTACAAAAATTACAAAGCATTGGAGGTTGGTTTTTGATAATAAAAGTGACTAAATATGTATTTAGGAAAATATATATTTAGGAAAATATATATTTAGATGTCACCATGTGTGTGATTATTTGTATATTATGTGTATTAGTTATATTATTTTAGGACTTGAAATAATATAACTCACCAAAATACCAAAAATTACAATACAAAATGTTACCAAAATTCCAAGAAATAAATATACAATTTCTACCCAAAATATTGGAGAAACCGAACAAGGAATATAACTCGCATAAATATTCTACAATTAAATTCAAAAGTATACTTTGGTAAACGGTATTTTGGACACCAGGAGAACAAAAATATGATTTTTACAACTACTACAAAATTATATCATATTTTTGACAAGAAAAAATTATATTATTCTTGGGAAAGAAAAATATATATGTTTTCTTGAATTACTAGAAAATGTACTATTTTTGAAGAAAATATATGTTTTCTAAAATAAACTTAGAATATATTATTTTTGGGAGAAAAATGGATTTATAAATATTTTCTAAAGTTAAGCTTGAAAATATATCATTTTTGAGACTTATTTGAAAATATAAATATTTTTGCCAAGAAGATGTATAGATAAAATTCTACAAATGATTTCTTAAAAGTATATATTTTGGGAATATATATTGGTGGAATTTTTATTAGAAATATTATTCCGGAAAAATTAGTACAAAAATTAAGTATAAAAATACTTGATAACTACAAGAAAATACGTATTCTCGTACGTATAATTACACCAGAATACGCCACCGATACTTGGAAAAAATACACAAGTTTAAGAATACGAGTATGAATACACCCATCCTTGGGGAAGCTATACATGTACAAATACATTATGTGACAAGTTAAAATATATTATTTTAACTAATATTCCAAAATTTAATAAACATAATTTAAGTTAAAATATTTATTATTTTAAAAAATAATTATATACTTGGAATAACATTGATGACACAAAGAAACGTAACTCAAATATACTAAATCAGACCAAGGTCAAGGGACGACCCACCCGTCTAATAAACCGTAGCACGTTGTAGGTAGTCGTGCACTCTAGAGTAAGCTTTGGGTTACTTGATTGAAGGACGCAAAACTGTGAGTTCATGTCCCCCTTTTTTTTAACTGTTTTTGGTTTTATAACTTCGGGGGTGAAGTACATGTTACAAAATGTTTACAAATGATTACATATGGTATGGTTAACTAAGGAATGAACTGTTAGATCATGTGAATGGCTAGGCGCCCACTTAAGACCATTAATCCTCGTATAAGGACCGAGGGGCATGAGTGATAGATCTATTTGGGTGTAGCGAGCCCAGACCCATGTGGACCGGGGTTTGGCCCATGAGGTGACTATGTCTTACAGCCGAAAGCCCGGTACAAAATCTGCTAGGTTTGAGCCTTCCTACACCATTACACACATATTAATGTATTTGCTACACATTAATTGATCTGTTTCTTTGTTGCTTTCATGTCGGTTTACAAGTACATACATACATACTTACAAATGTTTTCAAGGATGTTCGTGCACACATACAAAATACATGAACTCGCTCAACTTTTGTTGATGTTTTCAAACTACATGTATTTCAGGAAATTGATTATGGATCTGGCGGGCTTTCAAGATGTCAAGTTGTGTCTTCAAATAAAAGATGTCATCCAGTGTCGGAGGGTTTGGATTGTGCATCTTATCTTGGATAAGATACACAGTTCAAAGCCTTGCTTTTAGTAATATCTTTTGCTAAGTCCAGATTGGAACTTAAAACTTGGGTTGATATGTACTTGAATTTGAAGTCTTGGTTCATGGTTAAACAATGACGATTGTAATGTTTTGAAACTTAATTTATGGATGAACATCATGGTTTTATCATATAGATGTTTGTTATGGTTGAATGCAATGATATTAAGCAAGTCACACATAATCACGCTTCCGCAAAAGTCAGGGTGTGACAGTTTGGTATCAGAGCTTCGATTGTAGCGAACTAGGATTCTTTCTCAAGTCTAGACTACAATCATTAGGGCTCTCTCGAAAATACTTTTGCAACATGTTTTCATTGCCTACATAAAATGCCCAGATCCATGGAACAAACATTTTTACAAAAGGAAAGGCAAAGAAACACAATACAAGGTCGCATTGGTGGTTTATTCTGCATAGGACTAGGAAAGACAGAGAAAGTTTCGTGAAGGATCACGTGAATACATGTCTAAGTGATGAATGTCTTGTTTGCATACTAAGTGTTAGTGGTTACTATATGTGCACATGTTATGATTGTTATGTTACAGACATCATGTCATCATCAGAGAGTGGGTTGTCTGATACCCATGACCCGATGGCTGTCGTTTCAGACGACGAGGTTATACCCGAGCCAGAGATATTTATGTCGGATACTAAGAGTGATCCTGATATGCTATCAGAGGATGAGGACGACTTCCAGTCGTTCGTGCTACCAGACTTTGGCAATGATTTACCTATTGCTGATGGTTTCCCTGACGAGGATCCTTTTGACATTCCTGTCCCATTCCTTGATCACCTCATCATTGGTCATCTCGATGGTGAGCGCATCGTGGCTCCGATCCTCGATCCTGTTCCCCTCGTGGTCATTCCTCCCGAGGATTGGCCTTTCGATGATTTGTTTGATGACGACGTCGATTTGTTTGTAGACGGTCCCCCAGCTGACGCCCTAGGTGATGGGGAGATAGATAAGGATGTTATAGCTGCCCCACCTCCTGCTGTTCCTGACATTGAGATATCTTCTGATTTCAGCCTTCATTCGATTTCAAACCCATTTGAGTTTGTGATTTCTTCAGCTTTACGGGCGGTCGGATTGCAGCTTTTTGCTACTTACTCAGACGAC
Organism: Helianthus tuberosus; assembly: GCA_030545235.1. NCBI lineage: Eukaryota > Viridiplantae > Streptophyta > Magnoliopsida > Asterales > Asteraceae > Helianthus > Helianthus tuberosus. The sequence goes on from CM060411.1 coordinate 85,599,102, forward strand.
GACACCGCTGTGTCTGCTGCACCATCTCCTGCTCGTGACCCTACACCTCCACACGACTCCGAACATGGCCCCAAGCCGGACCCTATTCATTTTGATCAGCCTGATGTTGCACCTGTTGACCCTGAATCGATTCTTGATCCTGACCATATTCTATTTGAATTACCCGACATTACACCTCTTATTCCTGACCCAGTTCCTGCACCTGTTGATTTTCCTCTTGCTGAGCCATTTATTCCTCCACCCGCACCCACTGATGTTGCTCCTCTCCCTCCTGTATAGTCCGATGTCTATCGTACTGATTCTTACAGGATATCCCTGCACCACGTCCAGGGGAAGGTACTTTGGACCAGCCCCTGAGCTATGATCCTTTTGCTACATCAGCTTTTCCTCAGATCCCTCATGCTGCACCGTTTTCTCCTTCCACATCTACACCGCTTGACGAGCCACTCCGATGGTTCCCATCATACTCTATGCCGATCTTAGACCCCTATCATCCCTCACATTATGGAGGCTACATGCGGGATGAGTTGCTCCTGTCTCTGCAGCTACAATTTGAGGTTTTGAGTCGTAGAGTTTTGGAGCTTGAGCTGACACCACGACCTCCACCCTGTCCCTGTCAGTCTACTTTTGTTCCTCCACATTCATCGTCATTCCCTTTTGCACATCCATCTGCTGCTCCCACACCCATTCAGGGTTGTGATGCTCGTTTCCTTACTGTCAAGCAGCAGACCAGTTACTTACTTCGCCGTGTATATGAGCTCGAGGAGGAGCTCGCACATGTTCGCAGTTTGCTTTTCTTCCCTTATCCACCTCCACCATCAGTACAGTAGGTTTTTGGTCTTATGCATATTGCATTACTTTTGGTGAAAGCACTACTATTGAGCCGAGATTGTGAAGACTTCTGAAGACCACTTTTGACCATGTGATTTTTGGTATATTGACAGACTTATTGGGCAAGGGTAGTGTGACCCTATGTCCCTTTTGATGTGATACACTTGTAAACAATGTAACTGCGATCGGTAATAAATGAAAGCTCAATCGTCATGTTCTCACTAAACACTTTGTTGATTTACATGTTGTGCTATGATTATGTTGTTGCATGATTGCTTGCTATGATGAATGCTTATATATACACGTACATACGACCTTTAGACGACTATTTACTTACTTGACGAATAAGACCTGACCTATCCGATCTTCTTCTTAGAAGATGCCGCCTCGAAGGAACATCGATACCAACAACCCTCTGCCGACGACAGAGGTGGAATTACAAGAGCACATCTCACAGGCCATCACACAGCACAAGGCCCTTTGCTCCGAACACAGCGGAGGTCCCTCAGGGAATAACCCACCAAATGGTAATGTTTAGTCACTTAAGACACATTACAAAAAGTTTGGACATTTCCAAGTGTGCTTTGCTAATGCCTTATGTGAATGATGTTGCTTATGTCGCAGGCTGCACCTACAAGCAGTTCTTGAGCTGCAAGCCCCTGAATTTTGACGTCACTGGGGGTGCCGTAGCCTTTGTGCGCTGGGTCAAAAAGACGGATTCTATTTTGCGAATGAGCAAATGTACTCCAGAGCAACAAGTCACGTACATTTTTGGACTGTTTCTAGATGGAGCATTGTCGTGGTGGAATCTTCAGGTCCAGACGTTGGGAGAGGCTGCTGTGTATGCTTTGACATGGAATGAGTTGAAAGAGCTGATGCATAAGAAGTATTGTTCAAGGGCAGAAATCCAGAAGTTGGAAACTGAATTCTGGAACTTGAAAATGGAAGGTCCAAAGATAGCTGAGTACGTGCAGAGATTTCATGATTTATCGCGAGTTGTTCCATATCTGGTGGAACCAGAATTTAAAAGGATCGAACGTTTCATCTGGGGATTGGCACCTCAGATTCTAAGCATGGTGACAACATCAAAGCCTCCAACCACCATTACCGAAGCTATTGACTTAAGTGTGGCGTTCACGGAAGAAGCGATTAGGATGGGAAAATTTTCAATCGCTGAGAAGAAAAAGGAGACTCATGTGGAGACATCTGGTGAGAACAAGAGGAAGTTTACAAATTTCAAGAAGGGTACTCGGGCGAGTAACAACAACAATGCCAAAATGGAAAAAAAAGGGTACATGGGTAACCTACCGAAGTGCGACAATTGCCGACGTCATCATACTGGGCGATGTAGACATGGAAAATGTGATAACTGTGGCAAAGTGGGGCATGCCAAGGAGACGTGTTGGCATGGTACTAGATGTGGAAATGGAGGTCAATATGATAGTGGAAATTGCGGAGGAAACAACGACAACAACAACTATCAAGGCGGAAATGGTGATGATCAAGGACGTGGACAAGGTTGTTTTCACTGTGGTGACATAGGACATTTCAGGAAATATTGCCCTAAAAACAATCAGGCGCGTGTAAGAGTGTTCAACATCGGAGCTAGGGAAGCACGCCAGGATCCAAACGTGGTTACCGGTATGTCCCCTCTTAATCAACGTTATGCAAATGTTTTGTTTGATACGGGTGCCGATTTTAGCTTCGTATATCTAGACTTTAAGAACATGCTTGGTTTAGTTGCTAGTAAGTTAGACATCCAATATTCGATAGAAATGGCTAATGGGAAGTTAGTAGAGACGAAGGAAGTGATTAGAGGTTGTGATTTAAAGCTTGGGGATATCCCTGTGGTAAGGAAATATCCCGAGGTCTTCCCCGAAGACTTGCCAGGATTACCTCCTCAGCGACAAGTCGAATTCCACATTGACGTGGTTCCAGGCACCGCGCCTGTAGCAAAGGCACCTTATCGACTTGCACCTTCAGAGATGCAATAGTTATCCACGCAGCCCCAAGAGTTACCAAACGAAGAATTCAGAAGGCCGAGCTTCTCGCCTTGGGAGCTCCAGCGTTGTTCGTCATGAAGAAGGATAGTAGCTTCCGTATGTGCATCAACACCGGGAGTTGAACAAGCTGACCGTCAAGAATCGGTATCCCTTGCCGAGGATTAACTATTTATTCAGCCAACTGCAAGGATCCAACTACTATTCTAAGATTGATCGTTGATCGAGTATCATTTGCTGCGTATTCAGGAAGAAAGTATACCGAAGAACAGTGAGTCAAAAAATTGTTTTTTTTATTGTGCACTAATGTTGTGTGGTATACACGGTACACAAAACAGCTACACACAAAATACAAACTTTGAGGATCAAGGAAACATGCACTTAGGACCTTCGGGGACTTATGTCAAAGTCCATTATAGGTTAACACGTAAGAACCACGTCTATTAACTCGGGCAAACACCATTATTTTGTCATGCATGCTTTTTCAGTTAACCGAACAGATAAAGTACTCAAATTTCTTTGATTGAAATTCCCACTTTTGCATCTAATGAGTAGATTTTCACATTCCTACTCCTCTTAATGGTCCTTGTATCACGAGCATTTCTTTCATTATAGCGAATACTCATTGCTTCATTTCTTGAAAATTCATAGGTTACGCATGCATCGTTTGTTACACATGTGGTCTCGTTTCGAATAAGCGTTTCATCAAAGTTCAAATATTATTTCGCTAAATCTAATTATTGGTTTCTGATTCGAATGACCCGCATTATTGTAATGATTGGCTCCTTTGTTATCACGTCAACACACTTTCTTGAAACTTCTTTTCTTTTCCAGTTACATACATGGTTTATCTTTGTAACCATGTCGAAATTCCCTTGTCGATACATATATTTATTGTCGGATTGCGCTGAAACCAAGTTCAATTGTTTGAACTTTTCCATTGAACGTATTCAATTCAAGACACCATATGATGTATTGAAAACATCATATTCGAATTCGTATTAACAAGCGTTTCATGTGGTCCGAGTCGTAGTAGACTTATTTGGTCTACGACTCTACTAAGTCGTTTGTTGATTTCGACACCTTATGGTGGTGCTTTTACTAGATTGAAGCTTGCGCTAATCTCATTTACACATCTCATACACAAATTAAATTATTTATTCATTGACTTGCTCTAAATCCGCTCTGATTTATCATGTTAAAGCAGTCTTAACGCAATCGTGTGTTAAGACAATGGTACATAAATTCATTTTATATTCTAGTGTACCTCCTAACGATTCTTTCATTATCAATCGAATACCTTGCGATATTTCTTGCTTATTCACCTTCGATCGAAAACAGTAGTTCTTTGGTGTTCTATATTCAATTGAAAATCCTACGATGTCGTTTGAATCAAATATTCTGACTTGCTTCATTACACTTCTATTTGATTTCAAACACGGTGAACTTGTTCGGTCACCGCTATTATTGAATTATTTCATTCGCTAGTATACCTTGTGGCGTCGGTATAAACTTGTAGCTTGTGCTAATCATGGTCAACCGTTTCATATGAAACTACGTATACTTTTCGTTTGACTCATTATTTAAACACTCTTAATGCAATTGCGAATCAAGACAATGATACACCAGGTTCGGTTGCATTTCATTTCGGTGTACTCTCGCCATCCAATAATGTCAACACACTAATTTTATTCATTTATTCATTCGAAATATGACGAATCATTTTCATGTTACTAATACATTTGAGCTTGCTGATTCTGAGTTCATCTAGCGGATGCTATTTTTTCTAGAACTCATTTGCATATTGTGAACGATCGTTGGGAGTTCTATGGGTCGAAACTCCTCTTTTGTTGAACCCTTGTTAACTAAGTCACACTAGCTAATACGTCTGTACGTCTCGTTTCATTTGACATCAAATACTGAAAACACATACCTCTTAACAATTGGGTTCTTAATGTTGAAATATGTCCTTGAAGTCACCTGATACGAATAAGTCTTGATTTGGTTTCGTGGTTATTCACTTTGGTATTATATATATCCATCTACGCATAACGTAACTCTAAGGAGTTAACGTAGAGAAAATTTTGAGGACGAAATTTTCTTAACAGGGGGAGAGGGGAGAATGTGACAATTGTAAAATTTGCATGTATCCGTACAAAGATTAAACAGTAATTAGTGCCTTAATGACTGTGCTGATTTTAATTAATGATATGAATGCTTTCTGATTATTGTCATATACATGCATGTGCATCACATTTTGCATAATGTCATACCATTATTGCATACAATACCCTATTGACTCAAATGACGCACGAAACAAAGATGGCACAATTATCAGACAAATCAGAAAAATTGCTGACGGAGTTCAGTACATAGACAGACATGGTATTGAGACATAGAATGAGCCAGAAACCAAGAGTTACACTAGTATAGTGTGTAAGAAAGTAAGGAACACAAAACTGCCTTGCTAGTCATAGTTTAAGTGCCGGAAAGTGCCTAAAACTCACATAAACTGCAGAATTCTGCAGAATTCAGAAAAATTCAGCATTTAAACAACTTTATATCGTGCAGAAATATGGTTAAATGGTCCAGAATACTTTCCTAAGTGTCGGGAATCAAAACTGTCACAAAAGCACACTAAACTGCATAGTTTAGCACCTTAACGAACCGGTAACCAACCGAACAACCGGACACTACCCGAAACACAAAATTTTCACTAAAAGCACTGTTTCATCATTTCTGAGATAGTTATGATCCCCGAACATCATAAAACACTATATAACATCATAACAACATATAACCTAACTAAATCACTTAAAATCTAACTAACTAACTTAACTACCAATTACAAACCAACCAAGACCCCCCCCCCCTTTGTTGGATGGTTAGAAATTGGTCCCCACATGGGATTTTATTTGCTTATTTAATTAGATCTTGTTTCTTCTTTATGAACACATTATACATTAGATAAATTCATGTTGGAGAATTATAAATCTAACCTCTAGTTCATTACCTCATTTCCTTCACAACACTTCACACCAAAACTTTCTCCTCTTCTCCTTCCATACCTACGGCCAAGAAACAAGGCCACCATCACCATCATCTTTCAAGTTCAATCCACCCATTCTCTAGTGATATTAGGTGTAAGAAGCAAGGATAAGATTCTAGGAACTCTTGGAAGTGGAAGGACCTCTTGCAAGTGTTATTAACCACCAAGAATATCATCTACATCTTCTAGTGTTCATCCCCAGCCTTGAGCTAGTAGTAAGATCATCTAAACCTCATTTTACATCTTGTTAAGTTGGTTAAAAGATGTTACAAGAAGCTAATCATGAAGAACACTATGAATCAAGAACATAAATCTTAAACATAAGACTAAAATCATAAGAATACATGTTGTTTAAGTGTTGTAATGCTACTTGGTTGTTGATTGATTATGTTAATGATGTTAAACATCATATGATCTTGCTAGATAGTGATTAAAGAAATAATCTAGCAAGATGAGAGGATGATTATGTTAAAGATCAAGAGATCATCCTTATGTAAAAGCATGAGCTTGAAGTATAAATTGTTTTCTTGAAGAATGATGATCAAAGTGTGATGTAAATCATATGAATGGATGATTTCAAAAACTAATTTCTCAAGAAACCAAGTTAAAATGCAAGATTTACATAAACTTACTTCTTAAAGAAACTAACCATATTTTTAGTGGTTAATCAAGTGTAGAAATATATATTTAACAAGAAAAATTCAAGAATAAATATTTTTAGAAAAATATTTTACAAGTTGTGAAGATCTAAATTCTTCAAGGATGATGTTTTTAAACAAACAACCACACTTTAAAGGATAACTAAGCCTACTAAAGACACTAGTAAGTTACTACAAATTTTTATAAACTTTCAAGTTCATGAAGTAGTGATTAATGCTTTATTTATGGCACTTGGAAAGTGTTATTTTATTTGTTGTTGATTGTGATGATTTATAAAAGAAAATGATATGCTTTGAAAGCATGGAAACCTCCATGTTAAAGGGGAAACTATGGCAAATTTTTTATAGAAATTAAACACTTAGAAAAATATTTTCAAACAAATATTTACAAGTATATTTTTAACCATGATTTTTATACAAAATTTGCCATAATTTTGTTACAAAAATTACAATGTATTGGAGGTTCATTTTTGATAATAAAAGTGACTAAATATGTATTTAGGAAAATATATATTTAGATGTCACCATGTGTGTGATTATTTTTATATTATGTGTATTAGTTATATTATTTTAGGACTTGAAATAATATAACTCACCAAAATACCAAAAATTACAATACAAAATTTTACCAAAATTCCAAGAAATAAATATACAATTCCTACCCAAAATATTGGAGAAACCGAACAAAGAATATAACTCGCATAAATGTTGCGGAATTAAATTCAAAAGTATACTTTGGTAAACGGTATTTTGGATACCAAGAGAACAAAAATATGATTTTTACAACTACTACAAAATTATATCATATTTTTTACTAGAAGAAATCATATTATTTTTGGGAAAGAAAAATATATATGTTTTCTTGAATTATTAGAAAATGTACTATTTTTGGAGAAAATATATGTTTTCTAAAATAAACTTAGAATATATTATTTTTGGGAGAAAAATGGATTTATAAATATTTTCTAAAGTTAAGCTTGAAAATACATCATTTTTGAGACTTATATGAAAATATAAATATTTTTGCCAAGAAGATGTATAGATAAAATTCTACAAATGATTTCTTAAAAGTATATATTTTGGGAATATATATTGGTGGAATTCTTATTAGAAATATTATTCTGGAAAAATTAGTACAAAAATTAAGTATAAAAATACTTGATAACTACAAGAAAATACGTATTCTCGTACGTATAATTACACCGGAATACGCCACCGATACTTGGCAAAAATACACAAGGTTAAGAATACGAGTATGAATACACCCATCCTTGGGGAAGCTATACATGTACAAATACGTTATGTGACAAGTTAAAATATATTATTTTAACAAATAATTATATACTTGGAATAACATTGATGACACAAATAAAAGTAACTCAAAAATACTAAATAAGACCAAGGTTAAGGCACGACCCACCCTCTAATAACCGTAGTACGTTGTAGTTAGTCGTGCACTCTAGAGGAAGCTTTGGGTTACTTGATTGAAGTACGCACAATTGTGAGTTCATGTCCCCCCCCCCCTTTTTTAACTGTTTATGGTTTTATAACTTCGAGGGTGAAGTGCATGTTACAAAATGTTTACAAATGATTACATATGGTATGGTTATCTAAGGAATGAACTGTTAGATCATGTGAATGGGTAGGCGCACATTTAAGACCATTAATCCTCGTATAAGGACCGAGGGGCATGAGTGATAGATCTATTTGGGTGTAGCGAGCCCACACCCATGTGGACCGGGGTTTGGCCCATGAGGTGACTATGTCTTACAGCCGGAAGCCCGGTACAAAATCTGCTAGGTTTGAGCCTTCCTACACCATTACACACATATTAATGTATTTGCTACACATTAATTGATCTGTTTCCTTGTTGCTTTCATGTCGGTTTACAAGTACATACATACATACTTACAAATGTTTTCAAGGATGTTCGTGCACATACACAAAATACATGAACTCGCTCAACTTTTTTTGATGTTTTCAAACTACATGTATTTCAGGAAATTGATTATGGATCTGGCGGGCTTTCAAGATGTCAAGTTGTGTCTTCAAATAAAAGATGTCATCCAGTGTCGAAGGGTTTGGATTGTGCATCTTATCTTGGATAAGATACACAGTTCAAAGCCTAGCTTTTAGTAATATCTTTTGTTTAGTCCAGATTGGAACTTAAAACTTGGGTTGTTATGTACTTGAATTTGAAGTCTTGGTTTGTGGTTAAACAATGACGATTGTAATGTTTTGAAACTTAATTTATGGATGAATATCATGGTTTTATCATATAGATGTTTGTTATGGTTGAATGCAATGATATTAAGCAAGTCACACCTAATCACGCTTCCGCAAAAGTCAGGGTGTGACAGTTAATCCGTAGAGTGGATCAAGCTCCAAGAATTCAAGAAGAGAGGACAATATTTGGGGCAATTTTCTCTATATTAATTCAATGCAAAGAACAGAATTTAAATATGCAGTGGGTCAAGGGTTCATCACCCATGATCCTTATTTCCAGCCATTACTTCCTAACATGCACCACTACTCCTATCGTGACAAAATGTAAACATGCAGTACCAAAAAGAAACGGGCAACAATAACTGAAATAATTAAACATGCAATCAATTTGGCTCATTCAGCTAATCGGGCTGGCTTCTTGTTGTGGCGTTTGGGCCTTCCCTGCTGTACTGGTTCTGGTAACTGATGGCCCCGACCCGTATCAGAAGTCTCTTGCAATCTCGTTTTCATCTCATCCCGATGTTTCCACCATCGGTTGAGGTGTGACAGCCGTCACTGTCGAATCTTGAACTTTGAAAATGAGAGTCATGTTTTGAATATTCTGCAACTTCAATCAGGCATCTTGAAATCTTCAATTGACTCCCCCTTGATTGATGATTCGAGCTTGCATTATCTTCATTATGCAAAAATTCCCTCTGAAATGAATCTTTAGGTCTTTGTTTGCACGGTTCACGACCCATCCTCTAATTTGCTATACTGCAATCTTCACAATTAATCACCAACTTGAAACTTATCAATGCAGCTTCTCTATTTCGACTTTAACCACCTCCGCGTTTGGTTTTTGATTTACCATTTTAGCTCCATCGCGCATTCCGCTTGCTCGATTCTCTAATCTTCAAAAACCTAACTGACAATTGATAGAAACTTCGAACACCACACTGGTTAACTTCAACTCTGTGATTACCCAGGAAAATCTGAAATCCCATTTTCCGTAATCATCTTTAAGCACCCTCCTAAATGATTGATTAGTGTAAACGGTAATCTCCACAATCAGCAAATCTTCATCGGATAACAAATCATCTGGTAATGCCTTCAGATCTCAGAAACATTCATCCACGATCAAATTCACATTCTTTCTCTTCAGTCACGATAACAAATGTATAGTCTTCTCTGCTAGTTCCGGCAGTAACTTAATCAACAAACATCATCATTCACCGACAGTTAGTCTGAAAAACAATTCATATGTTCGAAGATTAACCATTCTGACACTTTAAACTATCACAAGAATGTGATATCTTATAAGTATCCACAATACAGTTGCATCTCCTGACGCTAATCCTGCTGACTGGCTTGACGAAGACCCGGGACTCAAACCCTAAGACATCAATCTGACCTTGATTTGTAGAGTTTGAACTTCCTATGATCACGAACTTACGAATCCATATCCTATGTTGTGACAAATGGCAAATAACCGGTGATTCCATACACTCTAATCACTATTTTTAGTATATAATCTCATGCAATTAGCGTAATTAAATTACGTAACTGTATTGTACATTAGATAACAATGTTAGGACAAGAGAACAATACTATAACATATGTTGTTTCCTTCGTGTCGCGAAACCAATTAAACTATGTCCTAAAAGTGTTGGTAGAAAGTGCTGCGCGCACTATTCACGGTTAGACTATTCATGCTAGCAAAGTTGCTGAAACAAAACGAAACGATGAAAAATGACATACGAATAACATAACTGAGTCCATATATATATGAAAACACTAATGTGGAAACACATCTTGCAAATACATAATTTTCCGCTACAACGCCCTAATCACAAAATTGTCCGCTCGGTTAAAAATATAACAATTCTAACTCATCCGAACTATTAATTTAGCATTTCCGAGACTCCAGAATTATGAAAAATGATGACAAATACATGAAAACAATATGATGATATTATTGGGGTGTCCGAAACATAAACTTTCGGTGTTGCGTTGCAACCCCCCACAACTTGTCTGTTTTTAAACCGACAAGCTAGTAAATAACATTTCCGACGCCAAAACAACCAAGTGGAAGACATGGCAAACTAGTTAAGCTTATTTTGGGATTCGGAATCACTTCATGCATCGCTTGACGGCGGAATAACAACTTGCGACAAAACTTCGTTGGTATGACGCAAAAGTGCCGTTAACTAGCCGACGACCAAACGGAAAACATCTAAAGTATCAAAATACAATTTCTACTAGTCTAGTGAACTAGTTAATGTCGATTAATGTTCCGAATCCCTAATTACCTCTTAATGGTGTAATTAGCACCAAATCACCATACTTTACATAATTACCAAAATATCAGGATTTATAACACTTTTATATAAAAATTTACACAATCCCCCCCCATGGTCAATCTCGGTCAACAAGTGGGTCCCACCCACTTGGAACTTGGTTGAAATTTTTCAAGATATGAAGTATGGGAGGTAAGATAGTTGTTGTTGAAAACCATTCTTGCACCATCTTTTTATCACATCATGAGACTACATTCTTATCACTTTTTTTTTTCACAAATTTCAAACCAAATAAACCTCCTTCTCACCCTCTAAACTTTCGGTAGCCTTCACCCCCCATAAACCCACCTTCAAGCTTCTATAAACACCTTATTTCCACTAAATCTAGCCATTACAAGATCACCTACACATGGATTAGGCATGGAGCTTCATTAGGGGAGTTCTTGGAGGCTTAATCTTCTTCTAAGCTTGTGCAAAGTTGTAAGATAATCTTTTACCATTTTTAAGCTTCTTATTATGTGTAGATTTAAGAAGTACAAGTTGATTATCTTGAAGATTAAGAAAAATATAATCAAAAACCCTAATCTCAAACTTAATAATCTACTAACCATGACTTATTATGTGATCATTTGTGTTAATTAGTGTATCTAGTTAGTGTAATCTTGATTTTTATGTTGATTTTGTTAAGATTAGTGGTTTAAAGGCTAGATTATTGATGATCTTGTGGTTTATATCATGTAGTATTTTAGATTAGTGTTAACCTTGCCTTGCCTTGTTACACCTAAAAATGTGATTTAAACATATGCATGTTTAAATCACACAAGATCATCAACTTCAAAGATTATGAGCATTTTGTATGTAAACTTGATTAGTGATTCATGAAAGATTAAACCTAGAATAATCATGTATCAAGGCTTTTAAAAACACTAATGAACTTGATTTTTAACATAAAGCAAGTTTATGTAATTTTATTTTTAAAAAGTGTGGTATAAAAGGTCTTGGAAATTTTTACATAAAGACGTAGGAATTTTAAAGTGAAAAACAAGTATAATCAAGTTTATGTAAATAATGAACTTGAAGAATGGATTACTTTAAAGTCTTGAAAGATTAACCAAAAGAAATGCTCATGAGAAACTTTGAAGGAATAAGTGTGATTTATGTGGTAAATTGATCTTTGGTGATATTTGGTAATTGTGGTGATTTTTGGAAAATTGATTGATGATTTAAACGCGTTTTGAAAACGTGGAAAACGTCATAGTTTAGTAGAAACTATGGCGAAATTTTCTAAAATCATAATCATGATTAAATAGGGGTTAAAATGTGATTAAAAAGGTTAATCGCACTTAAGGACTTTAATCATGGTTGGATAAACTTTTTGGGAAAAGTTTAAGTATTAAACATCGAAGTGAGTTTATAAATTACTTATAAGGATTTTTATAAGTTAAAAATGGAAACTTATAAATATATATATTTTAGGGAAGTATATATATTTAGAAAACTTATCAAGGTGTATATATATTATGTGTTAAGTGTATGTATTTAGATACGATTAGGGTAATCTAAATAATACACAAAGGATACCAAGAAAATACTTGAAAGATAACAAGTATAAATACACATAAATACATATACACAATCTACCAATAAATGCTAAATTAAACGGATTAAACGTACGAGCGGACAATACGGACGACGAAACCAAAAATTACAAGAAAATATTCCTAAGAAGTAAAGTATATTTCAATCGACCAAATAAGACATATAAACAAATCGGTCGAAAAAGAAATACATAACATCCGACCACAACAAAATGGGCGCATCATCATCGCGAGGAAACTGCTACGACGACGAGTCTAAATATAACATATTTTTAGACGCTTAACGGATACATATATACATTACCGATAAAAAAAATCCGGAAAGTTCAAAAGTATAAAAATTACTAAGTATTCTTATAAGGAAAAGAACACATTAAAAATCCTATACTTACTGAAATTTTATAAAAATGCAAGATTATTAAATGGACACATAAAACTCATTTTGGGCTTGGCCCAATAACAATAAATCATGGGCAAGGGCTCAATAACATTAAAACATGGGCAAGGCCCAACAACATTAAAACATGGATAAAGCCCAATGATATAAAAGACATGGGCTAGGCCCAATGACATTAAAACATGGGTTAGGTCCAATAACATAAATGAAATGGGTTAGGCCCAATGACATAAAACACTGGTTAGGCCTAATGACACACACATAACGTGGGCTAGGCACAAAGGCATGGGCTAGGCCCAATGACATGGGCTCGGCCCAATGACACGTGTGCAAAGCACGAGGATATGTGAAGGGCGAAGCCCGTTCACACACGATTCAATATACGCCAAAAGTATATATAAATCAATTGTGAAATTATATACATAACAATCGAACGAAAAAGTACCAACACCCTAAAATACAAAGTTGTTCCAAATATGACAAGTGAAAACATAATAAGAATTCAAGATGAACAACTTGTACGAGGTCTGATAAGACCTAGTGTCTAATAAAGATTAGTACACATGTAGGTTACTCACACGTATGGATGCTCACTTACGGTATTACAATACGCAGAACACAAACTTGTGAGTTCATGTCCCTCCATTCACTGATTTGAATGTTTTGTTTTAAAACAATCGAGGGGAAATACATGTTAAGTAAGCTGTATGTTAGCTATGGATTTAGATGATAACATGATCAATGTGCGTAAGTAGGATGATGACATTAGTAACCATTAATCACTTAGTGACCAAGGTGCAAAAGGTATAGATCTATCGAGCTTGAGGCGCGCTCCACTCCAGGTTGGTATACCCTTAGGAGTGATGTCAAAGCTATCTCGGGTTGGTTACTTACTTATGGCAGATATGTTAGGGTGTAAGCTACACACTGATAGATCCTTAAACTCCATGTATGCTAATTACAAACCATGATTTCATTACAAGATAACACTTATGAGATTTCATAGGATAACAATAACTGCATGAACTCGCTCAACTTTTGTTGACTTTTTAAAACTACATGTATTTCAGGAAACAAGTCTTGAGCCGGTGATACACTACGGGAAACGGGAATGACAATGACAACGATTGCCGCTTTTGGAAGATTTGTCTTCTATATCCCAACTTCGTATGGGTATGTAGTGGATAAAACCTCAATAGGTTATGTCAAAAACAATCTTTTGTGAAATGTAATATAACTTAAAATCTATGTGTTGGAAAACTTGTAAACTTTTGTTGAAATCGATATATCTATGGCATCGTTGTTGGTTTATATTGTTTACACATTTGGATGTAATGATTAGGTTTCTTACGTCACACACAATACGCTTCTGCTACTAGCAGGGTGTGACAGATTGGTATCAGGGCTCCGATTGTAGTGAACCAGGGAAAAACTTTTACCAAGTTGGGTCTATAATCACTAGGGGCTCACACATGAAAACAAAGTTGATAACATTACAAAATGATTTCAAAAGTATGACAAAAAGACAAAAGGTTTTCATTGTGTCATGATAACATGAGGATCTATCACGCGAGCTCAATCATAAGTAACGGATAAGGATCAATACATGGTTAGTGTATAAGGAATAGACTTGAAACATGAAACATTAGGAATTAGATGTGAAACATGAGAAACCAAAAACAACATGAGATTTAGTGATTATATACATATAATGTATTTATATATGTGTTGTACGGAGTATTTTGCCATGAACAAAAATACCCTCGACTATGAATTCTATTATTACACTTGACCACGCAATGAGAATGACGACCTCGTGTCCATTACGAAGCTTATGGAGGATGTGGTTCCCAAGTGAGAACCTAAAGCATTGATCCCGTGGAAGATGGTTGTTTTCCCTCGAATGGTTACATGTAAGTGACGACGAGGCGGAGGTGTGGCCATGGACAACAACTCTACTAGTGGGACGAGGTCCCTGGAGCTCATGCTAATTGTGATTGATGACACTCTCGTCTAGACAAGGAAGATGAAGTACTCATCTTGAAGGTTTCCTCCAGTTGTTATTGTTACGGATTCTTTTTATTCTATTTTGTCTAACGTTGTGCCCTTTCATGAATAACGACAACGGGCGTTAGCACGTGGACCATCACGAAGGTCCCTTCTACGTTAAAGGTATGTAGACAGTAGTGTCCCCTCTCTGACTGATCGGCTGCTTTGAACAAGAGAATGCTAGGGTGACCATGTAAGACAATTTATTATTATGGGGGCCCACGGAATAACAATTTGTAGTGCATGGGAATCTTTGTGGGCCCTGTGGGTCAAGCTAATGATCACTAATCCATTCAAAATTCTTAAGTTATTCAATTTTCTATCTAGTAGAACGCTAACCGGAATGGTTACTATAACACTCTACGACACAGGACGACCACACGTATTGTTCGCACCTAACACGATCTATAACACGAGTCGTTCGTGACTAGTCATCGAAAGCAAACAAAACTTGTTAGCCACTCATGGAGGATTTTCCTCAACATTCTCGGAATTCTTGTACATGGGTTGGTTCCTTGGTGTCTATGGCACCTTACCTTATCCTAGTTATTGGAAATGATTACATTAAACTTCGTCTTTTGACATTTGTCTTATCTCCAAAGGATGGCATGGAATAAGACGTATTGCAACTCCTTCGTTGCATTATTAAAAAATGTTGGAATTTCAATATGAAATTTTTATTCCCCCTCATTTTTACAAATTCTGACATCTTATCACTGAATTCCCCCTCAAATTGAGCAATTCAGTCATTTCTTTTTTCTTAAAAACTCGACTATGCCGAAAATGTGTCATTTTGACCTCTAGAAGTCAGTTTTTCATCAATGCGGATTTTTCGTTAAGGCCCATTACTAGTCAGATAATCCAGATGATAATCATTCTGCACCAGTATCATAACTATCCCACTAATTTCCACAATCTGTGATCGCATCATCATTTCTGTTCTCTGAAGCACCGGACGGTGTCCCCGAACAACCTAGCTTGGTCGTTAAAAACTCGAAAAAAAATTTAATCACCAAATTTTTTATGGAGACTCAACTCGTCATTGCGATAAAAAATGCCTTTTTTAGGCATTTGCTCATTCGTGCGAATGGGGTAGGTCCATTTGTGCAAATGGGTTGATTTTGGAACAAATGACATTAAGAACGAATGCCTGATTCGTGCGAATAGGATGCCCCATTCGTACGACTTGACAGATCAATATTCGTTCGAATGTGCACATCCGTCCGAAAATGTCTGACCTTCTCAAGAACATTCCCAATCACATTTTTCGATCCAAAATTTTTACTTCTGCAAATTTCATGATGAAACTTCACAGATAAGTGCGAAAATCAATCACGAACCTAATGATTTCTTCAATTTCAAATTCCATCTGTGAATTGACCTTCAATTTGATGTTTATTTGATGTTTTACGTCTAAACCCCCTAAAAATCCAAAATTCATGAGCGTAGATGATTTAATCAACTGTTAGATCGATTGAATCGGTACCGTAGCTCTGATACCAATTGAGATTCACGGATCCGGAGAGATTAGACGTAGTTTTGGCCCCGATAGAACCGATTCAGTAGAATATTATTGATAAGAAAGGAGTAGAAGCAGAATAGACATTGGTTGAATGCTTCATTCATTCACACCGAAAGAGTTTACATCTTTTACAAGCTGGCGAAATTCTGAAAAAATTTCATCAACATTTCCCCTCTTGGAACCAAAGCTTATGAAATGAGGAGCCCTCATCCCCTATTTATAGGCATAGCCCATCCGCATGAACCTGTAAGGATGGATGGAACTTTATCACGGATGCACCTAGGGACGGATGGGCTCACTCGTGCGAATGTGACTTGGACACTTTGATGTTCCATTCGTACGAATGTGCCATTAGTACGAATGGGTACAATCATTACAATTCCGGTCCATTTTCACACTGATCTATACAATATTCAACACACTCTCTATCTAGCCTATTCGCACAGTGGCAGCCATACAAAATATGCACCAACACTTTTCGTCAAAAAGAAAGATGGCATTTTTCGTATGTGCATCGATTACCGTGAACTGAACAAAGTGACTATCAAGAACTATTACCCACTTCCACGTATCGACAACCTATTCGACAAGCTGCAAGGGTCGAATTTTTATTCCAAGACAGATCTGCGATCTGGCTATCATCAGCTGAGAGTCCGAGATAAAGACATCTCTAAAACTGTATTCAGGACTCATTACGGCCATTACAAGTTTCTTGTTGTGTTATTCGGCTTAACAAACGCACTTGCGGTTTTCATGGATCTCATGAACCGAGTATGCATTCCTTATCTCGATAAATTCGTGATTGTATTTATCGAAGACATCCTTATCTACTCCAAGAGTCGGGAGGAACACGGACAACACCTACGTCTTATTTTGGAGCTATTACGAAATGAACAACTCTATGCCAAGTTCTAGAAATGTGACTTTTGGCTACGTGAAGTCCATTTCCTCTGGCATGTAGTCAATGAAGCTGGGATTCATGTTGATCTGGCTAAGATTGACTCTATCAAGAACGGGCCTACACCTAAAATACCAACCGAAATCCGCCAAATCTTGGGTATGACAAGATACTATTGAAGATTTATCGAAGGTTTCCCGAAGATCGCTCAACCCCTTACAACTCTAACCCAAAAAGGTATCACCTATAAGTGGGGTGATGCCCAGGAATCCGCGTTTCAACAGCTGAAGGAGCAATTCTATAGTGCACCAATTCTTTCGTTACCTGAAGGCACTGACGACTTCATCGTCTATTGTGATGCGTCTATTCAAGGACTCGGTTGTGTGTTGATGCAACACGAGAAAGTTATTGCTTACGCTTCTTGACAACTCAAAGTTCATGAGAAGAACTACACTACATAAAACCTAGAGCTGGGATCTGTAGTCTTTGCACTCAACATATGGAGACATTACTTGTAAGGTACCAAATGCACGATTTACACTGATCATAAGGGTCTCCAACATATACTTGATCAAAAGGAGTTGAACATGCGGCAACGCCGATGGGTCGAACTCCTAAACGATTACGAGTGCGCAATCAAATATCATACGGGCAAGGCAAACATTGTGGTTGATGCCCTCAGCCGAAAAGAAACCAAACCTAAGCGTGTTCGTGCGTTACAACTTACTATTCGTTCAAATCTCCCTAACCAAATCCTAAACACACAAGTTGAAGCATTAAAGGAGGAAAACCTTCTAGCTGAGTCCATGCGGGGCATGGAAAAACAACTCGAACTTAAGGACGACGGCATCCACTACTTTATGGAACATATCTGGGTTCCTTCTTATGGAAACCTCCAAGAGCTTGTGATGGATGAAGCACACAAGTCCCTCTACTCGATACATCCAGGTTCCGACAAGATGTATCACGACCTCAAGGCCTTGTACTGCTGGCCTAACATGAAAGCAATCATAGCAAAGTACATTAGCAAATGCTTGACCTGTGCTATAGTCAAGATTGAATACCAAAAACCGTCAGGGCTTTTACAACAACCAGAAATACCAACGTGGAAATGGGAGCAAATTTCCATGGACTTGGTCACTGGTTTTCCTAGGTCTCAAAGCGGGAACGACACCATTTGGGTGGTCATGGATTGTTTAACCAAGTCTGCACACTTCCTCGCTATCAAAGAAACCGACAAGTTTTCGAAACTTGGAAGCATCTACTTGAGGGAAGTAGTTGCTAGGCACGGGGTGCCAACTTCCCTTATTTCTGATCGTGACCCACGTTTTGCATCCGATTTGTGACAGGCTATGCACAAGTCCTTCGCTCACGTCTATACATGAGCACCGCTTATTGTAAGTCCTGTAAAACGAATCTTTCAATGATATCAAAACAATCACCAAGTTTGTGCAGAATCCAAACTTGGTGAGATTCAAGAATCAAAACAAAAATAACAAGAACACCGAAATAACCTTTAAACTTGCACACGATTCTATTACTATGAACTAGCAAAATCGTCTGGTACAAGCTCACAACTCCAAAAACGCCTCTCTCTAACTCTATGGAATTTGTGTAACAATGAGGCTCAAACCCTAAAACAAGTTAAAAACTTGTTTATATACATAGACAAGCCCATTTCCCACATGGGTTCCCCTTGGGCCTGCTTGGCCCACATGGCCTAAAGCTTGGACCAAGTGACCAATAAAGGTCCAAAACCTAATATAAACTAACCCGGTAAGACCCAGTTTGTAACCACAGCCCGTTGTGTTAATTTGATATGTCAGTCTCACACTTTAGGGCCTTACAATCTCCCCTAGACTGATGCCATCAAATTGTCTTCATAACATGAAATCAACAACGTCTTCAACGAAGTCTATGGTTGTCGTTATGCTGCAGATTTTGTGGAAGTTTTTGAATTCTGAACTCTCAGCACCGGGTCTCTTTCTTTAGCTCTTGTGGTTAGCTTCATATCAGGATCTCAATCAGCTTTTTCTTGAAAGTCTTTGTTAAAAAGAATGTGAGAGGAGGATTCTCAACAACTCTTTTCTTCTTCAGTCTTTCTCTTTCAAGCAGGTTCACATGGTACTTCTTCAAATGCACTTTCACTGTTAGACGACATTTCATATCCAGTTCTTCTGACTCAGGCACATCTTGTCGTTGTGATGCTTCATGCTTTGTTAGCAGCTAATAGCATCTCAATCTTCGTCAATCCCTGTTTCTGGATTGAAATCAAGTTCTGTACATGCTCAGAAATTCATAAGAAAACATTTCTTATGCAACAGGGAAACGTACCACATGAACAATCGGTACATCAAATTTCACAATTTTAAAATTCATTCAACTTTTTGTGATCAGACAAATCTTCAAGAACGGTTATTTTTTTAAGTTTAAGAAAACAAATAAACACTCTATTTTTGGATTTTTTTTGCTTTATAGAAAAGCAAGACACTATTTTTGTATTTTTGTATTTTTTTAATTTTTAATTTTAATAACTAAAAACAAATAAAAACTCAAAATATAAACAACTACCATAATATACAATTACAATTGCAATAGGATCAAAATTCGTTCTAAGGCAGACTAAGGAACACTTTTCAATACGAGCCTAATCAAACTGGTCTATGCGATTGTCAATATGTTTGTCCACTTAAACTTTAACGCTCAACTTTCAATTTTTCAACTTCGTGATATGCTTAAGGTAATATTATACTATTATACCCGTGTGTCCCATTCTAAGGCATACCCCTGTGATCAAGGTAAGCACTACGATACATCACAACAGGTGAGTATACTGATGTCATCTTTTTTGATTTACAACGTTAGACCATTGGTGACAGGTTAGTACTTTTGTACAGCAGAGCGACCAATGATTGTGTCCAACGAGGGCGAGGCAAATACCATTTTGGTACGAATTTGGATCTTTGAGCATTGGGAATTTTCTCATTTTGAGATTTGATTCCTTAGGGTTTTTGTCCTCTTGGGATCTTTTAAGATATCTGCATATAATCTAGATGCAACAGAAGAACAGCCAAGATATCCCTGGATGATTCAACAATGTAAAGACCCGAAACCTCAGACGTTGGCTATCTATCAACGCAAGATTTAAGACCATAAAATCATACACCGTTGGTATGTTACCCACATGGTATATAGTTCGTTATGTTTATATCACTTAGTATCTTTTATCATTTTGATCATCAAGCCTATCGACATATCACAATAGATCCTAGTCTTTTCAGCTATGGCACCTTACATGTGTTACTTAAGCCCTTTAACACGAACATTTATTTCACTTCCCATATCATGCAATTTTTCTTTTTGTCTTTTTCATTTTTCAAATGTTTTTGTATTTTTCTCATTTTCTCCCCCTAAAACAATGCATATTTACAACAAACTCTTTTTGGATTTTCTGAGTTTTCTCCCCCTAAACTATATATATGTCTCCCCCATAAATTTGTGCATAAATCTTATGCATAAATTTACCATTTACCAGAGAAAAGACACTTTATATACAAAGTTATAAACTAAGAAAACTAAGAAAAATAGTTAATTTTTTTTGCTTAACCGTTCTGTCATTAGATTTAGGACTAATCAAATTCAAATCATAAAGTACTGAATTTAAATTGTACCCTTTGCTGACCATATCTTACTTTTGTTATCTCCTCCAAAGGAAACATATCATCTGTAAAAAAAATTTGAACTTTTTGCAACAGTGAAATGTTACCCGTTTTATCTCTGGAACAACCGCTATCAATATTCCAGAGATTGTCAACAGCTCCTCCTTGGTTATTCCTGAAAAGTGTGGAGATTAGTAAGACATGGGTACGTAGGCCATCATGGTCCTGAAATTTTCTGAAGCATCAAAATAAGACACTTCTTTTAAACACAAGTCCCCTTTCGTTTCAAGGATTGGAGACGCTGCTACTTTGGATTTGGGTTTCCAAATCTGTTTCGGTTTAACAAACATTTTTGTTGCCTTCAGTTGAGCAACTTTAGCTATTTCAGGTTTATTAGTTTTAGAAACATATTTTAGTTCCTGAAAAGCTCTGCGTTTGTTTTTAGCAGCATTCCAATCCCCATCATATGGTTTAACCTTAGGATTCACATTCTTCATTGCCTTAGGTGAAGATACCTTCATTGGCTTAGAATGGTGGTTATCCTTTGGTGTAACCCTCTGATTTTGCACATAGTAGGGTACGTAGGGACAATTTGTGCAGTTCTGAGCAATGTGACCAACAATGCCACAATTGAAGTATGTTTGTCTCTTCACGTAGAAAGCATTCTGATCAGCTGGATTTGCTCTTGCAGGCCCTGAAGGACGAACCAGTCCTTTCTGTGCTTGTTTGTGTTGCACATTTCCTGCAGATGAAGATGAATTTAGATGCCTATACTTGTCATTTGTAGGGGCCTTATGTGGTGGAGATTTCTTTTGAGTTTTCTTGTTTTGTGTAGTCTACAAGTCTTGTTCATTACTGACTGGCTTAACAAAAGCATTTTTACATTACAAGCCTTATGCGGACTATTGTTGTCCGTAGATGATCTTGGAGAGCGTGATTGTCTTTGATGTTGAGTCTTCTCATTCCCTCTCCTTTGATTAGCTCGTTTTGACTTCTTTTGCTTGCTCTGACCCTTTTATCACATGCAGTGGGTTCAGACTTCTCAGATTGTGTACTTGGAGCCTTGTTCACGTCAGTCTTCTCTTCATCCTTCATGTCATCAACTTTGACAGAATCGGAGAGTTCTGGTTTGTCGGATGATACACTAGAAACTTTAGCAGAAACTTCAGCTGAAACATTTGATGAATTTTCAACACAAGACGGTTCTTCACATGACACCTTTGAGTCGAATCCACTAGAATCAACTGATTCCAATTTCTCAGAATCAACTGCTTCAGATGATTCACATTTGGAATCAGATGGTTCAGCTGGCTCATTCGCTTCATTTGCCGATTCAGTCTTTGTTACACATGCATCAATGTTTTTCGTCCAAACCATCAGGCCTACAAGAAGACAGAAAACTCAAAAATGAAACAAAGTTTCCGAAAACATAATCAGGATTAGCTTCATTTATTGAATTATTAGAAAAATCAGATTTTGATGCTTGTTCCGTAAGAACTCTAATGAACTGATCAACCTCAAACTAATGTAAGAGGTTTGCTTATAAACTAAACAAGGTGGGTCGAAACCCCCTAAGGCCCAACTCGAAACCATGACCCACTAAACATCAAATCGACCCAAAACATATAAAAAAACATTACATAATAAACCCCTGAACTAGTATAACCTTCTATGTGTAAACCTTCAGGTTCCAACAATCTCCCCCTAGGTTTATGCATAGAGGTTCTTCTGCCTTTAACTGCCTTCACCATCTCCACTGCGTTCCAACTTATCTTTGTAGACGCAGAATCCCTTCTTACGGATTTGTAAAACACCAGCAACAGCTAACGTTCAATCCTTAGCAACAGCTTCATACTTCTCTGTAGCTCTAATTTGAGTTTGAGCAAGAACCTCTAGATTCTCTCGATCCAAATTCAGTAAATCAATTGGATCAGTCAAACGGTAGGTTTCATCACCATCACGTACGATCACAGCTTGACCTAGCGTTTCATCGTATGCCCAAAAATGCATGGTCTTTAGAGCACTGTTGGGAATCTTCTTCACCAAAGGAATGGTCTTTTCTTTGTTAGTCGATGGCCACGAAACAATCTGCATTCTCTTGTTTGTACGTGGATCACTAATACCTTTAGCAGGTGTTACAATTGATTCAGCAATGTGCATTGAAGGAAATCCACGGGCCACCTCTCTTTGCAATCGCCCAAAGAACAGATATCCACGTCAGCCAGGTTTATCATCCACATAAGGAGACTTTGACAGAATAGTCAAATCCACTTTAGTAAATGTCTGGAATTGTGAAGGGTTCTTGTACCATTCCACCGGTCCAACCTTCATGTTGATCCACCACCCATGGCGATCATGATCAAAACCCCAACTTATAATACCTGAGTGGTTCCTAACTTTATCATAATAATTTTCACCAACATCCATCAGATGATGAGTGACTTGAACATCTTCATCAGCAGGATTGAGGTTCTTGTTTTTCAGAACCACATACTCTCTTTTCTTCTTCATCCTAGCTGCCTTTGCTTTGTCTGCATCTTCGTCAGTCACCTTTTTGAAGTAAAGATCTATTGCAGCAACTCTTTCAGCTTCATTCTTAGCAGCGACCCTTGCTCGATCTTCCTCAGCTTTTCTCTTTCTCTTCGTATCAGTTGGATCAGAAAATTCTTCACCAAACTTCCTTTCCAGCTTTCCACGAAGATCATACACCATGTTGAATAACAAACTAACATCACCTTGTAGCTGATCGATTTGTTGATTCTTTTATACAATTGTGTCTTCGAGCTGAATAATCTTTGCATCTTTGTGGATCGAGTCTTGTTCAAGCACAACAATTCTTCTCTTCATCTCTCTCATACTAATAAACTCATCATCATCACTTGAATCATCAACGAACGACATTCTCAATGGTTCTTCAGGCTGTTTTCCACTTGAATTGCATGGTTCATCACGAACTGTACCAGATGAACTTGCAATAGCAGCAGTAACAGGTTGTGTTGACTCGGTGATTAGAGCAGAAACAATAGCAACAACAGGAGCCTCTATAGGATTAACATCCACATCCATTCTAGTTGTATCAGCATCGAAATCAAACCCTATTTCTGTAGCGGTGGCAGTAGTAGTAGTTTCTTTCTCAAAATCAAACTCATATAAACTATCTTCATCTTCAGCAACAGTTACAGGTTGATCTTTATTTTGTTCAATATACAAACTAGGTCGAGGATCCCTTCTTCTTCGCTTCACTTGTTAAATATCAGGATCTTTTGGGTCTTCAGTCGTTTGCTCTTCATTTTGAACTGAAGGATCGGAAGGAGGATTTCCCATCTTTTCAGTTACAGACTTTATCAGCAGAGCCAAACTCTCAATAGAAATCACTGGTTGAATAGTAGAAACAACAGAACTAACTTCAGCTTCAGGAGGAAGCTCAACTTCATCATCTTCATCACAACTAATTTCAACGCCTTCATCGTCAGAGTTTATCGTCAGAATCTCTGTCTCAGGCTCTTCTTCTGCAGCACCTTGAATAACATGTTCTTCAACAATCATAGCATTAACTGGAGCATTTACTGGTGCAGGTTCAGGTTGTACTATCACTAGTTCAGCTGCTACATCCTCTGTCTCAACAAACTGACAAAACTTTTCAAGTGCAATCCTTCATCCGAACTTCTTCTCAGTACCCTTCTTAGAAGTCAGAGCACCAAAACACGCAGGACCCGTTGGCATTAGATCCAAAGTGTTTCCAGTTCTCTCCAGATCTGAATAACGACCGTTGAAGATCATTTGTAAGAACCTGGGATACATGATAAACTTATCCTTTCGCACACCAGTTACATTCCTCTTCATGCCTTCAAACACGCACTTCGAGTAGTTGAATGGTTGGTTCGTTATCAGACAAACGAACGCTGCAGACGGTGTGATGTTCAGCTAATCTGTTCCCCCTCTGTTTTCCATCATACACATCATGAATAAGTGAAACAACAGACGCCAGTATGGATGCACAAACTTCTTCATTAGAGAGGGATACATTCCTTCATAGCTTAATCGAGGCAAAATAGCTTCAACGGTTCCACCCGGAAGATCAATGGGATCAGTCTCTTGATCGTTAAATTGTAAAACCTCCCTTATAATCTGTTCGGTTACAGTAACGTTCTTCTTTTGAATTTCTGCTTCAATCGATGCTTTACCATTTACCCCTAGCGCGTCGAATCTTGCTGTCTTCCAGAATTCCTGAACAAGGCTTTCATATATGATAGGATTTTCTCATAAAGCGTGAATGATTCGGCAACTGTTCAATCCCTTGATCAATAAAGCATACATCTTCTTGTGTTTTTCCGGAGGTGGTGCTAAGTATCCCGCTTGGTTGTGACCTGTGATGAATTTCAAATCCATGACCTGCACAAGATTTATAAGTTAAGTTTAGCATCTTGTTTGAAAAATTACATGTTAACTTAGTTAATTTAAACAAAACTGTGTAAATTAATACTAGTCAACAGATCAACATAGGTCAACAGTTGAGACCAGGAAACAACTCAGATTGCGAGTGAAAATAATAATTTTTAATGTCAGACACAAGGTTTCGAGTCGAAACCATGAGGATTCGAGTCGAGACCAGGAGATTTAAGTCAAGACCAAAGAAGTTCCGAGTCGAAATCCCAATCGACACCATCGAGGTTGCGACTCGCAACCAGAGATCTCGAGTCCTTATGTCTTCAGTCGCAATCTGAGTCGAGACCATGTAAACATGTTTTGATCAGCTTAATTTTGGATCAAAGTCCAAAATCATCCTCTAATTTCTTTGAAGACCACTTCAAATCATGATTAGGGTTTATGATTATCTTCAAATCTTTAACTGATCTTAAAAAATTTCTACAAATCTTCAATGAAAACCATCAATTTGATCTAAAATATCTTCAAACAGTACCTGTTTGTGAGTCGAAACCGGAAAAGTTCGTCGGAATTCAAGAAGGTTGCCGGAATTGTGAGAGAGAATTGAAGTAAACAGTATGTGGTTTCGAGTGAAATGTGAGGTCTTGACTCGAAACCTCCTTAAATACTACAACCATCATGGGTCGGGCCAATGTTTTGGGCCGAGACCATTGAGGCTGAGTCGAGACCATCACATGATTTAATTTCTGGATTTTTTTAATAAGCATTTTTCAATTATTTAAAAAATCCATTTAAAACCAATAATTTCTTATATAACCCTTTAGACCTCCCGAGCACGTTTTACGAGAACAAAAACTAAAAACATAAAAATAAATAATATAAACAATTATTTACAAAAATAAACAAGGAAATATCATAATTGCTCAGGGATCAAATCACAAGGCTTTGGGCTTGACTTCACTTATCAACACTGATCTACTACTGAATGATCTAAACGATTGCTAGTGTATTTGTTGTCACACCCCCAAAATCCACCCTGCGGAGTACCACCGCTTGGAGGCGTGACGTGACCAGGATCGAGCCACCAATCATATTGAACAACACAATTAAGTAAATGAAACCAACTACAATACGATTGGTGACCTAAAGAAGGTAACCGATTCTAAGATAATAGCGGAAGCATAAAAACATAAGTTCAAAACATGAGTTTAATAAGTTCATAAGGATTTAAACAATGAGCTCGGAACATAACAGTCCGTACACCACAACGACTTCTTCCTCGTGCAAGCTCCAAGCATTTAGCGACCTGTAAGGCATGTAACAACTAGTCAACAACAAAGTTGAGTGAGTTCACGTTTGGTTGTTTGGTTTTAAGTTGTTTCTGAAAAACGTGGTTTGACTTTCGTTGGCTTATTTGCCGTGGGGGTTACCCCGAAGTTGAAAGTATGTTTAACCATTTCCTTTTTCTTTACCCAAACCGTATCCATAATTAGTGGGGGCTTTCCCTGTGTGAACTACTAGACCATACATATCGACAACTGACGAACAATAGTTGTGCCCTACATCAGTGTCTATCATCACTGACAGTTTGCCATAGTCCATTAGTACACGCCCGTCCGAACGGCATGGTGTGAGGTTTGTTAAACCTAATAGCGCTATTAACTAATGACCCGCTCGCCATTGGCCTCGGCGATTAAGTCGATATAAATTGAGGGACTTCATGATAGAGTTTTGTCTAGCTAGTTTTAAGGTTGTTGTCCTGCACCTGGAGGACGAACGTACGTATTCTGCACTAGGAGAATTTGTAGGATTAATAATGGCATCCTATCTATGGAGGATGGCCGTACATATCCTACCCAAGGAGGATATGTAGATTTAGTTTTAAATTCTTTAACCCATTCCCAAACCACCGGGAATCCCATGCCTTGTAGAAAGTGTGAACTCACCTCGGTTTGCTCGGTTAGATTCTCATATATAGCTAACAGTCAAGGTCGGTCAATCACGTCCTAATATAATTACCAGTTAGTCATTTAGTGATTTTCAAATAGAACACAAAGTTCCTATACGTATCTATCACACAACATGCATCACTTTAACGGTTTATGCCCATCTAAGTTTCCCATCCATTCCCCACTCAAAATCAAACATACGATAATGCACATAACATATATAACATGTTAGATCATTCACAGATAGCATACTCGACATTTAGACACGCGAGTCACAACTTATGTCATTTCAGCATTTATATTTCAAAACCGGCTGTTTTCGGACATTTTAATAAAATTGTTAAATTATTCCAAAAATTCCCAAATTTTTACAGGATGTCTTAAACGTTCCATATTTTATTTTGTAAAAATATCGGGGTCCGGTTCATTACCAATATTTTATAAAAATTCATATTCCGGACTGAACTCAGGTTTATGTATTTCTGACCACAGTCCACGGAACAATTTATTAAAAATTCATCGAGTGTCCTATTTACGAAATTCCAGTGGGGTAATTACAAATGCATCGGTTTTCATCTACTGTACAAATTTCATGGTCCGATTCATCACAAAACTCAGGTTATGACTGAAAGTATGACACCCATTTATTGCTGTCAAAATTCAGCTTAAGCTGTTGTTACAAATCGACACATTAAAAATAGTAAACGAAGTCCAAAAATTACGATTCCGGTGCCATTAGAACCGTATTTCATAATAACATATTTTAGATTCAAAATATCGGTTTTTCGTTGAGTTTATGTCCTGTTTACAGCCAACTGAAGTTGGCTGTAAAACCGGGACAGATTCTGTTTTCACTTTCTAACTTACTAACTTGTGTTCGATTGATTCCGTTAATCATGTTTAGTGACCGCAACAACATCACACATCAATATTAATCAGAAAAACATCAGATAATCAACCAATAATCATAATCACACAAGATCTACATGATTTACACTAATATTCATCCATTAACCACCTTGTTCATCACTTTAGTAGACTTTTAGTTGGTGATCTTATATGTTAGTGATTTTCAACCGACGAAACTCTTATTAACCACTTTAGAATAGATCAAGAAGAACTTACTACTAGCTCGAGGCTAGGGAAGAAACTAGTCAAAAAACGAGTGGTTAAAAGCGTCGTAGTGAGGTCCTTGGCAATCCGCAAGCACCGGGCTTCCTTGTGCGTGGTCCTTCACCCTTGTATGTGCTTGAAATAACAAGATAAGAATTTGATGATGGTGGGGTGATGCTTCTTGGTTTCAGCCGTAAGTGTCAAAGGGAGAGAAAGAGAGTGTCAAATTGTAAAGTGTTCTTGGAAGAAATGGTGTTATCCTTTGATTACTTATATAATCCCACCAACTGTTGGTGCATACATCTGTCAACTTCGTCTTATATCGAGTCAGGTTGCGTTGCGGTTCGGAACAAGGATGATGTCATCATTATTGCTGATGACATCATCATGCTTACATCATCATAATATTTCATCATCATTTCAACAGTACACGACAAGAAGCAATAGGATTAGAAATTAAGTTTGATTGGTCATTTGAAAAGGTCCAATTAGGTTGTTCGTTTGTAGTTGTAGGTGACCGTTTGAAATGTACACGTCCGTTTGAGGGTGGCCGTTTGAAGATGTCATGTATGATTCAAACGGTCAGGTCCATCCCTATAAATAGCATTCAAACTGTCATCATTTGTAACGATTCAGAAAGTGATACCGAGGTGCTGCCGGTTTTCTCTTTGATTGTAAACATTGTAAATTCAATATAATAGAGGATTAAAGTGTATTTCAAGCTGTTTTCACATACGTTTCTTAGTTTCCGCCTCTGAAACGTACGAGAGCTCTTCTGAACGACTCGTTCGGTCGACACACGATCCTACAAGTGGTATCAGAGCTCAGGAGGAAGAGTTCTTGCCATATTCAGCTTGAAAATCTGATTTCTACACCTTCTTTCACAAAATTAAAATTTTTTTACGGTTAAAATCGGCTCAAATTCTCACATATCACGCGTAATCATGTTTTAACAAACCCTTGAAAGTATTAGACTAAAATTCGACCTAAAACTGATAGATAACCGCCTGACCGTTTGAAAGTGTTCGATATATTGCTGATGTCATAGGGTTCCCGTTTGAAAATGATCCATCCTGTTTGAATTTGACACCTTCCTGTTTGAAAATGAACCTTTCCGTTTGAAACATCGTTTGAGGATGGCATTACGTTTGAAAATGCATATGTCCGTTTGAAACATCGTTTGAGGATTGCATTCCATTTGAGGTTGTCGTTTGAATCTGACCCTTCACGTTTGAAACATGAACACCGTTTGAAAAGTACATCGAGTGGTGTGAATATATTTGTTCTCGTGATTGTCATTTCCTAAGCTGATTTATCTTTTATCTTCGGTTTATGTGATTGTGATATAGTGGGTTCATTTTACAAAGTTGATTGTCGACATATGCATATGATTGTCTGGTATTCGATGTATGTGAAGTATGCAAAGTTTTCATGTGATCATAGATAAACATTAGTTAAGAGGTCCAATTAAAAGCAGTCTTTAAAAGTTGTTGTCAGCAAGAATTTATTCTACCCATGTGATTCAAAGTAAGTGAGGCCCAATCAGTGTTTGATCAAGTAAAATTGTTGTGTGTTTTAATTGATTTCAAAATAAACGGTCCTATTAAATAGTTTGAGTTGCATATGTAGTAAAAAATTGGTCCAAACATCTTATCTTGTTACTTGTGTTGTCGGCTGCATGTGAAAAGCTTTTTCATCGATGTTTGTTAAAGTTTGAAATTGATGTTATATGTGTTTTGAGTATTAAAGTTGTCAGTAGTTTGAGAAAAGTAATCACATGTGTATGTCTGTTTAAATGTGATTCTCGATGTGAATTGAGTGTTGAGCCCATGTGTTTTTGTCAGATTTTGTAAGCGGCCAAATCAACATGTTTGGTTATTGATAAATGTTTGTTGCTATATGATAATATGTGAATTGGATCATGTAACTGTTTACATTTTTTTAGCTTAATATTCATTCCATATTTTTTTAAAAAAATAAATAAAAATTTTGTTGAACATATATACTTGAAGTTCGGCCTAATCTCATTACATATCATTGGCCATCTTATGTGTCTGATTCATTAAATTCGTGCATTACTACGTTATCTGTTTGCTGGTTGAGTTGTCAGTAGTCAGGTCACAAGGTTTGGAGTTTAGTTGGTTCGCACGGTTCGATCAGTCGTTTTGTCAGTCAAGTTGCGTATTAAAGTCATCGACTCGCTTCAAAGTTTCGTACGGTTTGGAGTTCAAAAGTTTCAAGGGTCAGGTCAATCGAATTCAATTCAGGTCATTCAGTCTATACAGTTGGTCAACATTCAGTTCGCACAGTTCGTTAACATTCAGTCCGCTCAAAATTGTTATCAGTTCGAGTACCAGTTTGTTTCAGTTAATTGATAAACTGTTAAACTGATTGTATTTTGTTTGATTGTGTTGTCAGGTATTTGTCAAGTGTTTGCCGAAATATATCAAGTTTACCGAAGACATGGACGAGGAATTCTATAATGCCTTTGCAACACCGGTTGCACCTGTCACTGCTGCTGAGAGTTTATACAGTGAAAATGAAACGGGGACTCATCAAAAGCCGCCAAAGCTCATGTATATTGAAGATTTTCAGGGTTGGAAAAACCGTTTTGAGAACTGGGTTCAAGCTTACAGATTCGATGCTTGGTGTTCACTGCTGAAAGACTATGAGAGACCCAAGAATGAGCGTAATTTGGAAAAAGGTTTCAATGATTTTACTGAAGCTGATAAGTTGAAATACACTAGTGAGAAGATGATGATCAGCATTTTACAGCAAGCAGTTAAAGAAGACATCTTTGTCCTACTTCAACATAATGGAACTGCTAGATCAATCTGGGAAGCTTTACTTCAGAAATTCCGAGGGAGTGCTGATATGATCAAAAACAAAAAGGCCTTATTGAAGAAGTCGTTTGACATATTTACTGCATTTGATCATGAAACAACAAAGGAAACAATAGATAGATACTGTCATCTGGTTCTAGAAATGAAAAGATTGGATATTCAGAAAGATGATGATGAGTGGGTTGATAAGTTAGCAGAGGCATTACCCCAACAGAAGTGGGGAACTTATCTGATGATTGTGAAACTCTTAAGAAAGACTGAGAGTATGAACTTGGCACAGTTTATCCAGAAGATTGAGGAACATGAGCTGGATATTCAAAAGACTGCTATAATGACGAATCCAAATGCTAAACAAGATGTCAGTTTGTATTATAGAGGTAACAAATTTGAGGCCACTCCCAGTCCTAGCCCAAAGATTCAAACTGGTTACAGTGCTGATAGTTCGTCTGGAACAAAGAGTAATGCGACTCAAAGTGGTGGATTTTCTTCATCATTTTCAAGTTTTGATCCAAATAGCGCAACATCAACTTCTCAACGACAAAATTCAACACATCTTCAGTGCAATGTTACATTAAACATTCAAAATGGTCAGAATTTGTCTCCAGAAGTTGCCAAGCAGCACATGGCATCACTGGTTACTATGTTAGAATCTTATGAAAGTTTGATCGGTGGGAAGATTGGGAATCCAATGCTTACCAAAGAAGATTACGACCAAATTGATGCTGAAGAACTTGAATTGATGGATATCAAATGGTGCTTAGCAAGTGCTTGGAGGAGAGCTGAAAAGTTTCAAGAGATTACTGGTAGGGATGAATTTCGAGGAATGGCTACTTCTCAACTGGGTTTTGACAAATCGAAAGTTACCTGTTTCCGTTGCAAAGGAAAAGGACATTTTAAAAGAGAGTGCAAAAGTAAAGAAGCAACCGGAAATCAAGAAAAGAACAACTATTAACAGAAAGCAATTTTCCATCAGATTGCTCAACAACCACAAACTGCACATGGTCATGTTATTGAAGATGGAAAGAAGAAAGCTTTACTTATCAATCAAGATGATGAATTTGTTGCTGAAGGATTTAGTTGGGACAAATACATACCTGGTTCAGCTTGTGTTGCAAGAATACTAGGTGAAGAGGCTAGTGAGAAAAGAATCCCGATATTTCCTGATCTTGGAAGCGATGTGGATACTGATGATGAAGAAGAACATCTCAACAGAGCTAGAAAAGGCATTGATCCTACTAGTTTTAATTTGTTTTTTTTGCAGATAAAATGGAGATGCTGAATCAAAAGAAGATTGCAAGATTGAAGAAAGAGCTGGAAGTAGCAAGAAGGCTAGCTGATGAAAAGACAAAGACAGAAGCTGGAGAAGAAAAGGTTGATCAAGTGATTGAGAAAGTTGTGGAGAAAATTGTTGAAGTAGAAAAAGTTGTTGACAAGATTGTCGAGATTGAAAAGATTGTTGAAATTGAAAAACTTGTCGAAGTTGAAAAAATAGTTGAAGTTGAAAAATTTATCGAAGTTGAAAAGACTGTCGAAGTTGAAAAGATTGTTGAAAAAATGGTTGAAGTTGAAAAGCCATGTTTGAAGTGTTCAGAATCTTGCAAAACTTGTGAAGAAAAAGATATAAAGATTGCTGAACTTGAGAAGATTAAGGAAGATTTACTGTCTGATGTGAAGTACATTAAAGAATCATATGATGTGCTAAACAGAACAGTTGACAGTTTGAAGAAAACAAATTCTGAGATTGAAAAAGCAATGGATAAAATGAGTGCAACATTAATGACAAAGCAAAGCGTCATCAATGATTATATCGAAGACTGTGCTAAGTTGAAGAAAGAAGTGGAACTTGAGAAAATTGAGAGTGAAAGGATTAAACGATTACTATTGAGTTATACTACATGTGATTATCTGATTGATCGTGTTTATCCTACTGTTGCAGGTCTGGAAGCGTTCATGGATAAAAAGACTGAAGATACTGATACTGGTAAGAAACCAAGTGTCAAGTATAACAGATGTCCGCCCCCGATCCATGAAACTTATTCTCCAAGGAATCCTAACGAGGAGCATCTAAAAAAGGTAGTCAACATCAAGTTAAAGTCTGAAATCATTGATGAATTACCAGACAATATTGATGTTACATTCACAGCGTCTGACACTGATCATGAGTCTGAGTTAGTAAAGAAAGTTGTCGATCAGGTGTTAGATACGGATGAAGAGTCAAAGTCGGAGTCTAAGTCAGATAGTTCGAGTTCGTCTGAGAAGAGTCCGAGTTCACCGGTTAACAGGGTTTACAATAGAGAATTCCTGTTATCAAAATCTAATTTGAATGACGGATTAATCAAAGCGGCATATACTTTGTTTGATTCAGACAAATTATATTCTGATGAGGAATTTCCAATAAGAAGTGTCAAAACTGAAATGATCAAACAGGTTTTCAAATTAACAGAAATTAATATTTCTGAAATAAAAGATTTAAATCTTGATGAAAAACCTAAAAAGTACACTTCAAGAGTTCAACAGAGATTGAACAAGAAAAAGGGTTACGGTTCTGGTTATCGAAAGAATCCAAACCATTATAGTAATCTCAAAAAGAAAGGTCTTGGCTTCAATTCTTCAGAAAATTATAAAAATCAGAAAAGTTATAAACCAAAAACAAAATTTGTTTCAGGAGGAAGTTGTGAAGAGGAACAGAAGAAACCGTTCTGGAAGCAATCGAATCAAGAGTTTCTTGCTGAAGTGAAAAAGAATGTGAGAAAGTTTGCTCAAAGAGTTGATCGAAGAACCTGTTTCAAATGTCAAGAAGTTGGTCATATAGCTTCGAATTGCCCCAAGACCAACTACCAAAAACAGGAAGTTTCTTCTAACTTTGTTTTGGAAAAAGACTTGTATTAATAAGAACGAACAACCTGTAAAAATTGTTAAAAAATTTGAAAATTCTACTTCTGAGGAAGGAGAAAGTTCAAAAAGATTTTACAAAAGAAGAGGTGATTTGAGTAAACAAAAGTGGGTGGTTAAATCTGAGGGTAATTCTGACAATGAATCTGATTCCATAAAATCAGAGGAGTCTTTGGTTGAGAAAAAGATTGTGAGTTCCGTTCCAGAAGTGAACGATGAGAATTTTCCTCCATTGTCAAAGGAAAATTTAATGAAGAAAGTGGGAAAAGTAGAAATCTCAAATCAATTCTTCGCTGATGAGGGAGAATTTGATGTTGAGAAGGTTTTCAATGGTAAAGTCAAGCATATTTTTGGTAAGATGGTAGACAGGAAGGTAAAGGATGCTAAAGAGTTTTACAAATCAAAATGTTGGTGGGACAGATGTTTGCCACCAAAATCACCCAAGGCTGGTGAGGCTTGGGTGGATGTAATGTTTGAGTAAAAACCTGACTTGCCGGAGCTCCCAGGTTGGTAAGAGTGCAGCAGGAATCGGCATCTTTCTTAGCAAATGATTCTACATGTGGTACAGTTGGTAAATCTACAGGTGGTATATTTAAATTGTTATATTTTGATTTACAAGTGGTTATGGTTGGTGAAATGAACCTGTAAGTGGTTGAAAGAGGTTTTCATTGACAAGTGGTTAATCAAGGTCATTAAGTTGAACTTGATTGGACCATACTTTCATGTGATATTTTGGAGAATAATGTGATGAACCCCTAACCTACAATTGGTAAAATCAAAACTAATTTTCCGGAAAAACCATTTGATTAAAACAAACTTAAGTGTTTTGAAATCATAATGGGAAAATAGTTTGTTGTGAGGGGGAGTTCTGATTGTTTATGCCAAGTGGATGGCGATTTGAAGTGATTTGATATCAGTTATCATTTTATTGTATAGTTTGTTTTCAAATTTCCTAAAATGTGTTTGCATTTTAGGGGGAGTAAAAATTTTCAGAAAATCCAAAAACATTAGAAAATTTGAAAAAGCCAAAAACATGATAAAATCAAAAATGAGTTTTGTTGTAAAAAAGAGGAAATGATAGTACATCAGTGGACGATCACAGCATGCTAAATAATTGGAAAGTCAAATGTGATAAACGATCTCACTGTGGATGTGTCAGTAGGTTTTTGCACATTTAGTAGATTGTGACGAGATATAAACATAAAATTTACTTGCGTCTACGTGGGGAACACCTCCAGGATATATAGGTAACCCCTGAAATCTTGTTTGAAGGGTCCCATATTCTGAGATACTAGGTCTTTATGTTTAGTGATATCTGGGGTATTATCCCGGGACTTCTGATTTTGCGGAAGCAATGGCCTAGTCCCCGGAGAATACTTTCCGCATGCTTGAAAAATAGCGCAGCCCTCAGCAAATTGATGAAACAATAAAATTGATAGTCATTGCTGTTGTAATTCAAAAGATCCTCTAAAGGGGACCCACCAAAAGTCGAAGCCGTCATCTCTCTGCGTATCGAAAGATCGACCTGAGCTCTCACGGCCCTCGCAATTAATCCCTTACAGATATCATCTAGGTATACTCACCTGTAAGACTGAATACTGGGGTCTGGATACGGGAGTATATACTGAGGTGGGACACATGTAGATGTTTAAGTTCTAAGACATTAATCTCGTATCTCGAAACAATTTAACTTTGTGTGAAAATTTAAGTGGATCAGTATACTGACAATCTAAGTGAATCGTTTAGAACTTAAAATGTTTAAAGCTTAACGGTGTTGGTGATTTGTCTCAAAAACTGATATGATCCTCTTACACAAACTCACAAAAATATTGTCTGTAAATATTTCTTTGATGCATTTCATTTCTGTTATTTCAAAAATCCATAAAGATTTTTGGTGTGTTTAAGCATAAATTTTGAAAAATCCAAAAAGTTTTTAGACGACTGATGTTGAAAAGCTGATTTTCAAAATTCCGAGTGCTAAACATGACGAACAGGTTTGGGAAAGTGTGTTTTGAAGATGTGTGAAATGAAAACGATATATATTCAAGTGGTTCATCAGAATTTGACATGATAAATCTTTCTATTCAGGGTTGTGTTTTCAAGGGACTAGCAAAGTTTCTAAATTTGTTATATCTTATTTTTTATGAAACTTACTTTTGGGTAGAGAATATGCAGGTGAATCAGGTTACGATACCTGAACCTGTGAAAGTCAGACTACGATCCCAGCACATCTTAAGGGGGAGTCTGTTAGAGAAAGAGAATTGAAAATATGATAGAGCCAGCTGCTGATCCTGAAGAATTCAAGAGAAAGCTAGAGTGAAGGAAGTCCAATGACTGATAAAGACTGAAGATTAAAAAGACTCGACACTTAAGACTCGTCAACATCTGAGGGGGAGTCTGTTGGTGCATACATCTGTCAACTTCGTCTTATATCGAGTCAGGTTGCGTTGCGGTTCGGAACAAGGATGATGTCATCATTATTGATGATGACATCATCATGCTTACATCATCATATTATGTCATCATCATTTCAACAGTACACGACAAGAAGCAATAGGATTAGAAATTACGTTTGATTGGTCATTTGAAAAGGTCCAATTAGGTTGTCCGTTTGTAGTTGTAGGTGACCGTTTGAAATGTACACGTCCGTTTGAGGGTGGCCGTTTGAAGATGTCATGTATGATTCAAACGGTCAGGTCCATCCCTATAAATAACATTCAAACTGTCATCATTTGTAACGATTCAGAAAGTGATACCGAGGTGCTGCCGGTTTTCTCTTTGATTGTAAACATTGTAAATTCAATATAATAGAGGATTAAAGTGTATTTCAAGCTGTTTTCACATACGTTTCTTAGTTTCCGCCTCTGAAACGTACGAGAGCTCTTCTGAACGACTCGTTCGGTCGACACACGATCCTACACCAACTCTAATTACCCAAGAGATAATATGCTAGATAGATATGAGACAATTGGATTAAAATAATAAAAATGGGTGTGTGTGTTCCCTAGGGGGAAAACCGAACGGGTATGGGGGGGTTGGGTAAGTAGTTGGATTTCAACTAGGTGGTTAGCACTAGTCATTTTAATTATGTAACTAATTTAGTATAAAAGTGTGTCATGTTTTGTAACGGGTGTTAGGGTATTCGGGGACCCTAACTGGCTCAGAAAAAGAAAAAACCATGCCATGTCAATATTTTTAGGTTCCGGGTAAAGTCCGGTTGTTCGGTTGGATACTGTTCTGTTAAAGTGCTTAATTAATTCGTAAGGCGTCCTATTTATATATTTTGTAACGTTTTTACTTTCTAACACTTAGAAAAATATAACGTACTATTTAGTGACCTTTCTGTACACTATTAGTATATTAACAAATACGTGTAAGCATAACACAGATATCAGAAAGCAGTTAAGTAATTCCACACAGTCGTCAAGCACATTAATTATTATTAATAAACTGTACGGTTACATGTAAATTCGAGGGTTGTCACATTCTCCCCCTGTTAAGAGAATTTCGTCCCGAAATTTAGCGCGTGGTTACTGAGGAAGCTAGTTACGTTGCGTTGTTTTCCTGATTTTCCTGGGGTGTCACATCATCCCCCCGTTGATTTGGAATTTCGTCCCGAAATTCTGCAGTAGCTTCAGCCTCAGTAGTGGTTGCGTTTTTCTTAAACAGCTGGGGATACTTGTGTTTCATTTGGTCTTCTCGTTCCCTGGTATACTCTGGGCCACGAAGAGCATTCAAACGAACTCGGACTAGAGGTATCCTGGTACGCTTGAGGATCTTAACATCTCGATCCGTAATCTCTACTGGTTCCTCGACGAATCGCAGCTGGTCGTCGATAGTGAGTTCCTTAAGAGGAACTATGAGGGTCTCATCTGACAGACACTTCTTCAGATTTGACACGTGGAATACGTTGTGAACTCCGCTGAGTTTTTCGGGTAGATTCAACCTGTAGGCTACCTTGCCAATTTTCTCAATGACTTCGAATGGTC
Organism: Helianthus tuberosus; assembly: GCA_030545235.1. Taxonomy (NCBI): domain Eukaryota; kingdom Viridiplantae; phylum Streptophyta; class Magnoliopsida; order Asterales; family Asteraceae; genus Helianthus; species Helianthus tuberosus. The sequence goes on from CM060411.1 coordinate 85,637,441, forward strand.
CGACATAACCCGGATTGAGTTTACCTCGTTTGCCAAAGCGGACTACACCTTTCCAAGGTGGGACTTTGAGTAGCACTCGATCCCCAACCTGGAGCTCGAGTGGTTTTCTTCCCTTATCAGCATAGCTTTTCTGACGGTCACGAGCTGCCGCCATTCGCTGTCGTATCTGAGCAATTCTCTCGGTGGTATCTATCACAAGTTCTGGGCCAGTGATTTGGCTGTCACCAACTTCTGCCCAACAGAGAGGTGATCGGCATTTGCGTCCGTACAATGCCTCAAATGGAGCGGCTTGGATGCTGGTGTGGTAGCTGTTGTTATATGAAAACTCCACTAACGGGAGGTGTTTTTCCCAGCCATTGTCGAAGTCGATTACGCATGCCCTAAGCATGTCTTCCAGGGTTTGGATGGTGCGTTCAGATTGCCCATCCGTCTGTGGGTGATAAGCGGTGCTCAGATCTAAACGTGAGCCAAAGGACTTGTGCATTGCTTGCCACCGTTCAGAAGTAAAACGCGTGTCACGATCAGATATAATAGAGGTTGGCACTCCGTGCCTTGATACCACTTCCTTTAGGTAAATGTCTGCAAGAGTAGAAAACTTATCCGTTTCTTTGATCGCCAGAAAATGTGCAGACTTGGTCAGTCGATCTACGATCACCCAAATGGTATCGTTTCCGCGTTGAGATCTGGGTAGGCCAGTAACGAAATCCATGGAAATTTGCTCCCATTTCCATTTAGGTATCTCTGGTTGTTGAAGTAGGCCTGATGGTTTCTGATATTCAGACTTGACTCTCGCACAAGTCAAGCACTTACTGACGTAGGTTGCTATGTGGGCTTTCATGCCAGGCCACCAATACGTAGTCTTGAGGTCGTGGTACATCTTGTCCGAACCAGGGTGTACTGAATAACGAGACTTATGTGCTTCATCCATCACAAGCTCGCGTAAGTTGCCATAAAGTGGAACCCAGATGCGTCCGTTTACATAGTAGGCACCGTCTTCCTTTTGTTCTAGCCGCTGCCTCGATCCTCGTAGGGACTCAGCCCTGATGTTCTCTGCTTTCAATGCTTCGACCTGAGCATCGCGAATTTGAGCGGGAAGGCTAGAGTGAATGGTAAGCTGTAATGCACGTACACGCTTAGGTAAAGTATCCTTTCGACTGAGGGCGTCAGCCACAACATTGGCTTTGCCAGGATGATACTTGATAGCGCATTCATTATCGTTCAAGAGCTCAACCCATCGGCGTTGACGCATGTTTAACTCCTTTTGCTTGAAGATATGCTCGAGACTCCTGTGATCGGTGTAAATGGTGCACTTGGTACCGTACAGGTAATGTCTCCATATCTTAAGTGCGAAAACAGCTGCTCCCAGCTCCAGATCGTGAGTAGTGTAATTTCTTTCGTGAACTTTGAGTTGGCGTGACGCGTAGGCAATGACCTTGTCACATTGCATCAATACGCAACCAAGTCCTTGGATGGAAACATCGCAGTAAACCACAAAATCATCTGTGTCCTCAGGCAATGAGAGGATAGGCGCGCTACAAAGTCTATCCTTCAAGTGCTGAAATGTGGACTCCTGTGCATCACCCCAACGATAGGTGACACCCTTCTGAGTCAGTGAAGTGAGAGGTTGCGCAATCTTGGAGAAATCTTTTATAAACCTTCTGTAATATCCGGCCAAACCCAAGAATTGGCGGATTTCTGTTGGTGTACGGGGTGGAGGCCAGTTGTTGATCGATTCAACCTTAGATGGATCCACATGAATCCCATCCTTGTTTACCACATGGCTTAGAAAGTGGACTTCGCGAAGCCAGAAGTCACATTTCGAAAACTTGGCATACAACTGCTCTTTTCGAAGAAGTTCCAACATAAGCCTCAGATGTTGCTCGTGTTCCTCCTGACTCTTAGAATAGATCAGGATATCGTCGATGAACACAATAACGAACTTATCCAGGTAAGGCTTGCACACTCGGTTCATGAGATCCATGAAGACTGCTGGTGCATTCGTCAGCCCGAATGGCATAACCAGAAACTCGTAATGGCCGTAACGAGTTCTGAATGCTGTTTTGGAGACGTCCTCATCTCGGACCCTTAGCTGATGGTATCCCGATCTCAAATCAATCTTGGAGTAATAGCTCGACCCTTGCAACTGGTCGAATAAGTCGTCAATACGTGGAAGAGGATAACGATTCTTCACAGTCACCTTGTTAAGTTCGCGATAGTCAATACACATTCTGAAAGTACCATCTTTCTTCTTCACAAACAAGACTGGAGCTCCCCAGGGCGAAGAGTTAGGACGTATAAAACCCTTTTCCAAAAGTTCTTGTAATTGCTTGGACAGTTCTTCCAATTCTGATGGAGCTAGACGATATGGCGCTCGAGCTACTGGCGCTGCTCCAGGAGCTAGCTCGATTTGAAACTCAACTTGGCGATGAGGCGGAAGACCAGGTAATTCCTCAGGAAATACCTCAGGAAAATCGTGCACAATAGGGATGTCTTCAATTCTCTTCTCTTCCATTGATGTGTCAGTAACGAGTGCTAGAATGGCAGTGTGGCCCTTTCGCAAACACTTCTGGGTCTTAAGGAAAGAGATGATGCCTTCGACAGCACCACTCTTGTCGCCACGAATCATGAGAGGTTCTTCACCAGAATGAGGAATGCAGACGATTTTCTCCTTGCAAACAATCTCCGCTTGATGTTGAGATAGCCAATCCATCCCAATAACGACGTCGAAACTACCCAGTGTGATAGGAATAAGATCGATAGAGAAAGTCTGACCAGCTAAGACGAGGTTACAACCTTTAACTACGTGTGTGGCTTCAAGACATTTACCGTTAGCTAGTTCTACCGTGTGTTTGGTGTTCAGAAGTGTTGGAGTGCGTTTAAGCATTTGGCTAACTTTTACGGACACATAACTAGTATCGGCACCTGAATCGAACAAAACAGTAACAAAGAAGTCATCCAGAAGAAACTTACCCATCACAACGTTGGGATCATTCCTTTCTTCTCCCTGACCAATCACGAACACACGACCCTTTGCCCCATTGCCATCATTGTTTCCCCTTTTATTGTTTTCGTTCCCCTGGTTGTTGTTGTTGTTCTGTTTCCGGTTCAACTGGGGACAGTTTCTCTTGAAGTGACCTTCAGCACCACACTGATAGCATTCCTTGTTACCCTGCTGTTGCTGTTGGTTCTGTGGGGCTTGTGGCTGCTGTTGCCGATTCTGATTCGCATGACGTGAGCTCCTGCAATCTCTGGCTTTATGTCCAAGCTTGTTACATCTCTGACAACGATCCTTGCTGCACGGCCAGCTGTGGTGCAAACTACATCGTTTGCACTTTGGGTGATTTCCCCTGTATCCACCCTGGCCTTGTTTTCCAGAAAACTGCTGACTAGGGCTCCGGTGTTCATCTGTCTTTCGTTGCTGGGGCTGGGACTGAACTGGAGTGAAGCCCCTGCCCGAATTTCCATCCCACTTGCGCTTGTCACTGCTGGGAGCACCAGGAGCAGTAGTGCTAACACGCTTGGGCAGCTTGCCCTCTTCCACCGCCTGATCGGTGAGTCGGTGCGCCAAACGAATGACTTGCTGGATTGTAGAAAAGTTGGCCTCCATTACAAACCCTTGGATTTCCGGAACTAAGCCTCTGAGGTATAGCTTGATTCGTCTAGATATGGGTCGTGACAAGTTAGGACATAAGTCAGCCAAGTTGTTGGACCTCTTTGTGTACGCCTCAATTTCTGATCCTTCCATCTTCAAACCATAATACTCTGTTTCAAGTTCCAGGATGTCGTCCAGGTGGCAGAATTCTTCCTTAATCAAATCCTTGAAGTCGCTCCAAAGGGTGGCATTCGCGTCTGCCAATCCGAGCATCTGGACTTGTGTGTTCCACCAAGAATACGCTCTCCCTTGCAACATGCTGGTAGCGTACTCTACTCGTTTGCTGGCAGGGCTTTCACTCTCTTCGAATGCATATTCGATTCTTCGGATCCAATGCAGAAGGCCGATTGCCCCTTTAGTGCCGTCCAAAGTGGGAGGTTTGCATTCCAGGAACGCCCTGAAGGTGCCCATGCATGTTGGAGAGTGCATGGGTTGACTCCTTGATTGGGTTGCTAAGGCTTCAGCAATCCGTTCGTTAATCAAGGTCGTCAGCTGACCCTGGGTCATGTCGAGACGTCCACTCATGATCTTCATAATGAAGTAACGTAAGTGAGAAAGGTGTCGCGGAAGTGCGTAAGTGTGGGACGATAGTAGAGAGTAAGCACACAAGGTTCAAATAGCAATTATCACATTATCTAATGCACAGTGAGAACTATCTAACCGACAATATAACATAAATCATACCAGTTATGGTGTCGAGTCTTGCACGTGGAGCGAAGCGTCGTTGTGGATCGTTGATTAGTGTACTGGTTATAGTCTGGTTTTATCAAAAACTTTTCCCTTTTTAAAACCAAGTTCACTATAACCAATGGCTCTGATACCAATCTGTCACACCCCCAAAATCCACCCTGCGGAGTACCACCGCTTGGAGGCGTGACGTGACCAGGATCGAGCCACCAATCATATTGAACAACACAATTAAGTAAATGAAACCAACTACAATACGATTGGTGACCTAAAGAAGGTAACCGATTCTAAGATAATAGCGGAAGCATAAAAACGTAAGTTCAAAACATGAGTTTAATAAGTTCATAAGGATTTAAACAATGAGCACGGAACATAACAGTCCATACACCACAACGACTTCTTCCTCGTGCAAGCTCCAAGCATTTAGCGACCTGTAAGGCATGTAACAACTAGTCAACAACAAAGTTGAGTGAGTTCACGTTTGGTTGTTTGGTTTTAAGTGGTTTCTGAAAAACGTGGTTTGACTTTCGTTGGCTTATTTGCCGTGGGGGTTACCCCGAAGTTGAAAGTATGTTTAACCATTTCCTTTTTCTTTACCCAAACCGTATCCATAATTAGTGGGGGCTTTCCCCGTGTGAACTACTAGACCATACATATCGACAACTGACGAACAATAGTTGTGCCCTACATCAGTGTCTATCATCACTGACAGTTTGCCATAGTCCATTAGTACACGCCCGTCCGAATGGCACGGTGTGAGGTTTAGTTAAACCTAATAGCGCTATTAACTAATGACCCGCTCGCCATTGGCCTCGGCGATTAAGTCGATATAAATTGAGGGACTTCATGATAGAGTTTTGTCTAGCTAGTTTTAAGGTTGTTGTCCTGCACCAGGAGGACGAACGTACGTATTCTGAACTAGGAGAATTCGTAGGATTAATAATGGCATCCTATCTATGGAGGATGGCCGTACATATCCTACCCAAGGAGGATATGTAGATTTAGTTTTAAATTCTTTAACCCATTCCCAAACCACCGGGAATCCCATGCCTTGTAGAAAGTGTGAACTCACCTCGGTTTGCTCGGTTAGATTCTCAAATATAGCTAACAGTCAAGGTCGGTCAATCACGTCCTAATATAATTACCAGTTAGTCATTTAGTGATTTTCAAATAGAACACAAAGTTCCTATACGTATCTATCACACAACATGCATCACTTTAACGGTTTATGCCCATCTAAGTTTCCCATCCCTTCCCCACTCAAAATCAAACATACGATAATGCACATAACATATATAACGTGTTAGATCATTCACAGATAGCATACTCGACATTTAGACACGCGAGTCACAACTTATGTCATTTCAGCATTTATATTTCAAAACCGGCTGTTTTCGGACATTTTAATAAAATTGTTAAATTATTCGAAAAATTTCCAAATTTTTACAGGATGTCTTAAACGTTCCATATTTTACTGTGTAAAAATATCGGGGTCCGGTTCATTACCAATATTTTATAAAAATTCATATTCCGGACTGAACTCAGGTTTATGTATTTCTGACCGCAGTCCACGGAACAATTTATTAAAAATTCATCGAGTGTCCGATTTACGAAATTCCAGTGGGGTAATTACAAATGCATCGGTTGTCATCTACTGTACAAATTTCATGGTCCGATTCATCACAAAACTCAGGTTATGACTGAAAGTATGACACCCATTTATTGCTGTCAAAATTCAGCTTAAGCTGTTGTTACAAATCGACACATTAAAAATAGTAAACGAAGTCCAAAAATTACGATTCCGGTGCCATTAGAACCGTCTTTCATAATAACATATTTTAGATTCAAAATATCGGTTTTTCGTTGAGTTTATGTCCTGTTTACAGCCAACTGAAGTTGGCTGTAAAACTGGGACAGATTCTGTTTTCACTTTCTAACTTACTAACTTGTGTTCGATTGATTCCGTTAATCATGTTTAGTGACCGCAACAACATCACACATCAATATTAATCAGAAAAACATCAGATAATCAACCAATAATCATAATCACACAAGATCTACATGATTTACACTAATATTCATCCATTAACCACCTTGTTCATCACTTTAGTAGACTTTTAGTTGGTGATCTTATATGTTAGTGATTTTCAACCAACGAAACTCTTATTAACCACTTTAGAATAGATCAAGAAGAACTTACTACTAGCTCGAGGCTAGGGAAGAAACTAGTCGAAAAACGAGTGGTTAAAAGCGTCGTAGTGAGGTCCTTGGCAATCCGCAAGCACCGGGCTTCCTTGTGCGTGGTCCTTCACCCTTGTATGTGCTTGAAATAACAAGATAAGAATTTGATGATGGTGGGGTGATGCTTCTTGGTTTCAGCCGTAAGTGTCAAAGGGAGAGAAAGAGAGTGTCAAATTGTAAAGTGTTCTTGGAAGAAATGGTGTTATCCTTTGATTACTTATATAATCCCACCAACTCTAATTACCCAAGAGATAATATGCTAGATAGATATGAGACAATTGGATTAAAATAATAAAAATGGGTGTGTGTGTTCCCTAGGGGGAAAACCGAACGGGTATGGGGGGGGGGGGGGGGTTGGGTAAGTAGTTGGATTTCAACTAGGTGGTTAGCACTAGTCATTTTAATTATGTAACTAATTTAGTATTAAAGTGTGTCATGTTTTGTAACGGGTGTTAGGGTATTCGGGGACCCTAACTGGCTCAGAAAAAGAAAAAAACCATGCCATGTCAATATTTTTAGGTTCCGGGTAAAGTCCGGTTGTTCGGTTGGATACTGTTCTGTTAAAGTGCTTAATTAATTCGTAAGGCGTCCTATTTATATATTTTGTAACGTTTTTACTTTCTAACACTTAGAAAAATATAACGGACTATTTAGTGACCTTTCTGTACACTATTAGTATATTAACAAATACGTGTAAGCATAACACATATATCAGAAAGCAGTTAAGTAATTCCACACAGTCGTCAAGCACATTAATTATTATTAATAAACTGTACGGTTACATGTAAATTCTAGGGTTGTCACATTTGTCCACCTACACTCACCTCCCTAGACCTTTTCCATGTAACTGCTGTAACTAATTTTATCATGTTTTGATTTCTTAACAATGAACACCCAAACAAATACTAATCAAATCCTGAAATTATAGTCAGCACACTCTATCATGCAAGCAGTTTCCCTACCACATATTTCCACAAGTCCGTTCTAGATTTCTGAAACTAAGACTAGATTGAGAAGAGAACATAATAGATCATAAGAAGGGATGATATAATGTACAGATCAAATGAGTTTTTCTCAGTTTGATATAGGTTTTTGGGTTTCTTTTGGGCACTTGAGGGCCTCTTTCGGGTGTAAATTGATCTATAAGGCGACAGACGTACAACTAGGTCTTTGCTCATGCAAAACAGAAGCTAAATGCTACCTAGCTCTTCCAGGTCTTTGCTCACGCAAAACAAAGGAGATACATGACTTTTTTCAAGAAAGATTTCAGAACTAGACCAAAATTGTGTGTATTGGGACATTACACACGCATTCAAATAGAAATGAGCTAATTCCAAGTGACTTTCTTTCCTGAGGTCATAGACTAATTTAGGTTCTGAACAGAAACAACCAATGTTTCCAGCCTTAAGGATAGAGCCTACCAACATATCATTCTAGAGTCAAACTATTTCGAAACTTGTTTTACATGAGTCAGCCCTTTACCATAATGTGAAAATTCATTTCATTTCCCATGTCATGCAATGCTTCTTTTTGTATTTTTCAATTTTTTCAATGTTTTTGTATTTTTCAAAATTTTTCAATGTTTTTGTATTTTTCAAAATTCTCCCCCTAAATTTGTGCATAAATAAAAACTACCTAAGAATAGAAAATTTTATGAACAAATTTACCTAAGAAAAAAAAAAACAAAAACATGCTCAGTCGGTGTAACGGATCATTTTTAGAAAATCCATAAGCACTTAAAACTTTGAGCTACTGACAGGTTTTGTGAATCGGCAACATTTGCATCTGTGTCGATTTGCTCCAGTTTGATAAGACCTCTGTCAAAAGAGTCTCGTATAAAATGAACTTTAATATCAATGTGCTTGGTTTTTGAGTGGAAGACATGATTTTTCACAATTTGAATAGCAGCATCATTACCGCATTAAATGGTAGTATTAAGATAAGTCAAACCGTAATCCTGCATGTCACACCTCGACCGCGTAAAACAACAAAGCGCGGCGGAAACGTCGGGGAGTGGAGCGACAGAATTATTGTTTCACAACACATGGTACTTAAAGTTTGGTTTTATTAAATTTAGAGTGTTTACATTGTCTTGAAAATAAAGAAAACATAACATAAGTTAAACTGTTCTTGCTTATTTTAAGTCACTAAGGCCCAAGTCCGCCTAAGTGTATCCTGATTAATCTTCAAACATTAGCTCCTGAAACACATGTGAAAATAGGTACGTCAGCATAAAAATGCCTGTGAGATACATAGGTTTTGTTATTGAGGATTCATGACTTGAAGTTTAAAGAAGTGTTAATGAAAAGTAGTCATGAAACTTGTAAAAGTGTTTTCTTTTATAAAATCATATGAAAATCGATATGAAAATCAGATGGTAAAAAATAATGATGCATGGTTAAATAATTAACCAAGTAAAAATGAGTTGTATAAAGTATGTCATTTGTGAAACAGTGTCTTGTAAACAATAGGTCATGTCTTTGTATAAAAATGTATCATGTCTTTGTTTCTGTCGAAGTGGTTTAAATAATGCTACGATATGTAATACCTTAAAAGAACTTATATATAGGAAGTACCAACGACTTATCCACCGTGCTTTTAACATATTACACACGCCTCGTTACTTAAATCACTTACCAATAACCATCAAAACATCTTGTCAAACCAATGTCAAATGTTTATGTATAAAAATCTTAAATGTCTCAATGTCTTGTGTAAACCATGTCTTTTGTAGCAAATGTCAAGTAACAACAATGTCATGTATGGTGAATAAAAGTATTTACTCAAACCAAAGGTATAATGTCATGTATAATCAAATGTCATGTGTCATGTACAAAACAATGTCTTTGAATAAACCAATATTTAAATCAAAGTTATATTTTGCAAAACCAATGCTTTATTGATACGATCGTCTATGCAGTAATGTTTATCGCATACATTCAAGCCTTGCGACTGTCGGACAAACCCTTAAGAAGTTAAAGGTTTATCAATTATGTTTTCGGATTCTGTCCCTACTTCCAAACAAACCTAGGAAGCCGGGAACGGGATTTGTCAAGTCCTACGGTACCACTACATACTACCGAGTGGCGTGATCAATGTTAATGAATGTATTTTTGGACCGTTAAAATATCAAGTGTCATACCAAATGTAAGCATGTCATGTAGAAACCATGTGCCCATATGCTGAGTAAACATATGCAGCAGAAATGTAATGTAAATCAATTGTGCCCAAATGCTGAGTAAACATATGCAGCAGAAATGTAATGTAAATCAATTGTGCCCATATGCTGAGTAAACATATGCAGCAGAAATGTCATGTAAATCAATTGTGCCCATATGTTGAGTAAACATATGCAGCAGAAATGTAATGTAAATCAATGTGTCCATATGCTGAGTAAACATATGCAACAAAAGTGTTTATGAAATCAATGTGCTAGCATGCTCAGTTAACATACATAGCAAAGCATAATGGAAATCATGTACTATATGTGTACTAGATGAACATAGCAAGTATATGTCATAAAAAGCACAAAAGTAACAAGTAGGCACATGTGTATCACCCCAAAATATTTGAAAACAGTAAAAGAGGGGACTATGTACTCACTTGAGAATGCTAAATAGTCTTGGAACAAAGTTCAAGCAAAGCTCGAGGGATAACGGAATCAAACGGCACCTAATATAGGTAACTATGTTAATAATCGGATCCTAAATCGGGATATAGGATAGAATGAGGTCTTGTAAACCAAATGAGTGTTGGAACTCATATGATATGGTTTAAAAAAACCTACATTCTGATTTGGAACCTATCCTAAGTGCTTATGACCCGTTACGACTCGTTAACGTAGTTTACGCTACTTTAACGTGTCGTTCGCGCAAAAGCGCGTTCGGATGGTCTAACTAGCCCTATTAAAAGTATTATATGCCTTAACATGTTTAATAATGTTGCATAATCAGTTTAGGTGTCAAAACTTTGGTTACATAAGCTTAAAATGAAATTATGGGTAAAAAGGGCATTTTGGTCATTTTTCTAAGGCATATAAACTACCTATCATACAAATAATTAAACTAAGTGACCATAAGGTGTAACCTCGGAAGGTTATTCCCTATACAACTATGGTCACAAAATATGTTTGGTCGGATCCTAATGATCGACCAAACGGGTCGGGTTCGAAAGTCTAAGCGGTTGTTTAGACCGCTTAACTTACGACCCTAAGTAAACACTAAACTAAAAGTGACGAGTTAAACATGTTTAACTAATTTAGAAAACTGATTTGATATCAAAACAAAGTGTTTTGATACCCAAAAATAGTTTCGTTGCAAAATGCACATAATCGTGCATTTTGACCGAAACTTTGACTCGTCACTTCGACTAATCAACGTGGTAATCAGTAGGTATAGTCACAAGGGACTATAACCATCGTGATTACGCTCACGTTGCAAAGTTCAAACGAACTTTGTCTTGACCAAATCAAGGTCAAAGCATAAAGTCAAACACTGTTTGACTTTCTTGCTTGAAATTCATAACCAATCATGAAAGAAACTTACAATAGTCCAAGCTTGGAAAGAAGACAAAGAAAATTGAAGAAAGAGGCCTTCAACAAGTGTGAGAGCCTCTCAAGAGAGCAGGTGAAGAAGAAAATGATGATGAGCAAGGAGAAGTGCAAGAACGTCTTGCTATTTATAGATAATCATGCACCATTTGATCAAAGACAAGTGTTTTTGAATGGATCAAAGCATGATCTAGGCCCTACACTTGTCATTCACTGATTTGGCAACTTGATGAGCACACAAACCAGCCCATAGGATGCTAAAACAATGATCAAAACAAGCTGCACAACCGTGTTTTAGAAGAAACTAGTTTCTGCTGATCTGGGACACCTTTACGGACCATAAGAGGTCCCATACGGTCCGTATGGACCCTTGCTGCTGGCATGCAACTTTCAGTTATTTACAGTTTAGCCCCTGAACTTTGTTTTGTCACGTTTTGGCACTTCTAACACCCGTTAAGCCCATTTTCAAGCTCCATGATGAAGTTAAAGTATATTTAACTTGAATTATGCTCAAACATGTCATGGATGTCGGTTCGTTTGGCTGTATGGTTGCGTTATTCGGTTAATTATGACGGAAATCGTAACTGGTGCGAAAACAATCCAAATTGCGAAACGAATGGTATTTTTGCATTCCAATCGCTAAAGTACAATATTTTAGTGATTACAAAAATTTTTGGATGTCCGGATATGGTCAAAACATAAAATATGCTCGTAAATGCATACTTTCGCAGTTTTGACGCTTTTAGTCCCTGAAATCAAATAAGCGTATTTTCGCACACCGAACCCCTCAAAACTTATTTCTAAGCTATGTTAAGGGTATTTTAGGTATGTTTATCTTATTATCTTGTTCTGAAATGCGTGTTGCTACACGAATCGACAGACTTTTGCAGTTTGACGCAAATAGTCTCTGTAGTTGAATAAACTTGTTTTTGCCATACCAAACCCTTCAAAACTTATTTTCTAAGTTATGTGAAGGTTATTTAAGGTATGTTGAGCTTATGTTACTATTCTGGTGTGTTTGTCGCATAAACTGATTACGTTTACACATCAATTTGCGAATAACTTTGAAGAAAGCGATTTAGAGTTTAAAATCGAACAAAAATCAAAACGTGCAAAATGTCAAACATGAATAAACAAACATTGGAATCAAAATACATTTTTTATTGATAATTGAATTGTTCAAAGTTTGTACAATGATTATACAAGCACAGATGTCACACAGCAATTGATGTTGCATCCACACCACTAGGGAACAAGACTAGAAGACGCAACATATTCTGCTTCAGCTGTGGAGATCGCCACCGTTTGCTGTTTCTTGCATTACCAAGAAATGAGCCTGTCACCCAAAAATTGACATCCGGCTGATGTGGATTTCCTGTCCTTGTCAGTGCCTACAAAATTGCTATCTGAAAACACAAACATGTCAAAATTAGAATCCCTCGGATACCACAAACCAAACCGAGGTCGGTCTTTAAGGTACCGAAAGATTCATTTAACAGCAGTAAGATGGGAGTTTTTAGGATTAGCCTGATATTGCGCACAGTTGCAGACATCAAACATGATGTCTGGACGGCTCGCAGTCAGATACGTCAGCAACCCGATCATAGACCTATAAAGGCGTTGATCAACAGGGGATCCTTCTGCATCTTCAGTCAGTAATGGTCTTTCTGCGATTGGAGTATCAACCGATTTTGCGTCAGTGAACTTGAATTTTGCCAGACATCATCCACATACTTTCCTTGATAAATAAGAATGCCTCGACAATCCTGTTTAACTTGTAAACCCAAGAACATAGTCATTTCCCTGAGAGCACTCATCTCGAATTTCTTTTTCATTACTCTCTCAAACTCCTTGCAAAGTTCCTCACTTGTTGATCTAAAGATAATATCATCGACATAAATTTGAACTAAGATCAGATCCTTGCCCACTCTCTTGATAAACAGTGTCTGATTTATTGTGCCACGAGTGTATCCATGAGCCAGAAGATGTTCCATTAGAGTTGCGTACCAAGATCTTGGTGCCGGTGCAATACATACAATGCCTTGTCAAGCTTGTAGGCATATTCTGGATGATATGGATGGACAAAACCAGGTGGTTACTCAACAAAGATTTCCTCCTTCACATCTCCATATAAAAACGCGGTCTTGATGTCCCTCTGATAAACAGTGAACTCCATGTAGGACACGTAGGCTAAGAAGATCCGGATAGCCTCAAGTCGGCCAACTGGGGCATAAACTTCATCGTAATCCAGTCAGTCTATCTGTCTGAATCCCTGGACCACCAATCTTGCTTTGTTTCGTATAATAACTCCTGCAGAACCTTGCTTGTTTCTGAACACCCATCGAGTTCTGAGTTTGCGTTTCCTTTTCGGTAACTCCACAAGCTTCTATACTCCGAGCTTCTCAAACTGGTTCAGCACTTCATGCATAGCATCCACCCAGCCTGGTTCCTACAAAGCTACATCAATGGTTTTAGGTTCTATTTGAGAAATGTAGCATGAGTATAAGCAAGTATTAATGGTTCCTGATTGGCTCCTCGTTTGAAATCCTACATCTACAGGACCAATCACGTTCTCAATTGGATGATTTCTTTGAACACTTGTTGGGATGGCAAATTCAGGTATGGTCTCGTCTTGAGTTGTGTTGATGTTGCTCGACTCCCCCTCATTAGATGCTACAGTAGTAGTAATAGTACAATCTTCAGGAATGGGGTAAGGAAACAATGCAGATCCTGAACCATTAGAGTTAACACCTCCTGATGATGCACCTTCAGCGGATTGATGGGACGTTTGTTGTGACGTAGGATGCTCTGTAAATCTCATTCCTGGTGGATCTATGGTATGATTTCGCGAGCTCTCTTCGTCCTGTTCCTCTTCGTCAGTATCATCAAACGAAAGTGGTTGTTTCGGAGTCAACACTCCTGCATCTGTAGGAACACTAGATAGAATGTTAAAAGATTTAAACAAATCAGCATAATCATATAACCTGTGACAACCCTCGAAATTCCATGTATCCGTACAATTTATTAATGATAATTAAACTGCTTGATGATTGTGCTAAATTATTTAACTGCTCTCTGATTACAGTGTTATACTTACATATGCGTGTTAGGAATTAATTGTGTTACAAAAATATATGTATAAGACGCCTTACGGAACAATTAAACAATTTAACGGAACAGTATATGACCGAACAACCGGACATTGCTCGGGACACCAAATATTTGTCAAATACATTGTTGTATTTATTTTTGACTAGGCATGATCCCCGAACACCATAACACCCACTAACTTCTCTAGTAAATAACACAGATAAGTATACACTTGAGATCTAACTTAGAATTGCAACTTAGTTGAAAATTTACAAATAACCCCCCCCTCTCTCCATTTACGGCCCATATAGGGGACCCACACCCTAATCATGATCATTGCTTAAGCCAATAGTAACTTGCTTGTAATCTTGAACAAAATATTTACAAATCTCTATATTTATGAGTTCCAAGACACTAAATCATTGCATATCCTTATCATATCTTCCCAAACCCAACCTACTCCTTCACACTCTCTCTCCCTATTTCGGTCACCCCATAACCGAACCCACCTCCACCCCTCAACATCTTCATCTCCTCCAATTACAAGTTCCATTCAAAGCTTTGAAGTTCATCCATGGAGGTTGCTTGTTGAAGGGCTTTCAAAGGAGCTTATTTCTAGTCTTTTTCATCTTCTCTCTACATTTTCATCACTAGATCATCCCTAGCTTTAAGCTAGTAGTAAGTCCCTCATGTCACCTTTGTTCATCTTGTTTCATGATTAAAAGATGTAATATGTTAAATCTACAAGAACACTAAAAAGGGTTTAAACAAGAAGATGAAACATGATGTAAAAATGTTAGTATGAAGTTGTTTGGATATATTGCTGATTACGTGCTGATTTACTTGTTAATATGGAGTACTAGAAATGTTGTTGATCATTATGCATGTTAACAGAACCAATATAACTCGCATTAGAGTGTAAAAGCTGAAAAACAGAAAGCTGTTTGGTGATTACAGCCAACTTCAGTTGGCTGTAACCGAACCTTAATAAAGAGAAAAATGTGTTTTCTGTACTCTAGATTTATGTATTATGAAATACGGTTCTAATGGCACTGGAATCATAATTTTTGGACTTCGTTTACTATTTTTAAAGGGTCATTTTGTAACAGCAGCTCAAGCTGAATTTTTGTTGCTGAAAATAGGTGTTATATTTTTGGTCATAACTGGAAATCTATGATGAATCAGCTCATGAAATTTGTACAGTAGATGAAAACCGATGTATTTGTAATTACCCCACTGGAATTTCGTAAATCAGACGCTCGATGAATTTTAAATAAATTATTCCGTGGACTATGGTCAGAAAAAGATAAATCTGAGTTCAGTCCGGAAAATTAATTTTTATAAAATATTCGTAATGAACTGGACCCCGATACTTTTACACAGTAAAATTTGTAACTTTTAAGACATTTTGTAAAAATTTGGGAATTTTTGGAATAAGTTAACTATTTTATTAAAATGTCCGAAAACAGCCGGTTTTGAATATTTAAGCTGAAACGACACAAGTTGTAATTTGCGTGTCTAAATGTCGAGTATGCTATCTGTGAATGATCTAACATGTTATATGTGTTATGTGCATTATCGTATGTATGTTTATGAGTGGGGAATGGATGGGAAGTATATATGGGCATAAACAATTAAAGTGATGCATGTTATGTGATAGATACGTGTAGGAACTTTGTGCTCTATTTAAAAATCGCTAAATGACTAACTGGTAATCATATTAGGACGTGATTGACCGACCTTGACTGTTAGCTATATTTGAGAATCTAACCGAGCAAACCGAGGTGAGTTCACACACTTTCTAAGGCATGGGATTCCCGGTGGTTGGGAATGGGTTAAAGAATTTAAAACGGAAATCTACATATCCTCCTTGGGTAGGATATGTACGGCCATCCTTCATAGGTAGCATGCCATAATTAATCCTACGAATTATCCTGGTGCAGAATACGTACGTTCGTCCTCCTGGTGTAGGACAACAAACTTAAAAACTAGCTAGACAAAACTCCATCAATAAGTCCCTCTTCATTATATCGACTTAATCGCCGAGGCCAATGGCGAGCGGGTCATTAGTTAATAGCGCTATTAGGTTTAACAAACCTCACACCGTGCCGGTTGGACGGGCGTGTACTAATGGACTATGGCAGATTATCAGTGATGATAGACGCTGATATAGGGCATAACTTATTTGCGTAGTAGTCGATATCATACCGTCTAGTAGTTCACATGGGGAAAGCCCCCACTGATTATGGATATGGTTTGGGTAAAGAAAAGGAACTAGTTAAACATACTTTCAACTACGGGGTAACCCCCACGGCAAATAAGCCAACGAAAGTCAAACCACGTTTTTCAGAAACAACTTAAAACTAAACAACCAAACGTAAACTCACTCAACTTTGTTGTTGACTCGTTGTTACATGCCTTACTGGTCGCTAAAACGCTTGGAGCTTGCACGAGGAAGGAGTCGTTGTGGTGTACGGACTGTTATGTTCCGTGCTTATTATTTAAATCCTTATGAACTTATTAAACTTGCGTTTTGAACTTTAACTTATAAACTATGGACTTATGCTTTTGGATATACCCTTATGCTTCCGCTGTTTAAACTAAACATGGTTGACTAGCTTTGGTCACCAATCGTATTGTGGTTGGTCTTATTTACTTAATTACGATGTTCAATATGATTGGTGGCTCGATCCTGGTCACGTCACGCCTCAAAGCGGTGATACTCCGCATGGCGGATTTTGGGGGTGTGACAGATTGGTATCAGAGCCATTGGTTATAGTGAACTTGGTTTTAAAAAGGGAAAAGCTTTTTGACAAAACCAGACTATAACCTGTACAGTGCTCAACGATCCACAACGACGCTTCGCTCCACGTGCAAGGCTTAACACTTTAGGTGATGTGATTTAAGTTTATATTGCCTACCTGCTAGATCACTTTTGCGTAATGTGTTGTTTATGGTATGATTATTTAGAGTAGCATCATGCTGTCTATTAGCCCTACTACGTTCTTTATGACACACAATTGTTTGCTTGAAATTTGACAAGTGGTGGTCAAATTCTTTTCTGATTTCTTGTCACCCCGCTACGACAACTGTTTATGCATTCTATCTATTTACACGCTTATCTCGACATGTCGTCACCATCTGACCCTCCGTACATTCGGCTTGTACGTCAACATTCACGAAGACCAGACCTGGCTCAAACGAAATCGGGTTTAGGATAACTATACCCACGTATCCCTGCTAACGAACCTCATCATCCCCACTGGTCGTCGTTACCAGAAACGAAGCAGCCACAGTTACACGCGTTCGTCGCTTTGCAACTCGCAACCCTACCAACCAAACTCTGTTTTGGACAAGTGATATACTTCCGTGATCGTGATGCAACGAACTTCCCTTTTTGTGTCATGCCGCCACACCTCACTACTAGAATTGCTTCTAAGCAATAGATTACTTGGTTGAATTCTTCTGTTAATGGTGGACCCCTGTTTTCGCTCGATTCTTCGCATGAACCTCATTGATTCCCTGTTTCTTTGATTGGCAACTGATTTAATGAAACGCCAATAACCACACCACGATTTACACCGATCACAAGATTACCCCCATTACCTTATTGGGTGGTTAATGCTTCTTCTACTTGATTTACTCCTTCGAAAACCCAACCTAGCGAATGGATGCCCTTACTGATGGGATAGTCTTCAGGACGCTCAAGGACAGAAATATGGATCACTCAACCTACAGGCGAACACGATAATTTATACCTTTACCTGACCCACCTTACACTACAAGAGACGTACTTTAATTTCATGATAGTTTTTCTTAAATATGCGGAATCTTTGCACTAGCTTTTGTACCGACACATGATTGTTGATTTATGTTAGGTCTAAATTCTACCATTTGCTTAGACCAAACCGTCATTCTCCTACCACAGTGACATTTCGTTCTCGCTTCTCCATGCGAAGACACTGAAACGAACACCCTCTAGCATAGAGAGTTTGGAAGGCTTGACTCTCGATCCTTGGTGATCACTCCTTGAAACCTTGAGGGTGACGCGAGGAACGATCCCAACGTTGTGATGGGTAAGTTTCTTCTGGATGACTTCTTTGTTACTGTTTTATTCGATTCAGGTGCCGATGCTAGTTATGTGTCCTTAAAAGTTAGCGCACCCCAACGCTTTTAAACACCAAACTCATGGTAGAGCTGGCAAACGGTAAAAGTCTCGAGGCCACACACATAGTTAAGGGTTGTAACTTTGTCTTAGCTGGTCAGACTTTCTCTATCGATCTTATTCCTATCGTTCTGGGTAGTTTCGACGTCGTTATTGGGATGGATTGGCTATCTCATCATCAAGCGGAGATTGTTTGCAAGGAGAAAATCGTCCGCATTCCTCGTTCTGGTGAAGAATACCTCGTGGTTCATGGCGACAAGAGTGGTGCTGTCGTAGGCATTATCTCTTTCCTTAAGGCCCAGAAGTGTTTGCGAAAGGGCCACACTGCCATTTTAGCACTCGTTACTGACACATCAACGGAAGAGAAGAGAATTGAAGACATTCCTATTATGCGCGATTTTCATGAGGTATTTCCTGAGGAATTACCTGGTCTTCCGCCTCATCGCCAAGTTGAATTTCAAATCGAGCTAGCCCCTGGAGCAGCGCCCATAGCTCGAGCACCTTATCGCTTAGCCCCAACCGAACTTGAAGAACTGTCCACGCAACTACAAGAACTCTTGGAAAAGGGTTTCATACGTCCTAGCTCTTCACCCTGGGGAGCTCCAGTGCTATTCATGAAGAAGAAGGACGGTACCTTCCGTATGTGCATAGATTACCGCGAACTGAACAAGGTGACCGTGAAGAATCGCTATCCTCTCCCACGTATTAATGACCTATTCGACCAGCTGCAAGGGTCAAGCTATTACTCTAAGATTGATTTGAGATCAGGGTACCATCAGCTGAGAGTCCGAGATGAGGACGTCTCTAAAACAGCATTCAGAACTCCTTACGGCCATTACGAGTTTCTGGTTATGCCTTTCGGATTAACGAACGCACCAGCGGTTTTCATGGATCTCATGAACCGAGTATGCAAACCTTACTTGGATAAGTTCGTTATTGTTTTCATCGACGACATCCTGATCTATTCTAAGAGTCAGGAGGAACACAAGCAGCATCTACGACTTATGCTGGAACTTCTTCGCGCAGAGCAATTGTATGCTAAATTTTCGAAATGTGACTTCTGGCTTCGCGAAGTCCACTTTCTAGGCCACGTAGTAAACAAGGATGGGATTCATGTTGATCCATCCAAGGTTGACTCGATCAAGAACTGGCCTGCACCCCGTACACCAATAGAAATCCGCCAATTCTTGGGTTTGGCAGGGTATTACAGAAGATTTATCAAGGATTTCTCAAAGATTGCGCAACCCCTCACTTCACTGACTCAGAAAGGTGTCATCTACCGTTGGGGAGATGCACAGGAGTCCGTATTTAAGCACTTAAAAGATAGACTTTGTAGCACACCTATTCTCTCATTGCCTGAAGGCACAAATGATTTTGTGGTTTATTGCGACACTTTCATCCAAGGACTTGGTTGCGTATTGATGCAACGTGACAAGGTCATTGCCTACGCATCGCGCCAACTTAAAATTCACGAAAGGAACTACACTACGCACGACCTGGAATTGGGAGCAGTTGTTTTCGCGCTTAAGATATGGAGACATTACCTGTACGGTACCAAGTGCACCATTTACACCGATCACAGGAGTCTCGAGCATATCTTTAAGCAAAAGGAGTTAAACATGCGACAACGCCGATGGATCTAGCTCTTGAACGATTATGAATGCGCTATCAAATACCATCCAGGCAAGGCCAATGATGTGGCCGACGCCCTCAGTCGAAAGGATACTATACCTAAGCGTGTACGTGCGTTACAGCTTACCATCCAATCCAACCTTCCCGCTCAGATTCGAGATGCTCAGGTTGAAGCATTGAAAGTAGAAAACATCAGGGCTGAATCCATACGAGGATCGAGGCAGCGCCTAGAACGAAAGGAAGACGATGCCTACTATGTTAACGGACGCATCTGGGTTCCACTGTATGGAGACCTACGCGAGCTTGTGATGGATGAAGCGCACAAGTTTCGTTATTCGGTACACCCTGGTTCGGATAAGATGTACCACGACCTAAAGACTACATACTGGTGGCCTAGCATGAAAGCCCACATAGCAACCTACGTCAGTAAATGCCTGACTTGTGCTAGGGTCAAGACCGAGTACCAGAAACCATCAGGCCTACTTCAACAACCAGAGATCCCGAAATAGAAATGGGAGCAAATTTCCATGGATTTCGTTACTGGCCTGCCTAGATCTCAACGCGGAAACGATACCATTTGGGTGATCGTAGATCGACTGACCAAGTCTGCGCATTTTCTGGCTATCAAAGAAATGGATAAGTTTTCTACTCTTGCAGACATTTACCTAAAAGAAGTGGTGTCAAGGCACGGAGTGCCAACCTCCATCATTTCTGATCGTGACGCGCGTTTTACTTCTGAACTGTGGCAAGCTATGCACAAGTCCTTTGGCTCACGTCTAGATATGAGCATCGCTTATCACCCACAGACAGATGGGCAATCGGAACGCACCATCCAAACTCTTGAAGACATGCTTAGGGCATGTGTAATCGACTTCGGAAATGGCTGGGAAAAGCACCTCCCGCTAGTGGAGTTTTCATATAACAACAGCTACCACACCAGCATCCAAGCCGCTCCGTTTGAGGCATTGTACGGACGTAAATTCCGATCACCTCTCTGTTGGGCAGAAGTCGGTGACAGTCAAATCACTGGCCCAGAACTCGTAGTAGATACAACAGAAAGAATTGCCTAGATACGACAACGAATGGCGACGGCTCGTGACCGTCAGAAAAGCTATGCTGATAAGGGAAGAAAGCCACTCGAGTTCCAGGTTGGGGACCGGGTGCTACTCAAGTCTCACCTTGGAAAGGTGTAGTCCGTTTTGGCAAAAGGGGCAAACTCAATCCGCGATATGTCGGACCGTTCGAAATCATAGAGAAATAGGCAAAGTGGCCTACAAACTGGATCTACCAACAAAACTCAGTGCAGTTCACAACGTTTTTCACGTGTCAAATCTGAAGAAGTGTCTGTCAGATGAGACCCTCATAGCTCCTTTGAAGGAGCTCACTATCGACGATCAGTTGCGATTCGTCGAGGAACCAGTTGAAATCACGGACCGAGACGTTAAAGTCCTCAAGCGCACCAGAATACCTCTTGTTCGAGTTCGTTGGAACTCCCGTCGTGGCCCAGAGTATACCTGGGAACGAGAAGATCAGATGAAACTCAGATATCCCCAGTTGTTCGGAAACAGTGCAACCACTACTGAGGCTGAAGCTACTGCAGAATTTCGGGACGAAATTCCAAATCAACGGGGGGATGATGTGACACCCCAGGAAAATCAAGAAAACAACGCAACTTAACTAGCTTCCTCAGTAACTACGCACTAAATTTCGGGACGAAATTTTCTTAACAGAGGGAGAATGTGACAACCCTCGAAATTCCATGTATCCGTACAATTTATTAATGATAATTAAAGTGCTTGATGATTGTGCTAAATTATTTAACTGCTCTCTGATTACGGTGTTATACTTACATGTGCGTGTTAGGAATTAATTGTGTTACAAAAATATATGTATAAGACGCCTTACGGAACAATTAAACAATTTAACGGAACAGTATCCGACCGAACAACCGGACATTACTCGGGACACCAAATATTTGTCAAATACATTGTTGTATTTATTTTTTACTAGGCATGATCCCCGAACACCCTAACATCCACTAACTTCTCTAGTAAATAACACACATAAGTATACACTTGAGATCTAACTTGGAATTGCAACTTAGTTGAAAATTTACAAATAACCCCCCCCCCTCTCTCCATTTACGGCCCATATAGGGGACCCACACCCTAATCATGATCATTGCTTAAGCCAATAGTAACTTGCTTGTAATCTTGAACAAAATATTTACAAATCTCTATATTTATGAGTTCCAAGACACTAAATCATTGCATATCCTTATCATATCTTCCCAAACCCACCCTACTCCTTCACACTCTCTCTCCCTATTTCGGTCACCCCATAACCGAACCCACCTCCACCCCTCAACATCTTCATCTCCTCCAATTACAAGTTCCATTCAAAGCTTTGAAGTTCATCCATGGAGGTTGCTTGTTGAAGGGCTTTCAAAGGAGCTTATTTCTAGTCTTTTTCATCTTCTCTCTACATTTTCATCACTAGATCATCCCTAGCTTTAAGCTAGTAGTAAGTCCCTCATGTCACCTTTGTTCATCTTGTTTCATGATTAAAAGATGTAATATGTTAAATCTACAAGAACACTAAAAAGGGTTTAAACAAGAAGATGAAACATGATGTAAAAATGTTAGTATGAAGTTGTTTGGATATATTGCTGATTATGTGCTGATTTACTTGTTAATATGGAGTACTAGAAATGTTGTTGATCATTATGCATGTTAACGGAACCAATATAACTCGCATTAGAGTGTAAAAGCTGAAAAACAGAAAGCTGTTTGGTGATTACAGCCAACTTCAGTTGGCTGTAACTGAACCTTAATAAAGCGAAAATGTGTTTTCTGAACTCTAGATTTATATATTATGAAATGCGGTTCTAATGGAACTAGAATCATAATTTTTGGACTTCGTTTATTATTTTTAAAGGGTCATTTTGTAACAGTAGCTCAAGCTGCATTTTTGCTGCTGAAAATAGGTGTTATATTTTTGGTCATCACTGGAAATCTATGATGAATGAGCTCATGAAATTTGTACAGTAGATGAAAACTGATGTATTTGTAATTACCCCACTGGAATTTCGTAAATCGGATGCTCGATGAATTTTAAATAAATTATTCCGTGGACTGTGGTCAGAAAAAGATAAATCTGAGTTCAGTCTGGAAAATGAATTTTTATAAAATATTAGTAGTGAACTGGACCCTGATATTTTTACACAATAAAATTTGTAACTTTTAAGACATTTTGTAAAAAATTGGGAATTTTTGGAATAAGTTAACTATTTTATTAAAATGTCCGAAAACAGCCGGTTTTGAATATTTAAGCTGAAACGACACAAGTTGTAATTTGCGTGTCTAAATGTCGAGTATGCTATCTGTGAATGATCTAACATGTTATATTTGTTATGTGCATTATCGTATGTATGTTTATGAGTGGGGAATGGATGGGAAGTATATATGGGCATAAACAATTAAACTGATGTATGTTATGTGATAGATACGTGCAGGAACTTTGTGCTCTATTTAAAAATCACTAAATGACTAACTGGTAATCATATTAGGACGTGATTGACCGACCTTGTCTGTTAGCAATATTTGAGAATCTAACCGAGCAAATCGAGGTGAGTTCACACACTTTTCTAAGGCATGGGATTCCCGGTGGTTGGGAATTGGTTAAAGAATTTAAAACGGAAATCTACATATCCTCCTTGGGTAGGATATGTACGGCCATCCTCCATAGGTAGGATGCCATAATTAATCCTACGAATTCTCCTGGTGCAGAATACGTACATTCGTCCTCCTGGTGTAGGACAACAAACTTAAAAACTAGCTAGACAAAACTCTATCAATAAGTCCCTCTTCTTTATATCGACTTAATCGCCGAGGCCAATGGCGAGCGGGTCATTAGTTAATAGCGCTATTAGGTTTAACAAACCTCACACCGTGCCGGTCGGACGGGCGTGTACTAATGGACTATGGCAGATTATCAGTGATGATAGACGCTGATATAGGGCACAACTTATTTGCGTAGTAGTCGATATCATACCGTCTAGTAGTTCACATGGGGAAAGCCCCCACTGATTATGGATATGGTTTGGGTAAAGAAAAGGAACTGGTTAAACATACTTTCAACTACGGGGTAACCCCCACGGCAAATAAGCCAATGAAAGTCAAACCACGTTTTTCAGAAATAACTTAAAACTAAACAACCAAACGTGAACTCACTCAACTTTGTTGTTGACTCGTTGTTACATGCCTTACAGGTCGCGAAAACGCTTGGAGCTTGCACGAGGAAGGAGTCGTTGTGGTGTACGGACTGTTATGTTTCGTGCTTATTATTTAAATCCTTATGAACTTATTAAACTTGGGTTTTGAACTTTAACTTATAAATTATGGACTTATGCTTTTGGATATACCCTTATGCTTCCGCTGTTTAAACTAAACATGGTTGACTAGCTTTGGTCACCAATCGTATTGTGGTTGGTCTTATTTACTTAATTACGATGTTCAATATGATTGGTGGCTCGATCCTGGTCACGTCATGCCTCCAAGCGGTGATACTCCGCATGGTGGATTTTGGGGGTGTGACATAACCCATCTGGACCGGCTCTAGCATCTGTAGAATTTTCTTCGAGCCATTCAAGGTTGCACGACTCGACGACCTTCTTGTTTATTTTATTGTATACTCTATAGGAAGATCCTTTAGCGTATCTAATAAAGAAACACTCATCCCCCTTGATGTCAAACTTCTCATTAGTGTCCATATGTAATAGTACACACGGACAACCAGAGATACGGAAGTGTGAGACCGAGGTTTTACGTCCTTCCAGAATCTCATAGGGTGTTTTCATATGACGTTTGTTTACTAAAGCATGATTCTGGATGTAACACGCCATGCTAACTGCTTCAGCCCAAAAGAAACTAGGAAGCTTCGAATCGACCAACATGGTTCGTGCAGCCTCTATAAGAGTACGATTTCGTCTCTCAGCCACTCCATTTTGTTGTGGAGTTCGTGGTGCACTATACTGTCGTTCGATTCCCTTATCTGCGCAAAATGTATCCAAGGTGACATTCTTGAACTCTGTCCCATTGTCTAATCGAATAGCCTTCACTCTTGTACTTGCTTGATTTTCAACCAGAGTGATTAACTATTTAATTAAACCCACAGTCTCATTCTTGTGACTCAGAAAGTAAATCCATGTGTAACGTGAGTAGTTATCAACTATCACAAGACGGTATGACTTCTTGCCAATGCTTAGCACATTTACATGACCAAAAAGATCCATGTGTAGTAACTCGAGCACAGCTTTGGTTGAGGGTGTAGACTTGGATTTATAAGGCTTTCGATGTGCTTTTCCTTTTGCACAAGCAACACATTTCTCAACCAGCTTGAAGTCTTTGATTGGTAGATCACAAACCATTTGACCTTTGGCAAGTCGATTCAGATTCTTCATGTTCACATGCCCAAGGCGACGATGCCACAACAGACCATCATGTTCTGAAATCTTCAAGAAAAGGCAAGTAATTTCTTCACAAGGTTTCTTGTTCATGTCAATGACATATGCATTTCCTCTTCTCTCAGCAGTCATCAAAACCCAATCCTCAGGTATCACGATACCTGGTTTTAGCACATAACATCCCTTCTTTGTTAAATGAACTGAATTTCCATTGTCACAGATTTGTGAAATGCTCAGCAGATTATTTTTCAGTTCTTGGAAGTAGTTCACATTCTCGAAGCTTAGTACACTGTTTCGGACTGTTCCTTTCAACGTGATTCTACCAAATTCTCCTCCCGCAAAAGAGACATATCCACCATCAAATTCTTTTACATTGACGAGTTGGGACAAGTCTCCTGCATATGCCTGGAATAACCACTATCCATGTACCAAAGTTGCACGGTAGTCCTCCACAGCTGTTCCTGCATGATTAGCAGGATCAGTTAGATTTAGGAACCTAGCCCATAGTGGATCTGGGTTTTCCTTGAGCGTCGATGTATGTCACTTTCTACCAAACTAAATTGTCTTTATTTAAAAACTTTGAAGGATTTTTATCGGCAAATTTCTGTTGAGATGTCTTTGATTGAGCAGCCTTAGCTTTGGGTTTCCAATGTTTGTGTGATCATTTATAATTGTTGGAACCAAAAGCTTTATGTTGATTTCTTTGAAAATCATTTTGTCGATTTTGATTTCTTCATTTGGCTACATTCCAATCTTGATCAGAAGGTTTAGCTTTGCGATAGTTATTCTTCACTGTCTCAGACTTTGCAGTCGTCACTGACTCTAAACAATGTGATCGGTTTGACTTGACCTTCTGATCTTGTGAATTCTTTTTCTTTGATTGCACACTTGGGAATTGAACACAGTTTCTGCCGATGTGTCCAACAATACCACAATTGAAATATGTTTGTCGTTTCAATGTGTGGAAATTTTGGTGCTTCATAGCAGATGCAGATCTGTTGGGTTTTGAAGAGTGAGCTTGTTTAGTTTTCCTTGCTTGTGCCTTTTCTGAGCATTTAAGTACCTGCTGATCAGAACTAGCACAAGCATGAGATTTAGACGGATGATGTTTTTCGTCTTTTACAATCTTATCATGATCATTTTGAAAAGACGATTTTGTTTGAGTTTTAACTTCCTTTTCAGAAACATTTTGTTATGACTGTTCATTCATTTTAACCACCTCTTCTTTTACAAATCCTGATTTTGTTTTAATTTTAGAAGACGTTGAAGTTTCATCAATACGCGTATCATATGAGTTTACTTGTGGTTCATTTTAAACTTCGGTTTCCAATGGGGTCCCACTAGATTCAACATTAGGGACATCTACTTAGACCGATTTAGAAGAAGAATCAGAACATTTTTTATTTTCTTGAGAAGAAATTTCAGTGGTTTCACTGAATGCATCCTGAGGGACCTCACCTGTAACACTATCAGTAGCTGTAGGGTTAGAAACATCACAATCACAATCATTAATTACTGAAAAACACCCATCATCAAACACATTATTCAAAAGTTCATCACAAGCATCAACAGTTTTGCCCAAAACATTAGGCCCACTAGACGACACATAACTATGAAATGAGTTAAGAAAAGCTTATCCAAACACACAACCAGAATTAGTTTCATTAAACTAATTTTTTGAAAAATATGAATTTAAATCTTGTTCATCCCCAAGAATATCTCCAAACATTATTTCAACTACTTTATCTGCACATGTAGACGAAGCATTAGGATAAAAAGTACCTTTAGAAATAAAATTTATTGAGGGAGTCACTCGTTTATCAACAGGCCTGCTGTTGATCGATGACTTATCAGCTTTAGGACCATAAGTCATCTTGTCCTCATTTATTAGTTCCTCATCCATAACGGGCAAGTAGGTATAGTTATTATTATAGGGATGAGGAACTTGATTGAAACCTAAACCACACCCTTTCTTTCTCTTGTATGCGAGTTGGAGGTCACATAAGTCTTTGACCAATTTACTGGAAGACTCATAGTTTTTAATATTAATTTCGTTAATTTGATATTTTTCTGTAATGTCTTCCAGTTCTTTGGTCAAAATGCATACCTTTTCTTTAACGTACAAGTAATGGCAAGTCTTTACACTTAGATCATCCTTCAGTTGAATGATGTCTTTTCGCTGAGCTTCGATTTTTTCTTTATAAAGTTTTTCATTTTTTACTAAAGTAAAATTTTTATTTTTTAGATCTTTGTAATCTTGTATTAGCTCAGCGTTGTGTAATCGATATGCCTCTACCCTTTCTCTACATTTAGGAGTGCAAAAGACAGAAATTACCTCTTCTTTAGTGAGTCTATGAACTGGAGCTAAAAGTATCTGAGTCATGAGTGCCAAGTTTTCAGCTGAAGTCTCATCCTCAGGGGCAGAATTCTAATCCTCAGGAGCTGAAGTCATGAAAGCAATGTTATCTGAGGCAATCTGATTCTCTGGAGCTGAAATGTTCAGTAGTTGAATTTCTGCATTCCAATCAAAGGTAACATTAGGCTGAACCACCAGGGCTGAACTTTGAGTATTTCCACCAGTAGCTGTTGTGGTGTCAGTCGTAGTAACAAGAGCTCTCTCAGTATTGGATGGAGCAGGTTGCGCTGGAGTTTGATCTCTATTGACCTGTGGCTTGGTGGAGTTTCGTGCAAAATGACCTGGCTCATGGTAATTGTAGAAGTGCATCTTCTCAAACGGCATTTTAGTGGGTCATGTGAAGGTAAGACCTTGCCATTTGTTTCTCCCAGTTTTTCACATGAAGTTCTTTTCTCTAAAAGCAGCCATAGCCATCTACCATGTGATATCCACTTCTTCTACGTCATCGGGATGTATTTGATCTAAATCATCCATAGAAAATCTAGGAGGATCTAGTTTACCTGCAACAAAAGCATTCAAGCAGTTTATAATAGAGGCAGCAATGTCTAAATTTTCCTTGGACTATTGAGTGATGAAAGCAATCATCTTGTTCTTCACAGAAGGATTTGAAGCAGCAGTAGTGGCAGCAGTAGGAGCTGGCGTGCCCGAATAGTAAGCATTGGTGGAAGTAGGAGCAGTCTTAGCAGACACTGAGCTGCTGAACATTTGAAAACCACCTTGAGACATGAGAGCAACATTATTGTTTGATGTAGAGGGTGTTGTAGAAAAACCTGCAGCCAATATACTATTCTTGTAATTGGTTTCCCTATGTTTGTCATCTCGCTCGCACACCTTGATGTGAGAAATCATCTAAGACAAACTGCATCTGGCAAGATCTTTGGTTTTCTTGATTATGGCTACGTGATGATCCCAACTTTTAGGTACGGCATTCGGAAGTTGTCTGTTGGTTGTAGCATTTGTCATGTGCAGCACTTCCATTTTCATTTGAGTAACCAGCTTGACAAATCTCTGAATTTGATTATCAACAGTCTCTCCATAGATATGGTTGAAGTTTTTGAAGTTATGGCTTAGCAAATTTCTTCGACTCTCTTTGACATCTATCAAGGCTGCCCACATATCTTTAGCGGATTTGCAAGTACGAAATCCAATAGCAATGTTTGGACCCAGAGCCATGGTTAGGTAAGAAAGGGCCCTGTCATCTTCTTCGACAATAGCAAAGTCTTCTTCAGTATACTGTTCAAGAGGCTTCTTTACTTTCATACCAAATTCACCATCTAGTTCCATCGTGATTTCTCTAGGACCTCTTAGAATGCTTCTCCAAATGTTAGCATCCTTAACCTTCACATGTTGTTCAAATCGCCACTTCCACTCAGGGAAGTCATTACCACTTAACAATCTGGGAACACAAGTGGTGGTCCCAATGATAGAGTCCAATTCTTGATGTTTGTTCATGGCTGCCAAGTCAACAGTCTGATTGGTTGAAGTCATTTTTAATTAATTAATTTTAAGTCCAATACGTCCAGAAGTCCAAAGTCCAAATTCAAATTAACGTTGCAATCTGTCGTTTCAAGTAGAAACTATGAGTCGAGACCAAGGTTTCGAGTAGTGAATCCTTGAGTCGAGATCTGCTGTTGCGAGTCGAGATCAGCAATATCAATCACAAGAGCCTGAGTCGAGACCACGGTTGCGAGTAGACCAACTTCCAGGTTGCGAGTCGAGACTGTCAGTCAAGACCTTCGTTTCGAGTGAAAAAGTTAGAACTCGAGACCTAGTAGGTTGCGAGTCAAAACCTTGAAGAAATGAGACCACCCCTTAACTGTTGATTCGAGATCTTGAGATTGCGAGTCAAAATCATGAAAGAGACAAGTCGAGACCACGTGATTGCGAGTCGAGACCTACAAAACAGATAATAAGATAAAATTTTAACTCGTAATCCCTGATTTTCAGCACCTTCCAAAATTCAAATGATTTTGAAATATTTTGAATTTAATCGCCATCAAACTTTCCGAACAATCAACAAACAACTTTCTGAATCAACAGAAACCAAAATCAGCAATCTTTGATGAACTTCGGATGAACACATGAACACTTCCAAGTCAGAAAGTATGTAAAATTCATAACTCGCTGAAAAACACTTAGCAACCACGATCACTAATAACAAAACAGCCGTCTTGAATCTGTTTGATATCGACCAAACCAAGATATGGTTTCTTGGCTCTGATTCCAATTGTAAGTTCCGTAAGGATCTTTCAATGATATCTAACTTAAATTTGTGAGAGTGCGGAAATCAAACACAAGTCGATTCAAGAATAAAATATAAACCAACACAATATGTAAACAAAACAAACCGGATTATCTTGCATTCAACGTTGAACAGTGACTGATACAAGACTCCTCTAGGTTTCCGCTGGCCTCAAGAACTCTAATGAACTGATCAACCTCAAACTAATGTAAGAGGTTTGCTTATATACTAAACACGGTGGGTCGAAACCCCCTAAGGCCCAACTCGAAACCATGACCCCCTAAACATTAAATCGACCCAAAACATATCAAAACAAAACATTACATAATCAACCCCCGAACTAGTATAACCTTCTATGTATAAACCTTCAGGTTCCAACACTTATCACCCGTAGACAGATGGTCAAATGGAACATACCATCCAAACCCTTGAAGACATGTTGCGAGCATGTGCCATCGACTTTGGAAACAGATGGGAACGACAGTTATCGCTGGTAGAATTTTCTTATAACAACAGTTACCACTAGCATCCAGGCTACACCATTCGAGGCATTGTACAGACAAAAATGCAGGTCACCTTTTTGCTGGGCTGAAGTCGGCAAAAGCCAAATCACTGGCCCTGAACTTGTACTCGACACCACGAAAAGATTGCCAAGATTTGACAACGAATGGCGGCAGCTTGTGACCGACCGAAAAGTTACGCTGATAACGTAGGAAACCATTGGAATTCCAAGTTGGAGATCGAGTTTTGTTGAAAGTCTCGCCTTGGAAAGGAGTGGTCCACTTTGGAAAAAGGGGAAAACTTAATCCGTGTTATGTCGGACCCTTCGAAATCACCAAGAAAATCGGTACAGTGGCATATAGACTGAACTTGCTTGAAGAACTATGTGCGGTACACAACATTTTCCATGTGTCATGAAAAAGTGTTTATCAGATGAGAGTCTCATTGTTCCTTTTAAGGAACTCACGATCGACGATCAGCTCCGCTTCGTTGAGGAACCGGTTGAGATTATGGATTGAGAAATCAAAACCCTCAAATGTAGCAAGATAGCAATAGTTCGAGTCCGTTGGAACTCATGGCAGGGCCCAGAGTTCACTTGGGACGGGAAGACCAGATGATGCCCAGGTATCCCTAGTTGTTTAAGAGTAATACATCCAGCACTAAAGCTATTACTGAATTCCGGGACGAAATTCTAAACCAACAAGGGGATGATGTGACACCCCATGAAAAAGCTTAACTAGACTAGCTTATTTAGTGGTCACGCCCTAAATTTCTAGATGAAATTTCTTTCAACTTGGGGATAATGTGACAATTCGGGTTTCCCTTCACATTCCACTTATGTTGTAATCTTATGAAATTAATAAACGTGGTTAATTATGGTTAATTGGTCCTTATGTGAAAATGCATGAATATATTTGATTAGCTTATATACATAATGGAATGTTAATTGATTATATGAAATAATAACAAGCAGCCGCACACTCCAAATAATAGTGTGCCGTCGCACACACTATCTCGCACGCACGCTCCCTCAATGTACACACAGGGCCACACATTAAATAATCCAGGCCCAATCCTAGCCCACACAGACCCTAATGGACCACACACTCTATAGGGGCACACACCTTCAGGTGTGCAGTATCTTTAAATGTGTATATATACCTATGTGCAGCCAACCCTAATAGAATGTTCCCCAATCATTAACGGCAACAACATTCTCTCACATTCTCCCTTTTCATCAACATTCTCCTTCTTTTAGAAACCCTAGAACATTCCCTTTCCCTTTTGGAGCTTGATGGCGACATCCATCTCCCTCAAGATCTTAAACAACAACCTTAATTCCTTGAAACTCTACTTCCTCACAAGGATCTCTTCTACATCTCGCACACTCTTGTTCCATCATCACTGGTTAGTGCAATCCCATCATTTAGATTTATGATTCCTCATTTGTTTGTCAGTATGAAATCCGTGAACATAAAAGGATGGTATGAATAAAGTGTTATAACCGATGTTGTAATAAGATTGTTAAATTGATAACTGTTCTTGATGTTTTAGAGGAGGTACTAGGATGTGCTAGAAAGTTAATAAATTTATTGTGCTGATTAAACATAGAGATGATGTATGATAAGAGGATCAAAAGTCCTCTTAATAGTTAATGATAAAAGGGAATATCAATCTATTGATGATTGTTTAAATGATCTCGTATGATGATGATTAGGATAGGATATGTAAGTCATGATTTGATAATGATTGTGCATGTATGATGACTAGCAGATGTGTAGGAAATCATTAAGATTGATATCGTACACTCATGAGACGTATAACCTGATCTGCATAATGTACAATATCACACAACAGACCGCACACTTGTGTGCCATGCATACCGTACACCTTTAAAGGTATAGGCACTGATGCATGATGAACAAGCAAACAATGCATGGTAGCATACCCCTGAAACCGCACACTCTGAGTAGTACAAGTATTGATGCACCACGTACCATCCAATTGTTCAAGGCCACACACTCTTGCAGTGTACAACCTTGGACTGCACACCGTACACCTAACTTATGCGAGACCGGACATTGCTATACGATACACACTGATACATAAGGTACAACCAAATGCTGCATGACCGCACATCATTAAGTGGCCGCACACTCTCAGGTGGGCCGCACACTTGCTGGTGGGCTGCACACTCACCATTGGGCCATGTTCCTATATTGGGCCGCACACTTAAGTGTAGTATGTTGGATTGTTATGTTACTGTTCACTTGTTGGGCTTTTTTCAAAATTCATAAATGGCCCACATACTTGTTTATGTGCTATGTGATGTATAACATGTATGCTACTTGCTAAATACGTATAGGAATACGTGGATTACTTGCATACGAACCTAACTGTTATTGGTAACCATAATAGGACGTTGTTGACCAACTTTAAAACAAGTAAATCATCTGCCGAGTAAAAACAAAGGTGAGTTCACACAATAAAAGCATGCGTCTCGTGGGGACAAACGGACGAACTACTATTCCTGGGAGGTATATTTTTCAAATTACTATTCCTGGGAGGAATACGGTTGAATACTAATTATTATTCATGTCACTAGCAAACTAACCGAAACTCTATCATGAAGTCCCCAGTTACGATTCTGAATAGTCGCTGATGGTGAATGCGATATTAGTTGATAGCGCTATTATGTTTGATAAACCTCACACCGTGCCTGGGAGGACGGGCGTGAACTATTATGCCCTGTAACTTAGTCAATGATGATAGACATTGACTCGGGGCACAAACAACATGACAGTCACCAGTATTCGGTATTACATGGTTTAGTAGCTTACAGATGGGGTAGCTCCCCATAACATGATTATAAATAAGTAATCAAACAACTTACGTTTTTGGAAATAAAACCGGTAAACCATGAACTCGCCAACTTTATGTTGAAACCCTACTGCATGTTTTGCAGGTCGTTAGGTACACATCTCTAGAGCTTGTAGCGGAGGAGTGTAGTGGTCGGATTGAACAATTGTTGGTTCTGAATAAATAATTATGAAATTTAAAACTTATGTTGGATTGTTAAACTTTGTGCTTCCGCTATTTACATAAACCTCATGTTTGGATTTTGAACCTTGGTCACTGATCGTGTGCCGGTGATGGTTTTTATTATATTTTATAATGATTTTTCAATATGATTGTTGGCATGATCCCGGTCAGTCACACGCCATGAGGTGATACTTCGCACATGGAAGTTGAGGGTGTGACAATCACAATTAGAAAATAAACCTAATGAAAAGAAAAATGTCAAAAATCAAAATGTGGAAAAACCAAAAGTGGTAAAGCAAGAGAGTAAACCAATGAATAAGCCAAAAGTGGAGAATTAACAACATGAGGTTCAAAAGGAAGAACCTTTTGACGTTTTCAGTGGTAGTGGACAGGAAAGTTCTTCAGCAAAACATGATGTTCATGAGAAAGCATCTTCTCGACGACAAACACATGAAATTTTTTGGTCAGATGAGTTTGATGATTGATTTGAAGGTCCTTACAACAACAACATAAGACCCCACGTTCAGAATCGATTCGTTGGCAATCAGAATGTGTCTCCACCCAGACTCAAAAATCAAAGGCCGCATTCTGGTCATCAACAGAGAACTTTTTCAAGAGACAATGCAGTTCCAAGATTTGATAGAAATTTTAGACCACAACATAGTCTAAATTTTGGATATAAAAAATCTAGAAGCCGTAACTTTAGAAATCTGATTATAGTAACCGCTCTTTGAAACCGTACATTCCTCGATTTACGAGAAATCATTCCAACAATTTCAGAAATTGAAATGTGAGGAACAATGGTGAAGACAGTTTTTTCAAAGAATTTTTCTTTATTGATGAAACTAACCGACCCAAGACCACCAGGGCTTGGGTCCTTAACTCTAACTAATTTACTGTTTGTGGGTGAAAGAATAACTAAAAAGGGCTATCTATATTTAGTATTGTTGGACTCTGTATGCCCAAGACACATAATAAATTGATGTGGCTAGTACGTTATGATCCAAGTCGAGTCATACCCAATAACAAGCTAGACAAACACTTATATTATTTATTTGTGATGTGATCAAACAAATAAATATTAACACTTACAATATTTAGAAATTGGTTTTCTAAATAATTACACTTGAGAAACCAATAAATTATGTGGATAATTTATTTTGAGAGAATATTTTATTTTGTTATTTAATAGGTTAAATAACATTATAAAAGATTATATAAAGTCTTGCAAACATAGTGTTATATTTTATAAAAGTTATAAAATTAAACAAGACTTTATTTGTTATTAAAAATTGGATTTTTTTTTTAAGAAAACCCCTTAGTCCAATCCTATGACATGCAATTTTGCATGTGTAAGAGGTTTTGATTGGGTCTTGGTCTTGATGATATTCTCTCTAATATTTAAATAAAACAAATGACCAAAAATGAAGAACAAGAGCTGAATTTTACTCTCTAATTTTCGGCCATTAAAGGGTTCTTTCAAGTGTTCAAATTTTGATCTTCAAGTGTTAAATCCTAGCTAAACTTGTGGTGTTTGTTGGAAGCTTGGGGTATACAAGCTTGAGGTCTTCTACTCTTGAAGACAACCATTTCAAGAAGTATCATCCGTTTCATAATCCTTGCACTTCAAGAAGGTAGTTTTCTAAACATCCTATGGTTGTGTTTGATAGTATACATCTCATATATGGATCCGGGTTTTGGGATTTTGCATATAAATGGTTTTATATCTTATAAAAGTAACATGTTTTAAACTATTTTTCCGCTGCGTTTTTATTTCATATGGATGAAATTACTTTGATGAACATGTTAAAATCCCATTAATGGCATCTAGAGCCGCTTATATGAGTGCATACTTCAATAGATTAAAAATTTCGGGTTTCGGGTTTGAAGAAAACCCTATGGCCGAAAATTTTAACTTGGTTAACCCTTTTGTTTTTCAAGATTATTTTCTTACATGCATAAGAGAATCTTGAAAAATTTATTTCATATGGATGATTTGTTTGTTTGGACAAAACTTAACTTTTCGGTTTTTTGAAAATAGCCGAAAATGTTTATAAAAGGGAACCATTTTTTTATGCTTCTTGAAATTAATATATATATATATATTTGGATATATATTTTGGTGCATATGACCTAGCCATAACCTTGTGTTGAATGATTGTGTTGTGATTTATTATTTCAATGGGTTGTAATAATTATTATTTTGTTCTTCCATTAGAAGATATGTAATTCATTTATTTTCATTTGGTATGTAAAAAAAATAGATTAGGTGCATTTTATTTTACTAGAAAAAATGTATTAGGATATATTTTGTAAAAGAAGATGCACACAAAATGCGGTTTTGGTTTGGACCATAATATTCGGTCCAAAGAACTTCATCGTTCTCAACGGGATTTTAACCCGATAACCAAAACACATTTTTGAAGTCCAAAGGAGTTTGGAGCTGAAAATAAAAGACTTTTGGAAGCTCAAAGAAGGTGGAGAAATCACAACACAAGATGGAGACTTGAAGCATTTGGATGCGGGATCAAGTGGGAGTTCATCGACACATTACTTGTGTCATTTTTCACCCTTTAGGAAGGACCTTTTGACACACTTGTTTCGGCTAACAAGTGTTGTCAAAATAGTTGGCTATGGTTATGCACCTATTGTTATGCTTGTGTGGTTGTTTATTTTATATTGTTTTGATGATATGTAGATATGCATGACTTAACAAACTAATAATCAACAACAAGCGTAAAATTGGTTCTTGAAAAGTCATTAAAATGTTTAATAAAGGTTTTATTAAAAATTAATGATTTTATAATAAAATGGGTTTTATTAAAAAGAACCATGAAAATTAGTTTTCACTAAAGTACCATTGATTTGAATGCATGCAAATATATGGTACATAATATTTTCTAAACTAGAATTTTGAAATATTAAAAACCCTTTTATAAAACAAGTCAAACACCATCCTTTTATACAACACTCGAAACACTTGGGAACTCTTATCGTGGGATAAAGGTCACCTAACCACATTTGAGGGAACTTGTATGTTCGAGGTGGGTCTACCATATTTGTGGGATAAAGGTCACCTAACCACTTATGTGAATAAACTCACACGTGTGTGTAAGTTGGACGACTTGATTTGGAAACCATGAACTTAGGGTCACCAAAGCATGGGGAACAAAGGTGTTGATGGGATTAAACATGCCAACTAAACATAAAGATGTTTAACCGATCCCATATGGCTAGAAGTTGCAAAGAGTTGCAATTGTCAAACGTTGACTACCTTGTTAATTTAAATAGAGGGATAAAGGTCACCTAACCAATATTTAAATGTAACGTTGGATTCTAGATTTTAATTATTAATTGTCTTTAAGACACAAAAGGGTATTAATGATTAAAATATAATAATATCGAAAATACTAAAATTGAACTTGTTAAATTTTGTAGATGGCCGCTAACAATGCAAACCCGATTAACCAAACCGTCCGAAACCTGTCACTAAGAACCATCCTTGAAAAGGATCGTCTCAACCATAACAACTTCATGGATTGGTTTCGAAACTTGAGAATCGTTCTCAAGCAAGAGAAAATATCCTATGTGTTGGACGATCCTATTCCCGATGAACCTAACGTGGAAGATGTGGAAGCCTATAACGATTGGGTTAAGTATACCGAGGACTCCATGCAAGCCTCATGCCTCATGTTGGGAACTATGATTCTCGAAATTCAAAAGGATTTTGAACACCACGGGGCATACGACATGATTACCCAGTTAAAGGAAATGTTCCTACAACAAGCAAGGGTAGAACGCTTCAAAACTGTTCGGGCGCTTCATGCATGTCGAATGGAGGAAACCCAATCGGTATCATCTTATGTTCTCAAGATGAAAAGCCACATTGATCGCCTCGAACGGCTAAATTGTCCCGTCTCTAAAGAGTTGGCTACGGATTTGATCCTCAACTCTTTAACAAAGAAATTTGAGAGTTTTGTAATGAATTACAACATGAATGGATGGGACAAGAGCATTGGTGAACTTCATGCAATGCTCAAGACGGCCGAAGCAAGTATGGGCAAAAA
The DNA here is from genome assembly GCA_030545235.1 of Helianthus tuberosus. Classification (NCBI taxonomy): domain Eukaryota; kingdom Viridiplantae; phylum Streptophyta; class Magnoliopsida; order Asterales; family Asteraceae; genus Helianthus; species Helianthus tuberosus. Next base: position 85,675,189 of record CM060411.1, read on the forward strand.
GGCTTTACCCGTCCTAGCGATCAATGGAGGAGGCAACAAGAAGAGGCCCTACCCCGACTCTAAAGCAATCTATGCTAAAAGAAAGGGACACGTCAAGGGAAAGGGAAAAGCTAAAGCAGAACCCACCAAACCGAAGGAGAAGAAGCAAAAGGTTGCTACAAATGACCCATGTTTTGAATGTGGTGAGATAGGACATTGGAAGAGAAATTGTCCAACATATCTCAAAGAGTTGAAAAACAAGAGGGATGCAGGGCAAACCTCAGGTACTATCTTTATGATACATGTTGAGCTAAATGTTATTTCTTCTAACACATGGGTACTAGATATCGGATGTGGAACTCATATTTGCAATTCGTTGCAGGGGTTCAGAAGAAGTAAACATTACAAGAAGGGAGACAGTAGTCTCTTTATGGGCAACGGAGCAAAAGTTGAAGTCGAAGCTCAGTGAGACTACGTTTTAAAGCTTCCAAGTGGTTTGGAAGTGATTTTGAAGAATGTTTTATATGCTCCTAGTTTGACTAGGAACATAATTTCAGTTTCCCTTTTGAGACAATGTGGTTTTAAATTTGATTTTGTTAACCAAGACATTTATGTTTCTACGAATGATGTGTTTTATTTTAAAGCTATGTCTTTAAATGGAATTTATGAATTAGATCATGATAACGCATCATATGATAGCTCAATGTACCAAGTAACCAACAAGAAACTCAAAATGGATTTGAGTGATTCCTATCTTTGGCATTGTCGCCTCGGACATATAAGCAAGAATCGCATGCATACACTTCAGAAAAATGGTCTTCTGAATACAAATGAAGATAATTCATTTGATGTATGCGAATCTTGTTTTCAAGGCAAAATGACCAAGACACCCTTTAGTGGAACTTTTTAAAGGGCAAAAGACTTACTAGGCATCATACATTCAGATGTATGTGGTCCTTTTAAGCCGATGACTAGGAATGGTGAAAGATACTTCATTACCTTTACTGACGACTAAGACACAAGGATGAAGCATTTGAAATGTTCAAAGACTTCAAAAGTGGAGTAGAAAATCAACTCAAGAAAACAATTAAAGTCCTTCGTACCGATAGAGGAGGTGAATACCTAAGTGGTGCTTTTCAAGATCATCTTAGAAGTTGTGGAATCATTTCACAACTTACTCCACCTGGAACACCACAACACAATGGTGTGTCCGAAAGGAGAAATCGAACTCTATTAGATATGGTTCGATCTATGATGGCTAGAAGCACATTACCTCTATCATTTTGGGGTTACGCCTTGCTCTCCGTAGTCCGTATACTAAATATGGCCCCAACCAAGAAAGTGGAAAAGACACCTTTTGAAATATGGCATGGAAACCCTCCATCATTATCATTCTTAAGGGTTTGGGGTTGTGAAGCTTATGTTAAGCAATACACTCCAAATAAATTGGAAGTCCGATCTACTAAGTGTATCTTTGTAGGATATCCTAAAGATGATATAGGATATTATTTCTACGATCCAACCGAGCAAAAGGTATTTGTTGCTCGAAAGGGTAAGTTCTTAGAAGCTAAATTCCTTATGGAAGGAACTAGTAGTAGAACAGTGGAACTTGAAGAGGATCAAGAACCACAAGACGATACACGTTTGGTTGATACTAGCACTCAACAAGAGGTTGTTGAAAATGATCAAGAGGTTGATCGGAACACACAAAATGTTCGCAGATCTGGTAGAATTAGTAATCCACCTGAAAGATATGGATTTTTCATGGATGGATGCTACGTGGTAGATTCAGATGAACCAACCACATACCATGATGCAATGTCAAAATCTGATTGTGACAAATGGCTTGAAGCCATGAACATAGAGATGCAATCCATGTATGACAACCAAGTTTGGGAATTGGTTGTGCCACCACTCAACTCCAAAATAGTTGGAAGTAAGTGGGTTTTCAAGAAGAAAATGGATATGCATGGTAACTTGGATACTTATAAAGCAAGACTTGTAGCAAAAGGTTTCACTCAAACTCAAGGGATTGATTATGATGAGACCTTCTCGCCTGTGGCGATGCTAAAGTCAATCAGGATATTATTTGCCATAGCTGCATATTATGACTATGAGATCTGGCAATTGGATGTCAAAACGGCTTTTCTTAATGGATATCTTGATGAAGATGTCTATATGGTTCAGCCTGAAGGTTTTGTCGATCCAAAACATCCTGACAAAGTATGCAAGTTAAAGAAATCAATCTATGGATTGAAACAAGCATCTAGAAGTTGGAATCATCGTTTTGATGAAGAAATTAAGAATTTTGGATTCATCAAGAACGGTGATGAAGCTTGTGTGTACAAGAAAGCTAGTGGGAGCATCATCACTTTCTTAGTACTGTATGTCGATGACATTCTACTATTTGGGAATGACATTCCAACCATGGAAGGTGTAAAAGCTTGGCTTGGAAGTTGTTTTTCCATTAAGGATCTTGGTGAAGTCGCCTACATTCTGGGAATAAAGGTCTATAGGGATAGATCAAGGCGCTTGATAGGTTTAAACCAAAGTGCATACATTGACAAAGTCTTGAATAGGTTCCAAATGGAGAACTCTAAGAGAGGTTTTGTACCTATTCAAAAGGGGACAATATTGAACACATCTCAATGTCCAAGCTCAAAGGATGAGCAAGAGAAAATGAAAAGAATCCCATATGCGTCAGCTATAGGATCCATCATGTATGCAATGATATGCACCAGACCGGACGTTTCATGCGCCTTGAGCATGACGAGTAGATACCAGCAGAATCCAAGTAACAGTCATTGGATGGCTGTTAAAAGTATATTGAAATATCTTAGGAGGACTAAGGATATGTTCTTAATATATGGATCTGGTGAGGAGGAACTCGTTGTAAAGGGTTACACGGACGCGAGTTTCCAAACCGATCGAAGTGATTCTCGATCGCAATCGGGGTATGTATTCATTTTAAATGGTGGAGCAGTCTCTTGGAAGAGCTCAAAACAAGACGTGGTAGCATTGTCCACTACAGAATCAGAATACATCGCTGCTTCATTGGCAGCCCAGGAAGCTGCATGGCTGAAGAAATTTATAGCCGACCTAGGGGTGGTCCCTACCATTCAGGACCCCCTAGAGATCTTTTGTGATAACGAGGGTGAGATTGCTCAAATCAAGGAACCTCGTGCGCACCAAAAGACTAGACATATCGAGTGGAGATTCAACTACATAAGGGATGAAGTTGAAAAGGGAAAGATATGTATCCGCCAAGTTCACACAGATCAAAACATTGCGGATCCACTCACGAAGCTCCTTGACAGGGGAAAACATGAGGGTCATACATGTTCCTTAGGACTTCGATATTCTAGTGATTGGATTTGATCTAATTTTGTATTTGGATATTGAAACAATTGTTAATTTAACTCTTTTATGGTATTTTGAGTTATGTTTCATATTAGCATGTTTAAATCCGTGAATAAGTTAATTATTCTAAATGTCCGTAGTCGATCATAATTGTGGGAACAAATATGAATGTAAGACTATTATGAACTTGGATTGGTGGATATTCATTTAGAATGAATATAGAGCAAAGTGTTGCTGCCAAAGTTCATAGATATTTGTGGGATACAAATATTGGACTGGCTCGCTCTCAAATATTACTGCATGGAATCATTTGTGATTGATCATAAGTAAATTTTGAGTAAAGGCGAATATCATAGTATCCTCTGACCTGAGATACATATTGGGTCTTGATATTCACCAAATATTATACCTTGACTTTTTCTTCGCTGTTAGTAATATGACAGTACATAAGGCTAAGCTCAGGTGTGGTACAAGGTGATTGTGAGAGACGTATGTAGTCAAGATGGGATTTGTTCCTCTTATTCGTTGAGAGTAAGATGTCTAAGGCCTGCTAGAGTTAAATCAAACAGAGAGTGATCACTCTATGTCTCTGGATTTAACATGACATCTGTAACGAAAGGATAAATGATAGATTCACCTAAATCATGTTCAAGTAAGGGACTTGAAAGGGATGATGTTATTGAATGGCAAATATAGTCATACGTATTGGGGGTAGTAAACCGTAGTTAGGCATCATTTACTGCTTGCATCAATCTTCTATGTATCTTGTGCAAGTGGGAGATTGTTGGACTCTGTATGCCCAAGACACATAATAAATTGATGTGGCTAGTACGTTATGATCCAAGTCGAGTCATACCCAATAACAAGCTAGACAAACACTTATATTATTTATTTGTGATGTGATCAAACAAATAAATATTAACACTTACAATATTTAGAAATTGGTTTTCTAAATAATTACACTTGAGAAACCAATAAATTATGTGGATAATTTATTTTGAGAGAATATTTTATTTTGTTATTTAATAGGTTAAATAACATTATAAAAGATTATATAAAGTCTTGCAAACATAGTGTTATATTTTATAAAAGTTATAAAATTAAACAAGACTTTATTTGTTATTAAAAATTGGATTTTTTTTTTTTAAGAAAACCCCTTAGGGCCGTCCACTATGGGGTCTTCCCAAGACCCATGTTGGTCCAATCCTATGACATGCAATTTTGCATGTGTAAGAGGTTTTGATTGGGTCTTGGTCTTGATGATATTCTCTCTAATATTTAAATAAAACAAATGACCAAAAATGAAGAACAAGAGCTGAATTTTACTCTCTAATTTTCGGCCATTAAAGGGTTCTTTCAAGTGTTCAAATTTTGATCTTCAAGTGTTAAATCCTAGCTAAACTTGTGGTGTTTGTTGGAAGCTTGGGGTATACAAGCTTGAGGTCTTCTACTCTTGAAGACAACCATTTCAAGAAGTATCATCCGTTTCATAATCCTTGCACTTCAAGAAGGTAGTTTTCTAAACATCCTATGGTTGTGTTTGATAGTATACATCTCATATATGGATCCGGGTTTTGGGATTTTGCATATAAATGGTTTTATATCTTATAAAAGTAACATGTTTTAAACTATTTTTCCGCTGCGTTTTTATTTCATATGGATGAAATTACTTTGATGAACATGTTAAAATCCCATCAAGTATATCGATAGTGGCTATTCTAGGCACATGGTGAGAAACAAGGAGTTGTTATCAAATGTGAAAGCAATTAGAGGAGGTTACGTAAATTTTGCTGGTGAAGATGGTGGTTATATTTCATGTTTGTGGATGCAGGAACAGCTGAAGAGGGCCTCTCGACCAGATATTATGTTTTCTGTTTGTCTGTGTGCTAGGTACCAAGCAAATGCAAAAGAATCGAACATGAAGGCTGTGAATAGGATATTTATATATCTGAAGGGAAAACCTAAGCTAGGATTGTTGTATCCTACTCAGGAAGACCTGGATCTAATAGCCTATGCTGATGCTGATTTCGGAGGGTGGCCGATCAATAGGAAATCTACCTCAGGAGGTGCTCAATTACTTGGAAACCGATTAGTATCCTGGCAGTGCAAGAAGCAAGTTGCAGTTTCTCTTTCCACTTGTGAATCAGAATACATCTTCGCTTCGAGCTGTTGCTCTCAAGTGTTGTTATATCATTCACGAACTAAACACATAGATGTTATGTAACACCTGTGCCTCCACGGCCATCAAACAAATACCAAACCAATGAAATATTATATTTCATACTTGGGATTTGTAAAATTATGTGTATCTTTTACACATATCAACTCTTGTTTGATGTTAAGCTTTAAATCGCTTTCTGGAGGGTTATACGCGCTCTGATGCGTAAATATAACCAGTTTAATCCAACGAACACTCCGGAATAGTGAAATAGGCTTAACATACCTTAAATAACCTTTACATAACTTAGATATAAGTTTTGGAAGGTTTGGTATGGTGAAATCAAAGTTTAATCGCTTACAGGGACTAAAGTTGACAAACTGCGAAAGTATGCCAATTTGAACTGTAACAGACATTCCGGAACATGACCATAAGTTAAACATACCATAAATATCCTTCACATAGCTTAGAAATAGGCTTTGAGGTGTTCGGTGTGCTAAAATAAACTTTTGTGTCATTCAGGGACTAAAAGTGTCAAAAAGTGCACAAGTTTGCATTTTCGCGCATAACTTACATTCTGAATACATCTGGACATCCAAAAATTTATGTAAGCATGACTACATTATATTTTAGTGTTCGCCATAAGAAAAATCCATTCGTCGCGTCATTTGGATCGTTTTTCGCGCTTATGCGCATTCCGTCGTAATTAAGCGAACATCGCGTTCGTACGGCCAAACGAACCAACCTCCGGCATATTTTTGAGCATGTTTTGAGTTCCCTATACTTTAACTTCATTTTAGAGCCTTGAAATGAGGTTAACGGGGTTCAAACGCATCGAAAAAGGCCTTAAACACGTGCAGGGACCATTTCTGCCAATTTTGAAACAATTCTGGAACTGGGAGGCAGTAGCGTAGCGCGAGCCCTAAGGGCCTACCTGTCGCGCTACGCGACTGCATGATCTGGATCAGATTCAATGTTTTAACAAGCGGGTCCCATCTGTTCGATTCTCAACCACACATTCTCAATCGTCTAGTCAGCGGATAAGAACCTAATTTCAGCTTCCATAAGGTTCCGACAAGTGTACGGGTTGGATCATGGCACGTTTTCCATGAAACGATCCTAACGGTTCGGGTATTCCTATAAATACCCAACCCACACAACCTCATTTTGCACAAGAATTCTGATTTGAGAGCTCTAAGTTGAAACCATTGTTTCATACCTGAGTTCTTAGATCGGGATTAGCATTCGGGGACCCTGGGTAAGTATTCTTTCGTTCTTTTCCTTATTTTATTGCTTTTCGAGTCAGAAAGTCAAACTTTGTTTGACTTTCAGCGTTGACCAGTAATGGTCAATGCGAAGTTCGTTTGAACTTCGCAACGTGAGTGTAATCACGTTGGTCATAGTCCCTTGGGACTATGCCCACTGATTACCACGTTGTCTAGGGTCGTAGGGTAGGCGATCTAATAAATCGCCTATACCTTCGAACTCGACCCATTTGGTCGATCATTAGGATCCGACCAAATAAATTAGGTGACCATAGTAGGTAGGGAATAACCTTCCGAGGTTATACCCTATGGTCACATCGTTTAAGTAGTTGTATGATAGGTAGTTTATATGCCTTAGGTAAATTACCATAATACCCTTTTCATGTATAATTGGTAATTAAGCATATGTAACCTAAACTTTTGTCACATAACTGATTATGTAACATGTTTAGGCATATAACACTTGTCATAGGACTAGTTAGACGGTCCGAACGCGTTTCACGCGCACGACACGTTAAAGTAGCATATGTTACCTTAATGGGTCGCGATGGGTCGAAAGCACTTAGGTTAGGTTTCATGTAGTATGTAGGCCTTGTTAAACCATATCATATGAGTTCCAATACTCATTTGGTTTACCAAGCCTCATTCTATCCGATCTCCCGATTTAAGTCCGGTTTATTTATATAGTTTTAGATTGCCGACAGATTCCGTGCTCCCTCTAGCTTTGTTTGGTTGTTGTTCAAGACCTCCAAGCATTCTCAGGCGAGTACATTCTTCCCCTATTTTACTGTTTTCAATTGTTTTGGGGTGACTCATATGTGCTAAATGTTTTCGATGTTATAACGATGGTTTCAAAAACAATTAAGGCGATTTATACAAAACTAATAACGATTTCAATAAAGTGAACAAACTTGTTGGTTGTGTTTACATAACAAATGACATTCATTAGCAATGATCAAGCCGACCAGTATTAGGTTATGGTACCATAGGATCTGACAAATCCCGTTATTTACTACACCCGTGGTTATGTGTGGGTATGGTAGGTAGCGACTGAATCTGTAATTATTAATTTACCCTATGGAGGTTTGTTAATACGAAAACGAGAAGCGATGAAAGTCACGAAGGTTTGAATGTTATTAGCGAGACGACCTTATAAGTAGTTTCACGACCTAAAACGAATTAAACGATTTACGATTGGTTTTCACACGATGTTTTAACGATTGGGTAAACGATTGGCTTCAAAGCGATATACGATATTATTTTGGTTATACATATTACATGATTTACATTTGGGCATGAACATTACTTTGGTGGTTTGGTTTGGATTAAGTGATTAAGTAACAATGCGTGTGGAATATGATACAAGCATGGTGGATACGCCGCTGGTACTTCCTATATATAAGTGTTTGTATGGTATTACATATTGTAGCGTTATTTGAATCATTTCAGTTTGAGACATAGAACATTTTATACAAGTAACATACTTTTCACAAGACATTTATTTACAAACAACTTATCATATACAAACTCATTTTACATGGTTATTCATTTAATCATGCATTATTCTCTTATTTATACATATCACCTGAACTTATCATTGTTTTTCAAATAATTTACTAAAACAAATGTTTTTGGGTTAAGAGTCATGGCTACGAGGTTTTACAAATTATAACCCGCTTGATTTGAGTTGGTTAATTAAGTTGCAATATTATACTCTTTTCAAAACAAGGTTTTTAAATAAAGTATTGCAACGTTTAAACTAGCCATGATTTCGACACTCCTACAAAACCTATGTACTCGCCAGCATTTCTTTGCTGACCTCGTTTTCACATATGTTTCAGGTATTGTTGAATGATATCGATTGATAAGGTGCATGCTCACATAGGACTGGACGAGGCCTTAGTGACTAAATAACAATGATAGACTATGTTTAATTTGTGTATTTAGATTTCCAGACGATGTAATTATTCAATGTTTAATAAAACAAAACACTTTTTGGTATCCATGGTTATGAAACATTAATTCTGTTGCAACACGCCTCGATGTTTCCGCCGCGATTTGTTGTTTTATGCGGTCGGGGTGTGACAGAAAAGATGGTATCAGAGCCAATGGTTATAGGGAATTAGGTTATTAGTAATTAGTAATGCTTTGACCTAGTCTATAACCTTCTTAGGACCCTAACGCGAGTTTACTTGCGTTTAGTCATAAAACAATACCGTCACCTATCCTTAGGCGACGACCACAACAAGAACATAAATTTCAAAACCGCTTTGAAAACAAATCATCTGTTCTAGGATGATTGATTACTAGGTTTTGAACCCTCTATTGTAAGGTTTTGAACTCTCTATTATATGGTTTGAACCCCTTTGAGTTTTCAAAACTTCGTCAAGGTTTTGGGTTTTAAATAATGTGAACACGTGCAAACTGGAAGGGTGAATGCCTGTATTCTGGGTTTTCTGGCTAGGCAAGCACTTCGTATACATCTCATCAGACGCGAGACCAGTTGTGCTTACCTGGGAATTCTTGGGATGAGTGTTCACTTATAGGCGAGCATGTCTTCGCGATACATTATTTTTGACCCATTTACTTTGATCAGTCACCGTCTCATTTGTTTGCCTTAGGTAACAAACAAATGATTGCAATCTTCATGCGTTATCATTCTGTTTTGATTGTCCAATAATCTTTCACCTGTTTCTCCCTATACCTTTCTTTTTCTTCAAGAATGTCTCTTCATCACGATGACGCCCAGATATCCAAGCAGACTGCCAAATTCACTCAGCGAATAGGCGAAGTAGTCCTGAAGACTGTTGAATTAGCTACTGCCATGTACCGTCTCCAGGATGAAGCCACTCAAGAGTCACCAAGACAGGCAGGACCTAGTCAGGCGACAACACCATCAGCCAATAAACCAATCGAGGAATCAAAGACCATGGATGAACGATCCCCTAAGAAGTCAAAGAAGCGAAAGGCTTCTCAGAACTTCGCCATGGTCGCTCACAATGGTAAAGCAGTCCCCAACCAACCAGCTCAACCCCCTGCTAGGTGGGTATGGCTTTTCCTATGATACCTACATCAAGGAACTATGTACCTTACAAACTACTCTTGTGATTTCTCTCTTTCAAATGATTGCTCATGATTCCCTCGAAAATTTTAAGTACTCGTTTCACTCTAAGAAACAAAGTACAGAAAATTAAGTGACATTATGAGTAATCGTGCTTTTCGCTCATCTGTGCCTTTAAATCCTTGGTTAGATAACTAAGGGTATTTTCAAATCTCATACCCATTACGTTTTGATTTTTCAACATACACAGTACAAGTATTTCAAAACAATCTTCATGATCTCAAAACATTTCATATAGTTTGAAAAACAAATTCTCTAGATGCATTGTCTATGTTATTTAAAAAAAAAAACATTGGCCATGTTATCAAAACCAACCTTTCTAATTTCAAAATATTTCATATAGTCTAAAGACAATATTAACACAATACATTTTCTGATCAAGTGCATGATTTCGAAAAGCATCATTCACATCTTTCAAAAACCTTATACATAATTTCAAAATTCATCTCGCATGATTTTAAAACATTTTTGTAAATATATCTACCTAATACACCTACTTTATGATTTCAAAAAAAGTATTATATATAAGGTTTCAAAAACGTTAAACACATTTTTCTTAAAAGAACCCCATGCATAGTTTTCAAAAATATTTTCCTCATACATTGACTTAACCTTCAAAATTCTGCTTCATATGTCGCCTTGACATATCAAGCATCTCAACTTCATAAGCATTTTACATCATGTTTTGACCTAAGCACATCCAGTGCAAGGTTTCAAAACATGTTCAACTTCTAAAATTCATATGGGATCTTTTTATCTTTACAATTAGATCCTTGTGGATGATTATCACTCAAATCAGAGTCCTTAATTGGATTCCTTATGTACCTTAATTCGAACATTTCGGTTCCTAATAATCGAAATCGAATTTTCTTTTTGAATCTTTCTATCTTTATAGTTGGATTCTTGATAACGTTTAAAGTACCAAATGAAATCCACGGAATGGATTCCTAGTGTGCTTTAAATGTATGTACGCAATTTACAAGACAAATTAACGAACAATTTTGTGGTTATGTGATATGTGTTTATGTGTTCTCCTCTATGATTTTGTGTGATCCGATTTTCAAAATCCTCATAGAATCTTTCATGTTTTCATATGAGGGATTCATAGTAGGATATTCAAAAGGTACTACCTTAAATCCTTATGGGCTTCTACCTGGTAGTTAAGACCCTTGGGTTATATAGTACCATTCCATGATTCTTAAGAGACCTTAAGTGGTCTAGTCTAAAAGATTGATTCACAATTTGGTTAAAGAACGACATCTAGTGATGTAGCTGAACAGACTCCTTGATAGTCTATTTAGATCATTTATTGATTTAATTAAAAGGACTCTATGGCGGTCTAGTTACACTCATCACAGGTTTGTTCATTTGGTTTTACCCTACACATTATAAAATAGACTATGTGAACTGTGCAAGGAATTGTCTAATTATGGACGCGTACATAATTATGAAATTTAGTGCATAGGAACCCAGTAAGATTTATTATGTGTAAGAACCGATAGTGACAAAAATAACGAAATGAGAACGATGTAATGGAGGTACGGTGGACGCACCAATGACGCTTCATATACTTGTATATAAGTGTCCCTCTTACATTGCAAACATAATGTTATTAAGGTTACTAGAAGTTCAAGAACCCTAACCAATGTTGTTCGATCTTTTCAACTTCATATTTCCAAGCTCTCACAAGTTTCCTCTAAATAAATTTCGGGACGAAATTTCCTAAAGTAGGGGAGACTGTAACACCTGTGCCTCCACGGCCATCAAACAAATACCAAACCAATGAAATATTATATTTCATACTTGGGATTTGTAAAATTATGTGTATCTTTTACACATATCAACTCTTGTTTGATGTTAAGCTTTAAATCGCTTTCTGGAGGGTTATACGCGCTCTGATGCGTAAATATAACCAGTTTAATCCAACGAACACTCCGGAATAGTGAAATAGGCTTAACATACCTTAAATAACCTTTACATAACTTAGATATAAGTTTTGGAAGGTTTGGTATGGTGAAATCAAAGTTTAATCGCTTACAGGGACTAAAGTTGACAAACTGTGAAAGTATGCCAATTTGAACTGTAACAGACATTCCGGAACATGACCATAAGTTAAACATACCATAATTATCCTTCACATAGCTTAGAAATAGGCTTTGAGGTGTTCGGTGTGCTAAAATAAACTTTTGTGTCATTCAGGGACTAAAAGTGTCAAAAAGTGCACAAGTTTGCATTTTCGCGCATAACTTACGTTCTGAATACATCTGGACATCCAAAAATTTATGTAAGCATGACTACATTATATTTTAGTGTTCGCCATAAGAAAAATCCATTCGTCGCGTCATTTGGATCGTTTTTCGCGCTTATGCGCATTCCGTCGTAATTAAGCGAACATCGCGTTCGTACGGCCAAACGAACCAACCTCCGGCATATTTTTGAGCATGTTTTGAGTTCCCTATACTTTAACTTCATTTTAGAGCCTTGAAATGAGGTTAACGGGGTTCAAACGCATCGAAAAAGGCCTTAAACACGTGCAGGGACCATTTCTGCCAATTTTGAAACAATTCTGGAACTGGGAGGCAGTAGCGTAGCGCGAGCCCTAAGGGCCTACCTGTCGCGCTACGCGACTGCATGATCTGGATCAGATTCAATGTTTTAACAAGCGGGTCCCAGCTGTTCGATTCTCAACCACACATTCTCAATCGTCTAGTCAGCGGATAAGAACCTAATTTCAGCTTCCATAAGGTTCCGACAAGTGTACGGGTTGGATCATGGCACGTTTTCCATGAAACGATCCTAACGGTTAGGGTATTCCTATAAATACCCAACCCACACAACCTCATTTTGCACAAGAATTCTGATTTGAGAGCTCTAAGTTGAAACCATTGTTTCATACCTGAGTTCTTAGATCGGGATTAGCATTCGGGGACCCTGGGTAAGTATTCTTTCGTTCTTTTCCTTATTTTATTGCTTTTCGAGTCAGAAAGTCAAACTTTGTTTGACTTTCAGCGTTGACCAGTAATGGTCAATGCGAAGTTCGTTTGAACTTCGCAACGTGAGTGTAATCACGTTGGTCATAGTCCCTTGGGACTATGCCCACTGATTACCACGTTGTCTAGGGTCGTAGGGTAGGCGATCTAATAAATCGCCTATACCTTCGAACTCGACCCATTTGGTCGATCATTAGGATCCGACCAAATAAATTAGGTGACCATAGTAGGTAGGGAATAACCTTCCGAGGTTATACCCTATGGTCACATCGTTTAAGTAGTTGTATGATAGGTAGTTTATATGCCTTAGGTAAATTACCATAATACCCTTTTCATGTATAATTGGTAATTAAGCATATGTAACCTAAACTTTTGTCACATAACTGATTATGTAACATGTTTAGGCATATAACACTTGTCATAGGACTAGTTAGACGGTCCGAACGCGTTTCACGCGCACGACACGTTAAAGTAGCATATGTTACCTTAATGGGTCGCGATGGGTCGAAAGCACTTAGGTTAGGTTTCATGTAGTATGTAGGCCTTGTTAAACCATATCATATGAGTTCCAATACTCATTTGGTTTACCAAGCCTCATTCTATCCGATCTCCCGATTTAAGTCCGGTTTATTTATATAGTTTTAGATTGCCGACAGATTCCGTGCTCCCTCTAGCTTTGTTTGGTTGTTGTTCAAGACCTCCAAGCATTCTCAGGCGAGTACATTCTTCCCCTATTTTACTGTTTTCAATTGTTTTGGGGTGACTCATATGTGCTAAATGTTTTCGATGTTATAACGATGGTTTCAAAAACAATTAAGGCGATTTATACAAAACTAATAACGATTTCAATAAAGTGAACAAACTTGTTGGTTGTGTTTACATAACAAATGACATTCATTAGCAATGATCAAGCCGACCAGTATTAGGTTATGGTACCATAGGATCTGACAAATCCCGTTATTTACTACACCCGTGGTTATGTGTGGGTATGGTAGGTAGCGACTGAATCTGTAATTATTAATTTACCCTATGGAGGTTTGTTAATACGAAAACGAGAAGCGACGAAAACGAGAAGCGATGAAAGTCACGAAGGTTTGAATGTTATTAGCGAGACGACCTTATAAGTAGTTTCACGACCTAAAACGAATTAAACGATTTACGATTGGTTTTCACACGATGTTTTAACGATTGGGTAAACGATTGGCTTCAAAGCGATATACGATATTATTTTGGTTATACATATTACATGATTTACATTTGGGCATGAACATTACTTTGGTGGTTTGGTTTGGATTAAGTGATTAAGTAACAATGCGTGTGGAATATGATACAAGCATGGTGGATACGCCGCTGGTACTTCCTATATATAAGTGTTTGTATGGTATTACATATTGTAGCGTTATTTGAATCATTTCAGTTTGAGACATAGAACATTTTATACAAGTAACATACTTTTCACAAGACATTTATTTACAAACAACTTATCATATACAAACTCATTTTACATGGTTATTCATTTAATCATGCATTATTCTCTTATTTATACATATCACCTGAACTTATCATTGTTTTTCAAATAATTTACTAAAACAAATGTTTTTGGGTTAAGAGTCATGGCTACGAGGTTTTACAAATTATAACCCGCTTGATTTGAGTTGGTTAATTAAGTTGCAATATTATACTCTTTTCAAAACAAGGTTTTTAAATAAAGTATTGCAACGTCTAAACTAGCCATGATTTCGACACTCCTACAAAACCTATGTACTCGCCAGCATTTCTTTGCTGACCTCGTTTTCACATATGTTTCAGGTATTGTTGAATGATATCGATTGATAAGGTGCATGCTCACATAGGACTGGACGAGGCCTTAGTGACTAAATAACAATGATAGACTATGTTTAATTTGTGTATTTAGATTTCCAGACGATGTAATTATTCAATGTTTAATAAAACAAAACACTTTTTGGTATCCATGGTTATGAAACATTAATTCTGTTGCAACACGCCTCGATGTTTCCGCCGCGATTTGTTGTTTTATGCGGTCGGGGTGTGACAGAAAAGATGGTATCAGAGCCAATGGTTATAGGGAATTAGGTTATTAGTAATTAGTAATGCTTTGACCTAGTCTATAACCTTCTTAGGACCCTAACGCGAGTTTACTTGTGTTTAGTCATAAAACAATACCGTCACCTATCCTTAGGCGACGACCACAACAAGAACATAAATTTCAAAACCGCTTTGAAAACAAATCATCTGTTCTAGGATGATTGATTACTAGGTTTTGAACCCTCTATTGTAAGGTTTTGAACTCTCTATTATATGGTTTGAACCCCTTTGAGTTTTCAAAACTTCGTCAAGGTTTTGGGTTTTAAATAATGTGAACACGTGCAAACTGGAAGGGTGAATGCCTGTATTCTGGGTTTTCTGGCTAGGCAAGCACTTCGTATACATCTCATCAGACGCGAGACCAGTTGTGCTTACCTGGGAATTCTTGGGATGAGTGTTCACTTATAGGCGAGCATGTCTTCGCGATACATTATTTTTGACCCATTTACTTTGATCAGTCACCGTCTCATTTGTTTGCCTTAGGTAACAAACAAATGATTGCAATCTTCATGCGTTATCATTCTGTTTTGATTGTCCCATAATCTTTCACCTGTTTCTCCCTATACCTTTCTTTTTCTTCAAGAATGTCTCTTCATCACGATGACGCCCAGATATCCAAGCAGACTGCCAAATTCACTCAGCGAATAGGCGAAGTAGTCCTGAAGACTGTTGAATTAGCTACTGCCATGTACCGTCTCCAGGATGAAGCCACTCAAGAGTCACCAAGACAGGCAGGACCTAGTCAGGCGACAACACCATCAGCCAATAAACCAATCGAGGAATCAAAGACCATGGATGAACGATCCCCTAAGAAGTCAAAGAAGCGAAAGGCTTCTCAGAACTTCGCCATGGTCGCTCACAATGGTAAAGCAGTCCCCAACCAACCAGCTCAACCCCCTGCTAGGTGGGTATGGCTTTTCCTATGATACCTACATCAAGGAACTATGTACCTTACAAACTACTCTTGTGATTTCTCTCTTTCAAATGATTGCTCATGATTCCCTCGAAAATTTTAAGTACTCGTTTCACTCTAAGAAACAAAGTACAGAAAATTAAGTGACATTATGAGTAATCGTGCTTTTCGCTCATCTGTGCCTTTAAATCCTTGGTTAGATAACTAAGGGTATTTTCAAATCTCATACCCATTACGTTTTGATTTTTCAACATACACAGTACAAGTATTTCAAAACAATCTTCATGATCTCAAAACATTTCATATAGTTTGAAAAACAAATTCTCTAGATGCATTGTCTATGTTATTTCAAAAAAAAAACATTGGCCATGTTATCAAAACCAACCTTTCTAATTTCAAAATATTTCATATAGTCTAAAGACAATATTAACACAATACATTTTCTGATCAAGTGCATGATTTCGAAAAGCATCATTCATATCTTTCAAAAACCTTATACATAATTTCAAAATTCATCTCGCATGATTTTAAAACATTTTTGTAAATATATCTACCTAATACACCTACTTTATGATTTCAAAAAAAGTATTATATATAAGGTTTCAAAAACGTTAAACACATTTTTCTTAAAAGAACCCCATGCATAGTTTTCAAAAATATTTTCCTCATACATTGACTTAACCTTCAAAATTCTGCTTCATATGTCGCCTTGACATATCAAGCATCTCAACTTCATAAGCATTTTACATCATGTTTTGACCTAAGCACATCCAGTGCAAGGTTTCAAAACATGTTCAACTTCTAAAATTCATATGGGATCTTTTTATCTTTACAATTAGATCCTTGTGGATGATTATCACTCAAATCAGAGTCCTTAATTGGATTCCTTATGTACCTTAATTCGAACATTTCGGTTCCTAATAATCGAAATCGAATTTTCTTTTTGAATCTTTCTATCTTTATAGTTGGATTCTTGATAACGTTTAAAGTACCAAATGAAATCCACGGAATGGATTCCTAGTGTGCTTTAAATGTATGTACGCAATTTACAAGACAAATTAACGAACAATTTTGTGGTTATGTGATATGTGTTTATGTGTTCTCCTCTATGATTTTGTGTGATCCGATTTTCAAAATCCTCATAGAATCTTTCATGTTTTCATATGAGGGATTCATAGTAGGATATTCAAAAGGTACTACCTTAAATCCTTATGGGCTTCTACCTGGTAGTTAAGACCCTTGGGTTATATAGTACCATTCCATGATTCTTAAGAGACCTTAAGTGGTCTAGTCTAAAAGATTGATTCACAATTTGGTTAAAGAACGACATCTAGTGATGTAGCTGAACAGACTCCTTGATAGTCTATTTAGATCATTTATTGATTTAATTAAAAGGACTCTATGGCGGTCTAGTTACACTCATCACAGGTTTGTTCATTTGGTTTTACCCTACACATTATAAAATAGACTATGTGAACTGTGCAAGGAATTGTCTAATTATGGACGCGTACATAATTATGAAATTTAGTGCATAGGAACCCAGTAAGATTTATTATGTGTAAGAACCGATAGTGACAAAAATAACGAAATGAGAACGATGTAATGGAGGTACGGTGGACGCACCAATGACGCTTCATATACTTGTATATAAGTGTCCCTCTTACATTGCAAACATAATGTTATTAAGGTTACTAGAAGTTCAAGAACCCTAACCAATGTTGTTCGATCTTTTCAACTTCATATTTCCAAGCTCTCACAAGTTTCCTCTAAATAAATTTCGGGACGAAATTTCCTAAAGTAGGGGAGACTGTAACACCTGTGCCTCCACGGCCATCAAACAAATACCAAACCAATGAAATATTATATTTCATACTTGGGATTTGTAAAATTATGTGTATCTTTTACACATATCAACTCTTGTTTGATGTTAAGCTTTAAATCGCTTTCTGGAGGGTTATACGCGCTCTGATGCGTAAATATAACCAGTTTAATCCAACGAACACTCCGGAATAGTGAAATAGGCTTAACATACCTTAAATAACCTTTACATAACTTAGATATAAGTTTTGGAAGGTTTGGTATGGTGAAATCAAAGTTTAATCGCTTACAGGGACTAAAGTTGACAAACTGCGAAAGTATGCCAATTTGAACTGTAACAGACATTCCGGAACATGACCATAAGTTAAACATACCATAAATATCCTTCACATAGCTTAGAAATAGGCTTTGAGGTGTTCGGTGTGCTAAAATAAACTTTTGTGTCATTCAGGGACTAAAAGTGTCAAAAAGTGCACAAGTTTGCATTTTCGCGCATAACTTACGTTCTGAATACATCTGGACATCCAAAAATTTATGTAAGCATGACTACATTATATTTTAGTGTTCGCCATAAGAAAAATCCATTCGTCGCGTCATTTGGATCGTTTTTCGCGCTTATGCGCATTCCGTCGTAATTAAGCGAACATCGCGTTCGTACGGCCAAACGAACCAACCTCCGGCATATTTTTGAGCATGTTTTGAGTTCCCTATACTTTAACTTCATTTTAGAGCCTTGAAATGAGGTTAACGGGGTTCAAACGCATCGAAAAAGGCCTTAAACACGTGCAGGGACCATTTCTGCCAATTTTGAAACAATTCTGGAACTGGGAGGCAGTAGCGTAGCGCGAGCCCTAAGGGCCTACCTGTCGCGCTACGCGACTGCATGATCTGGATCAGATTCAATGTTTTAACAAGCGGGTCCCAGCTGTTCGATTCTCAACCACACATTCTCAATCGTCTAGTCAGCGGATAAGAACCTAATTTCAGCTTCCATAAGGTTCCGACAAGTGTACGGGTTGGATCATGGCACGTTTTCCATGAAACGATCCTAACGGTTCGGGTATTCCTATAAATACCCAACCCACACAACCTCATTTTGCACAAGAATTCTGATTTGAGAGCTCTAAGTTGAAACCATTGTTTCATACCTGAGTTCTTAGATCGGGATTAGCATTCGGGGACCCTGGGTAAGTATTCTTTCGTTCTTTTCCTTATTTTATTGCTTTTCGAGTCAGAAAGTCAAACTTTGTTTGACTTTCAGCGTTGACCAGTAATGGTCAATGCGAAGTTCGTTTGAACTTCGCAACGTGAGTGTAATCACGTTGGTCATAGTCCCTTGGGACTATGCCCACTGATTACCACGTTGTCTAGGGTCGTAGGGTAGGCGATCTAATAAATCGCCTATACCTTCGAACTCGACCCATTTGGTCGATCATTAGGATCCGACCAAATAAATTAGGTGACCATAGTAGGTAGGGAATAACCTTCCGAGGTTATACCCTATGGTCACATCGTTTAAGTAGTTGTATGATAGGTAGTTTATATGCCTTAGGTAAATTACCATAATACCCTTTTCATGTATAATTGGTAATTAAGCATATGTAACCTAAACTTTTGTCACATAACTGATTATGTAACATGTTTAGGCATATAACACTTGTCATAGGACTAGTTAGACGGTCCGAACGCGTTTCACGCGCACGACACGTTAAAGTAGCATATGTTACCTTAATGGGTCGCGATGGGTCGAAAGCACTTAGGTTAGGTTTCATGTAGTATGTAGGCCTTGTTAAACCATATCATATGAGTTCCAATACTCATTTGGTTTACCAAGCCTCATTCTATCCGATCTCCCGATTTAAGTCCGGTTTATTTATATAGTTTTAGATTGCCGACAGATTCCGTGCTCCCTCTAGCTTTGTTTGGTTGTTGTTCAAGACCTCCAAGCATTCTCAGGCGAGTACATTCTTCCCCTATTTTACTGTTTTCAATTGTTTTGGGGTGACTCATATGTGCTAAATGTTTTCGATGTTATAACGATGGTTTCAAAAACAATTAAGGCGATTTATACAAAACTAATAACGATTTCAATAAAGTGAACAAACTTGTTGGTTGTGTTTACATAACAAATGACATTCATTAGCAATGATCAAGCCGACCAGTATTAGGTTATGGTACCATAGGATCTGACAAATCCCGTTATTTACTACACCCGTGGTTATGTGTGGGTATGGTAGGTAGCGACTGAATCTGTAATTATTAATTTACCCTATGGAGGTTTGTTAATACGAAAACGAGAAGCGACGAAAACGAGAAGCGATGAAAGTCACGAAGGTTTGAATGTTATTAGCGAGACGACCTTATAAGTAGTTTCACGACCTAAAACGAATTAAACGATTTATGATTGGTTTTCACACGATGTTTTAACGATTGGGTAAACGATTGGCTTCAAAGCGATATACGATATTATTTTGGTTATACATATTACATGATTTACATTTGGGCATGAACATTACTTTGGTGGTTTGGTTTGGATTAAGTGATTAAGTAACAATGCGTGTGGAATATGATACAAGCATGGTGGATACGCCGCTGGTACTTCCTATATATAAGTGTTTGTATGGTATTACATATTGTAGCGTTATTTGAATCATTTCAGTTTGAGACATAGAACATTTTATACAAGTAACATACTTTTCACAAGACATTTATTTACAAACAACTTATCATATACAAACTCATTTTACATGGTTATTCATTTAATCATGCATTATTCTCTTATTTATACATATCACCTGAACTTATCATTGTTTTTCAAATAATTTACTAAAACAAATGTTTTTGGGTTAAGAGTCATGGCTACGAGGTTTTACAAATTATAACCCGCTTGATTTGAGTTGGTTAATTAAGTTGCAATATTATACTCTTTTCAAAACAAGGTTTTTAAATAAAGTATTGCAACGTCTAAACTAGCCATGATTTCGACACTCCTACAAAACCTATGTACTCGCCAGCATTTCTTTGCTGACCTCGTTTTCACATATGTTTCAGGTATTGTTGAATGATATCGATTGATAAGGTGCATGCTCACATAGGACTGGACGAGGCCTTAGTGACTAAATAACAATGATAGACTATGTTTAATTTGTGTATTTAGATTTCCAGACGATGTAATTATTCAATGTTTAATAAAACAAAACACTTTTTGGTATCCATGGTTATGAAACATTAATTCTGTTGCAACACGCCTCGATGTTTCCGCCGCGATTTGTTGTTTTACGCGGTCGGGGTGTGACATGTTAGGCATCATTTTATTCGTGATTGTACGGAAAGAGGGTTAATTGAGGTGGTTAGAGTTGACACACTTGACAATTATGCTAATCTTTTTATAAAGACAATTATGTTGATCGGGCTAGATTCAAAGATCTAGTCCGTATGATCGGCATGATTAACCCAGAGTAGAATGTTCTCAAAAGCCCACATGGAAGCTTTAGTTTGTATAATTCCATGTTTTCTTTAAACTAAAAACCAAAAAGATTTTACTTAGTTGTAGGTTATTTATAGAAAAATCCAAAAACATGAGAAAAAGGTAAAAATTGAAAGCGTGTCAAGCAAAAGAAGAAATGATAGTACATCAGAATTTAAATCTTTTGCAGAGTATTTGTCTTAAATTGAATCTAAATTCTAGGTTGTAACGGTAGGCTTTACGCGTATATAAAAACCTATTTTGGTATATAAAGATAATGAACTGCGTATTCAATGGTCAATATCTCTCTAATATATGATCTTGGTACCGTAATTTCGTTTGAGAGATTACCAAAATTTTTGATACTATGTCTTTATGTTTGCTGATATCTGGGTTATTATACTTGTTCTTCTGATAATGTGAAAACCTTGGCCTAGAAATTGTATAATATTTTGCTAAGCGCTTCGTCTATGCACAAACCCTTTAGGTGGATTTCTTTTCTGCCAAATAATCATCACCGGATGATCTGTTCTAAAATATTGTCACCACCAGGTGTACAAATTGCATAACTTCAAATTACACAATTTGGAGAAAAAGATACCAAAACGTTGGTACACTACTTAAAGTCGAGATTTCATCTCTTTATCTGTGCGGTGGCACTAACCTGAGCTCTCAAGGTCTCGCATTTTAGCCGGATATAGATATCAGTTAGATATTGTTTTGGTCAAAAATTACCGAAGCAATTAAGTGATCAAATTAGTTTAGTAAGGTAGTGTGCTAGTAATACTTTGTGAAAAATATGTTGGTTTGTTAGTTTGCAAAAACAGTTTCAGGATACGGCCCGAGGATATCAGACTATATCAATAATCAAACAATGAGAAAAAATGTAAAGGTTGACACGATATGTACGAGGAAAGCCCTTGATCAATCTAGATCTCCGGCATAAAACCTCGGGAGCTGACAATCGCCGGCTGCCTTGTTCTTCTTATTGCTTGAATAACCAGGATACAATGCAGGATAAGGCTCAGATCGAATCTAAGTGTTACAATGATTGTGAATTGTGAGTGTTAGAGTGTAATTGTAGCTAGGAATGAGAGTGTACGAGTATGAGAGCTCGAAAGTGTGTGAATTCCTATGATCCGGCACTCCTATTTATAGTTACAAGAAATAACAAACTATCCTAAAATTCCGGGATACTGAGAATATTCCCCTATTATTCCGGGATACTGAGAATATTCCCTTCTGAACGTTGGGGGGCTGTTTCAACTCGTTCTCTGCGTGCATATTAACTATAAATCCGGGATTTAAGCTCCTATAACCGTTACAACATTAATATCATTGACCAGCATCCGTAACTCCCATAAAATATGCCTTTCTTCAATGCTGACCATTACAAGAGCTATTCTTCCGCCATCAACGTCCTTATCCTAACCAATTTGAGTGGGTCTTCAGGATGACTTGGTCCTCATGAACGTTAGTCCCTTGTAACCAACGTTTACAAGCAAATTATTAGTAATAGTCAGGATACTGCCTCAGGATGTTACCAATATCCTGGTCTGGTATCCTGATCGTAATCAGCTATCATAAAATCAAGATATAGTGTCAGGATATGGGCTTATAATTTCACCCATAACAATTGTCCCAAAAAATATAACTGTTGGATATCCTGATTCCAACAGATATATTTTTTAGTCATTCCAACATGTCTGGTAAGGATATCTGTTTCGAACATTCCTTGAGGAGCTTGACAGCTACCCCAAGCATGTCCTAATGAAAAGGAGCCATCTGTTGCCACCAGCTCTAAGCCCTCTGCTGCTGCCGAAGGTTTCTCTTATGATGACCTTGGCTTCATGGAATCCATCGAGCCCATGACCTCCTTCCCTAATAAGGTAAATATCCAGATCCTGTATCCCGTACACATATACTGAACCTGTATCATGGTTAGTTTGTCTTTAATGATACCTGGTTTAAATCATCTGGTCGTCCTGCACTTAGAACAATTTTAATTTCCTACAAGTAGAATAGTTTGACTGTTGAAGGTGGAGGGATCCTGTGTTTTCAGGACGAAGCCTTCAACTGTTTATGTAAATATGCTTTAAAAACTTAATTGTGTTCTTGGTGGATGGGTCTCTTTTTTGAGACGAACCAAGAATGCAGTCTTTTGGACCAATAATAATAAACTAACCTTTTAGCCTTATTTGTTGTTGTTATGTTTTTATTTTGAAAGGTATGTTTTGAATATCTTGATCAAATATCCTGGTCAGGATACTGATGAAATGTTCAATACTTTTGTTATCAAAATGTTAGACAAAACTTGGTTGAATATGACTTTTTAGAAAACTTAGATAATTTAGATAAGGTTTTCAAGACTTGAAAAAATAATAAATCATACCAGAAACACTTAGGCAATAATTTCAAACCTCAACCTTTGAATCCTTTGCAATGTCCCCGGCATGGATGTCCCCTGTCTGTGCAGGATATTGCATCAATATATGATACACTTGAGTATCTCTTCACTTAGTGATTAAACTTCGTAGCTTTTCACCAACAGAAGAACGTGTGTAAACACAATCGTAGTTTGTCATATCTTTGGAACTTTGTCAAAAAGTTTAGTTTCACTGGGGATAAACCCTTAATATTCTGGGGATCAACCCTTAGTATCCTGGGGATAAACCCTTGTTTTCGTGCGCTACAGGTGGGAGTGTATAAACTCCAAGACTTAGAAAGGTGAAAACCTTTAAACCTTAGAGAGTATGAAAATACCCTTTCGTGAGAGAGGGTGATCAATCCTCATATACCTTAAGGATCTAGGATATAGCCAATGATAATGAAATTGTCAGCCACTTTACATGAACTGGTCCCGCTATCTTGAACTCTTCCTAGATAACTTGCGCTCCAGGCAAGGTGTTTAAACCCAATTCGAGAGAAAGGTGAATACCTTTAAACCTGTGAAGGGATCAGGATCCCTTAAACGTGAGAGAGGGGGCCAATTCTCTAATATTTCGAATTATCCTAGGTGTATATCCCGAAGCATATTCTGCAAAACAACCTTAAACTAAGGTGGGTGTTAGCTTGGCTAATACCCCTCTGATGCTTAAGTCAGTATTGGGTTCAAATAAAATAAAATTATATTTAAAAGAGACAGAATTCATACCATCTTGAGTTAGAAATTAAATTCTAAACTCACTTGAAATAAAGCTTAAGGTGTATAGCATTCCAGGATCTTGGCAACATATCCCCTTCCATATTCTTGAGTCGGTATGCTCCTTTCCCATATTCTGACTCAATTTCATAGGGTCCTTCCCATTTTGGAGCTAATTTTCCATCGGCAGGGTTGGTTGTATTTTGGAAAGCTTTCCTCAACACCCAATCTCCAATTTGAAATCTTCTAGTCCTTAAATTCTTGTTATATGATTTGGCTATCCTCTGCTTGTATGCCGCCATCCTTAGCTTTGCTGCATCTCTTCTTTCATCAATAGTATCCAGTTCTTGACATAAGATTTCAGGATTTAATTCAGGATCCCGTAGGCTTGATCTAGCTGTCGGTATCACCATTTCTGTCAGGATCACTGCTTCTGCCCCAAATACCAAAGAAAATAGGGTTTGCCCAGTAGCATTCTTCACAGTTGTTCTATCAGCCCATAGGACAAATGGTAGTTCTTCTGCCCATTTTCCTTTTATGGCACCTAACCTCTTCTTTAAGTTGTTGAGGATTATCTTGTTCGAGGATTCTGCTTGTCCATTTGCTTGAGGATGCACTGGTGTTGACGTGATCATCTTGATTCCCCAACTCTTGCAAAAATCAGTAGTCCTCTTACTTATAAACTAAGAGCCATTGTCATAAATTATTTCAGCTGGTACCCCAAACCTGGTCAGGATATTCCTTTTTATGAAGGATCTACTTCTTGGTCTCTGACTTGAACAAATGCCTCAGCTTCAACCCATTTAGAGAAATAATCCGTCATTGCCAGCATGAAAACTTTTCCTCCTGGAGCTTTTGGCAATTTTCCCACTATGTCCATACCCCACTTCATGAATGGCCAAGGGGAATTAATAGGATATAGTGGTTCTGCAGGCTGATGCAGAATGTTGCCGTGTCTTTGACATGCATCGCATCTCCAAGCATACTCTGCGGCATCCTTTCTCATGGTCGGCCAGTAATATCCTGTTCTCAACACCTTCGAGAACAGAGATCTGCCCCAGTATGGTTGCCACATGTGACACCTGGGTCACTGCGACCATCAAACAAATACCAAGCCAATGAAATATTATATTTCATACCTGGGATCTGTATAAACATGTGTATCTTTTGCACATATCAATTTTTGTTCAATTTCAAGCTTTAAATCACTTTCTGGAAGGTTATACGCGCACTGATGCGTAAATATAACCAGTTTAATGCAACGAACACTCCGGAATAGTGAAATAGGCTTAAAATACCTTAAATAACCTTTACATAACTTAGAAATAAGTTTTGAAGGCTTTGGTATGGCAAAATCAAGTTAAACCGCTTACAGGGACTAAAGTTGACAAACTGCGAAAGTATGCCAATTTGAACTGTAACAGACATTCCGGAACATGAACATAAGTTAAACATACCATGAATATCCTTTACATAGCTTAGAAATAGGCTTTGAGGGGTTCGGTGTGCTAAAATAAACTTTTGGGTCATTCAGGGACTAAAAGCGTCAAAAAGTGCACAAGTTTGCACTTTCGCGCATAACTTACGTTCTGAATACATACGGACATCCAAAAATTTATGTAAGCACTAAAATATTTTATTTTAGTGTTTGGCATGAGAAAAATCCATTCGTCACACAATTTGGATCGTTTTTCGCGCTTATGCGCATTCCGTCGTAATTAAGCGAACATCGCGATCGTACGACCAAACGAACCAACATCCGGCATATTTTTGAGCATGTTTCATGTCTACAATGTTTAGGCATCATTTTAGGGCCTCAAAGTTGGCTTAACAGACCTTAAACGTGTCGGAAATGGCCTTAAACACCAACAGGGACCTAAACTGTCATTTCAGCAAACTTTCTTCTGATCAGAACACCCAGGCGGCCCGCGTAAGCCCAGGGTGATCCTTTACGCGGCCCGCGTCAGCTTTCCAGATCAGTTTAATCAGTTTTAACAGCAGATTACAGCTGTTAACCACTCACAACTCACCCACACTTGCCCTTTCAGTTCATGAGGGGCCATTTTGAGTCACCACAAGGTTTCAACAAGTGTATGGACAAGATCAAAGCACGTTATTCGATAAACGATCCTAACGGTTGTCCATTTACTATAAATACCCAACCCATCACTTGAAAAACCCAACAAATCTCATCTAAAAGCTCTAAGTTGAAGTCATTGCTTCATACCTGAGCTATTCGATCAAGTTTTACTAGCGGGGACCCTTTGTAAGTGTTCCTTCGTTCTCTTTATTTGTTTAGCGTTAAAAGTCAAACTTTGTTTGACTTTCTGCGTTGACCAGGTTATGGTCAATGCGAAGTTCGTTTGAACTTCATAACGTGAGCGTAATCACGATGGTTGTAGTCCTTAGTGACTATACCTACTGATTACCACGTTATATAGGCTCAGTGACAAGTCGTAGTTTCGGCTAAAATGCGAATTTACGCGTATTTTGTAACCAAACTACTCTTAGGTATCAAAACAGTGTTTTTTGATACCAAACCTGTTTTCTAAACTTAGTTAAGCATGTTCTAACATGCTTAGCTCGTCATTTGTAGTTTAGTGCTTATGTAGGGTCGTAAGGTAAGCGATCTAAACAATCGCTTATACTTTCGAACCCGACCCGTTTGGTCGATCATTAGAATCCGACCAAACACATTAGGTGACCATAGTATATAGGGAATAACCTTATGAGGTTATACCTTATGGTCACGACGTTTAGTTAGTTGTATGATAGGTAGTATCTATGCCTTAGGTAAATTACCAAAATACCCTTTTTACACCAAAATTCATTTTAAGCATATGTAACATAACTTTTGGTATCTAAACTGATTTGGCAACAATATTAGACATGTTAAGGCATATATTACTTGTCATAGGATTAGTTAGGCGGTCCGAACGCGTTTCACGCGAACGACGCGTTAAAGTAGCATAAGCTACCTAAACGGGTCGTAATGGGTCGTAAGCACCTAGGTTAGGTTTCATTTTAGTATGTAGGCTTTGTTAAACCATATTACATGAGTCCCCATACTCATTTGGTTTACGAGCCCTCGTTCTATCTAATCTTCCGACATAGGTCTGGTTTATTAATGTAGTTACCTATATTAGGTGCCGTTTGATATCCGTGATCTCTAGCATTGTTTGGTTGTTACTCAAGGACTACTAAGCAATCTCAAGTGAGTACATAGACCCCTCTTTTACTGTTTTCCAAACTGTTTTGGGGTTAAACACATGTGCCTACTTGTTACTTTCATGTTTTCCATGTTTTCACATTATATACTTGCTATGTTCATTAGTACATTTATAGTACATCGTTTTACATTACATTTCATGCTATGTATGTCCATTGTGTGCATACTTAGTACATCGTTTTACATTACATTTCATGCTATGTATGTCCATTGTGTGCATACTTAGTACATTGTTTTATATTACATTTCATGCTATGTATGTCCATTGTGTGCATACTTAGTACATTGTTTTACATTGCATTTCTATTGCGTATGCTCATCCAGCATACGAACACATTATATTACATTTTGAACCGTTGTAACCATTTGACTATGTGAACCGTCGTAACCATTTGATTATATGAACTGTTTGTAACTGTTGAACCGTGTGAACCTTTTGTATCTGTTGACATGATTTACATTTGACAATAGACCTTAGACTATACATAAACATTTCTACAATTGTTGAACATTACATCTTGGTGGTTTGGTTTGAGTAAGTGATTTAAGTAACGAGGCGTGTCTAATATGATACAAGCATGGTGGATACGCCGATGGTACTTCCGATATATAAGTGCTTGTATGATATTACATATCGTAGCGTTATTTGAATCATTTCAATTTAAGACATATAACATTTCATACAAATAAGATACTTTTCACAAGACATTGTTTTACAAACAAACTCATCTTACATGGTTATTCATTTAACCTTACATTTATCTATACATATCATCTGATCTTATTGTTTTTCAAACGATTTACAAAACAAATCAATTTACAAGGTTCGTGACTAAACTTTATTAAACATTTTCTTAAACTTACAAGTCATGAATCCTATTTTCACAAAACCTATGTATTTCACAGACATTTTTATGCTGACGTACCTATTTTCACATGTGTTTTCAGGAGTTGATGCATAGGACTTATCGAGACATACTTAGGCGGACATGTGCCTTAGTGACTTAAAACGAGACAAGAACTAGTTAATTTTTGTTATGTACTCTTTGTTTCTTGTTTAAAACAATGTAACTCTCTTGTTTGAATAATAAAACGAAACTTTAATTGCCATGGATTTGAAACAATTAATTCTGTTACAACACTCCCCGACGTTTCCGCCATGTTTCGTTGTCTCACGTGGTCGGGGTGTGACAGAAAAGATGGTATCAGAGCCCATGGTTATAGGGAATTTGGTTATTAGTAATGCTTTGACCTAGTCTATAACCTTCCTAGGACCCTAACGCGAGTTTACTTGCGTTTAGTCATAAAACAATACCGTCACCTATCCTTAGGCGACGACCACAACAAGAACATAAATTTCAAAACCGCTTTGAAAACTAATTATCTGTTCTAGGATGATTGAATACTAGGTTTTGAACCCTCTGTTATAAGGTTTTGAACCCCTTTGAATTTTCAAACTCTCGTCAAAGTTTTTGGTCCTAAATAGTGTGAACACGTGCAAACTGGAAGAGTGAATGCCTGTACCCTGAGTTTTCTATCTAATGCTAGAGTGTTCGTACAAATCCACATAATCGGACCAGTCACTCTTACCTGGGAACTCTTGGGGTGAGTGTCCACTTATAGGCGAGCATGTCTTCACGATACATTATGAGGATCTAATTGCTTTGATTCAGCCTTTGTGTGTCGTTTGTTTGCTTCATGGTTCAAACAAATGACCATCACCCATGATTTGGTCGGTAATTGTAACATCTTATTCTTACACAATGCCATTTCATTTGTTTTCTCTCTTGTTTCCCCTTTTAGAATGCCTCCACGACGCGAAAATCAGGTATCTATTAAAGAGCTGGCAGCTGTCATTACACAGCAAATGACTGCTGCAATCCTGAACATCGTTGCTCAATGTAACCAAGCCTTCAACAACAATAATGCCCCCTGCAACTTCAAGACGTTCAACTCGGCTAAGACATCAAAGTTTTCTGGGTCTCAAGGAGCGACTGCACTTCTATAATAGTTCGAGAGTCTAGAGAGCACCTTCAGGCATGTTCAATGTCCAATCGAGCGAAAGGTAGAATTCGCATCCAGTGTCTTTGAGAAACGAGCTTTGACATGGTGGAATGGTGTGATGAGAGATAGGGGTGCCGATGTGGCACTGGCTCAAACGTGGCAAGAGCTTCGAGCTCTGATGATGAAGGAATTATGTCCTCGTCACGAGATCAGGGCCTTGGAAAGGGAATTCGATGATCTTAAGCAAGACAGCGGTGAACATCGAGCATACACTGATCGATATGAGGAGCTGAGCCTGTTGTGTCCTACCATGGTTACGCCTTTGGATAAGGCGATTGAAAAATACATTGATGGTCTCCTTGACTCAGTTCACGACATTGTTACTGGTAGTAAACCCACTACAGTTAGATAGGCCATTGAGCTATCTGCAACCTTGACTGAATCTCAAATCAGGAAAGGTAAACTTTTTTGAGAAAGTGACAAGAAACCAATTGAGGAATCAAAGACCATGGATGAACAGACTGGATCCCCTAAGAAGTCAAAGAAGCGAAAGGCTTCTCAGCACTTCGCCATGGTTACTCACAATGATCAAGCCGTCCCCAACCAACCAGCTCAACCCCCTGCTAGGAAGCCATACAATGGAACTACACCCTTGTGCAACCAATGTAGCCTCCATCATCATACCAATGTAAAGTGCCGCAAATGCCAAACTTGTGGACTTATAGGTCATACAATAAGAGTCTGCCCAGCTGCAGCTGCACCAAACCAAGCTGGCAACAATCCCGCTCAAGGTCGTTTTCTACCAGGTTCTTGTTTCAACTGTGGCGAGATGGGTCATTTCCGAAGAAATTGCCCAAAGCTTGCTAATGCAAATTCAGCACAGGGATGAGCATCTAACCGACCAGAAGACAACATCGTTTAGAAATAATCACGTCTTATGTATTATTTTCTTTTGTTGTCAAGGTCCATGAAATAGTTGTTATCGTTGTTTATAAATAAATCTTTTATTTACATTGCAATGTATTTATGTGGTTGTATGTATAAAGAACATATCCCCTACAATACCGACAACCAAGGAATCGTATTCCTTGAAAAGCGAACTACCCCCAAAATTTTTCCATCTTATGATCTCTTGCGTTTTCCACGAAATTCCTAAGTACCCGTTTCTTCTAAGGGAACGAAGTACAAGGCACAAGTTACAACACTGGACGAATACCCAAACTACCACTATAAATCCTTAATAAGGGTACCTAAGGATATTTCCGTAAATCCTAAAATTGTTGTGTTCCTTAATTCGAATATTACGTTTCTTTGAAAACAAAATCGAATTTTTGGGAGATCATCCTATCTTTTCAGATAGATCCCAGAGGACATTGAAGTCCAGCGACTGGTTTCCTGGTGTACCTTGAATATCCATATTCAATCAGTAACAAGTTAATAACAAATTAATAACCAAGTTAAACAACTATGTGATTATGTGCTTATGTGTTCCCTTTTATGTTTTTGTGAAATCCAAGTTTTGTTATCCAAATCCTCGTAGAATCTTCCATATCTTCGTATAAGGGATTCATAGTAGGATACCCAAAGGTACTATCTAAAATCCTTAATGGACTCCTACGTTGTAGTTAAGTCCCTTGGATTATAAAGTACTACTCCATAATTAGACCCCTTGAGTGGTCTAG
Organism: Helianthus tuberosus; assembly: GCA_030545235.1. Taxonomy (NCBI): domain Eukaryota; kingdom Viridiplantae; phylum Streptophyta; class Magnoliopsida; order Asterales; family Asteraceae; genus Helianthus; species Helianthus tuberosus. Next base: position 85,706,422 of record CM060411.1, read on the forward strand.
TTAATCAGATTGATCCAAAAATCTGGTTAGGAACATCATGTGATGATATAGCTGAAAGGAATCCTTGGTGGCCTAATTAAAAAGATCAGCTGTCGATCTAATTAAAAGGACCCTATGGTAGTCTAGTCACCCTCATCACAAGTTTGATTTTCTTCCCCTAAACATTACAAGACAAACTGTGCGGACTGTGCAAGGAATTACGTAATTATGGATGCATACATAATTACGGAATTTAGTGCACAGAAACCACAACAAGTTTTGTCATGTGCCCAGAGTTAACTCTGTTCATTTCCGTTTCTGAGGAAGCACCAGTTGAAAATGACTCCGTTTGTTCATTTTCTTTCTGAAGATTTTCCGTTGAGGAAATGAATATCCGTTTGATTATCCTTTTCATTTCCGTTTCTGAGGAAGCACCCGTTGAAAATGACTCCGTTTGTTCATTTTCGTTTTCTGAAGATTGTCCGTTGAGGAAATGAATATTCGTTTGATTATCCTTTTTCATTTCCATTTCTGATGAAGCAACCGTTGAAAATGACTCCGTTTGTTCATTTTCTTTTCTGAAGATTGTCCGTTGAGGAAATGAATCCCCGTTTGTTTAAATCTTTCATTTCCGCATCTGAAGAATACTCGTTGAGGAAAATGACTCTGTCTGTCCATTTTCATTTCTGAAGATTATCCGTTGAGGAAATAAATCCCCGTTTGTTTAAATCTTTCATTTCTGCATCTGAAGAATACTCGTTGAGGAAAATGACTCCGTCTGTTCATTTTCGTTTCTGAAGAATGTCCGTTAAGGAAATGACAGGATTATGCCTTGCATATCTCTGGTGGTTATTTGACACAAAGTCACAGATAGACTCCTACGAATAAATTTCGGGACGAAATTTCCTAAAGTAGGGGAGACTGTGACACCTGGGTCACTGCAACCATCAAACAAATACCAAGCCAATGAAATATTGTACTTCATACTTGGGATCTGTATAAACATGTGTATCTTTTGCACATATCATTTTTTGTTTGATTTCAAGCTTTAAATCACTTTCTGGAAGGTTATACGCGCACTGATGCGTAAATATAACCAGTTTAATGCAATGAACACTCCGTAATAGTTAAATAGTCTTAACATACCTTAAATAACCTTTACATAACTTAGAAATAAGTTTCGAAGGCTTTGGTATGGCAAAATCAAGTTAAACCGCTTACAGGGACTAAAGTTGACAAACTGCGAAAGTATGCCAATTTGAACTGTAACAGACATTCCGGAACATGACCATAAGTTAAACATACCATCAATATCCTTTACATAGCTTAGAAATAGGCTTTGAGGGGTTCGGTGTGCTAAAATAAACTTTTGGGTCATTCAGGGACTAAAAGCGTCAAAAAGTGTACAAGTTTGCACTTTCGCGCATAACTTACGTTCTGAATACATACGGACATCAAAAAATTTATGTAAGCACTAAAATATTTTATTTTAGTGTTTGGCATGAGAAAAATCCATCCGTCACGCAATTTGGATCGTTTTTCGCGCTTATGCGCATTCCGTCGTAATTAAGCGAACATCGCGATCGTACGACCAAACGATCCAACATCCGGCATATTTTTGAGCATGTTTCATATCCACAATGTTTAGGCATCATTTTAGGGCCTCAAAGTTGGCTTAACGGACCTTAAACGTGTCGGAAATGGCCTTAAACACCAACAGGGACCTAAACTGTCATTTCAGCAAACTTTCTTCTGATCAGAACACCCAGGCGGCCCGCGTAAGCCCAGGGTGATCCTTTACGCAGCCCGCGTCAGCTCTCTAGATCAGTTTAATCAGTTTTAACAGCAGATTACAGCTGTTAACCACTCACAACTCACCCACACTTGCCCTTTCAGTTCATGAGGGGCCATTTTGAGTCACCACAAGGTTTCAACAAGTGTATGGACAAGATCAAAGCACGTTATTCGATAAACGATCCTAATGGTTGTCCATTTACTATAACTACCCAACCCATCACCTGCAAAAACCCCACAAATCTGATCTAAAAGCTCTAAGTTGAAGTCATTGCTTCATACATGAGCTATTCGATCAAGTTTTACTAGCAGGGACCCTTTGTAAGTGTTCCTTCGTTCTCTTTATTCGTTTAGCGTTAAAAGTCAAACTTTGTTTGACTTTCTGCATTGACCAGGTTATGGTCAATGCGAAGTTCGTTTGAACTTCATAACGTGAGTGTAATCACGATGGTTGTAGTCCTTAGTGACTATACCTACTGATTACCACGTTATATAGGCTCAGTGACGAGTCGTAGTTTCGGCCAAAATGCGAATTTACGCGTATTTTGTAACCAAACTACTCTTAGGTATCAAAACCGTTTGTTTTGATACCAAACCTGTTTTCTAAACTTAGTTAAGCATGTTCTAACATGCTTAGCTCGTCACTTTTAGTTTAGTGCTTATATAGGGTCGTAAGGTAAGCGATCTAAACAATCGCTTATACTTTCGAACCCGACCCGTTTGGTCGATCATTAGAATCCGACCAAACACATTAGGTGACCATAGTATATAGGGAATAACCTTCCGAGGTTATACCTTATGGTCACGACGTTTAGTTAGTTGTATGATAGGTAGTATATATGCCTTAGGTAAATTACCAAAATACCCTTTTTACGCCAAAATTCATTTTAAGCATATGTAACATAACTTTTGGTATCTAAACTGATTTGGCAACAATATTAGACATGTTAAGGCTTATATTACTTATCATAGGATTAGTTAAGCGGTCCGAACGCGTTTCACGTGAACGACACGTTAAAGTAGCATAAGCTACCTAAACGGATCGTAATGGGTCGTAAGCACCTAGGTTAGGTTCCATTTTAGTATGTAGGCTTTGTTAAACCATATTACATGAGTCCCCATACTCATTTGGTTTACGAGCCCTCGTTCTATCCAATCTTCCGACATAGGTCCGGTTTATTAATGTAGTTACCTATATTAGGTGCCGTTTGATATCCGTGATCTCTAGCATTGTTTGGTTGTTACTCAAGGACTACTAAGCAATCTCAAATGAGTACATAGACCCCTCTTTTACTATTTTCCAAACTGTTTTGGGGTGAAACACATGTGCCTACTTGTTACTTTCATGTTTTCCATGTTTTCACATTATATACTTGCTATGTTCATTAGTACATTTATAGTACATTGTTTTACATTACATTTCATGCTATGTATGTCCATTGTGTGCATACTTAGTACATTGTTTTACATTGCATTTCTGTTGCATATGCTCATCCAACATATGAACACATTATATTACATTTTGAACCGTTGTAACCATTTGACTATGTGAACCGTCGTAACCATTTGATTATATGAACTGTTTGTAACTGTTGAACCGTGTGAACCTTTTGTATCTGTTGACATGATTTACATTTGACAATAGACCTTAGACTATACATAAACATTTCTACAATTGTTGAACATTACATCTTGGTGGTTTGGTTTGAGTAAGTGATTTAAGTAACGAGGCGTGTCTAATATGATACAAGCATGGTGGATACGCCGATGGTACTTCCTATATATAAGTGCTTGTATGATATTACATATCGTAGCGTTATTTGAATCATTTCAATTTAAGACATATAACATTTCATACAAATAATATACTTTTCACAAGACATTGTTTTACAAACAAACTCATCTTACATGGTTATTCATTTAACCTTACATTTATCTATACATATCATCTGATCTTATTGTTTTTCAAACGATTTACAAAACAAATCAATTTACAAGGTTCGTGACTAAACTTTATTAAACATTTTCTTAAACTTACAAGTCATGAATCCTATTTTCACAAAACCTATGTATCTCACAGGCATTTTTATGCTGACGTACCTATTTTCACATGTGTTTTCAGGAGTTGATGCATAGGATTTATCGAGACATACTTAGGCGGACCTGTGCCTTAGTGACTTAAAACGAGACAAGAACTAGTTAATTTTTGTTATGTACTCTTTGTTTCTTGTTTAAAACAATGTAACTCTCTTGTTTGAATAATAAAACGAAACTTTAATTGCCATGGATTTGAAACAATTAATTCTGTTACAACACTCCCCAACGTTTCCGCCACGTTTCGTTGTCTCACGTGGTCGGGGTGTGACACCACAGTGTCTTTCGTGTATATCCTGAAGTACCTCTTTGGTTTCAGGATCTTCCAAGCACCTTAGGTACAGACCTGCAAGGGATTTCTTTTACAAAATATTATTTATAATAGTAAAACGAGATACCTTCATCCTAAAAGCCTTAGGATTTGCATCCTTTGGGATATCTCCTTCTTGAAGATACTTCATAATTAGAGTCATCCAAGATTCAGGATCCTTCTCAGGATATCCATCACTAGGATACTGGATACATGCTACTTCTTTATCTTGAGATTTGAAATGTTCCATTGCAGGATACAAGATGTGCACTATTGGTATCTGAGTTCCCTCCGGTATCCTGATAGTAGATCCTAAGTTTGCTAGAGCGTCAACTTCCGCATTCTTTTCTCTTGGTACCTGTTCAAGTGCAAAAATTTCGAAGTATCCTGCTAATTTTTTAACAATTTCAAGATATTCAGCTAACTTTTCACCTTTTACTTCATAAGATCCATTGAAATGGTTAGTAATCAATACAGAATCAACATATACTTGTAAACATCTAATATACATATTTTTAGCCAATTCTAATCCTACTATCAGAGCCTCATACTCAGCTTCATTATTGGTAGCAGAAAATTCACATTTAATAGCCTGGGGTAATATGTCCCGCTATGGCGATTTCAGTAGTATCCCTAATCCTACACCTCTTATGTTGGATGCACCATCAGTATGTAATATCCAAAATTCTAAACTTTCACCTAGTTGTTGTACTTCTAGGTCGGCTTTATCTTGAATATCACTACTAAAATCAGCCACAAAGTCTGCTAAAGCTTGAGACTTTATAGCATTCCTAGGTTCATATACTAAATCTTAGGCACTTAACTTTACGGACCATTTAGCCATCCTACCCGACATCTCCGGCTTCCTAAGCACATTTTTAACAGGATAATTGGTTTTAACATGGATCCTATGTGTTTCAAAGTAATGTCTAAGCTTTGTCAATGCCATAACTAGAGCCAATATTAATTTTTCTAAATGAGAATATTTAGTTTCAGCATCTAATAAACTTTTACTAACATAATAGACAGGATACTGCTGACCTTCATGATCCTTTACAAGAACAACACTTACTGCATTCCCCGATACTGCAAGATACAGGGATAATGGTTCACCATCCTCGGGCTTCATCAATAGAGGTGTAGTTTATAGATACTGCTTCAATTCCTGCAGGGCTGCTTCATGCTTCTCTCCCCATTCGAATTTCTTATTCTTCTTCAGGATATTCGTAGAATTCTTTACATTTCTCCGAGGATCTTGATATAAATCTATTCAGCGCTGCTACTCGTCCCGTTAATCTTTGTACATCTTTCATGTTAGAAGGTGACCTGATATCCAAAATGGCTTTGATCTGTTCTGGGCTTGCTTCTATCCTTCTTTTAGTCACCATATATCCTAAAAACTTCCCTGCCCCTACTCCAAAATGGAATTTGGCAGGATTTAGCTTCATGTTATACTGATCCAGGATATCAAATGCCCCTTTAATATCCTGAAGATGATCCTCAGCCTTCTTAGATTTCACTACCATGTCATCAATGTACACCTCCATGGTGTCCCCCAGCTTGTCTTTAAACATCATGTTCACCAATATTTGGTACGTTGCACCTGCATTCTTCAAACCAAAAGGCATAGCAGTATAACAATAAATACCCTTTGGTGTCATAAAAGCAGTATCCTCCTGGTCTGAATGTTCCATCTGGATCTGCTAGAATTCTGAGAGGATGAATCCATGAAGGTTAACATCTCATGGCCGGCAGTTGCATCCACCATTGAGTCTATATGAGGTAGAGGGAATGGGTCTTTAGGACATGCTTTGTTTAAGTCTGTATAATCTACACAAACTCTCCATTTCCCATCATCTTGGACTTCAATAATCTTTCAACTTCCTCTTGAATAATTGTATTCCGCTCAGGAGCAAACTTTCTTCTCTTTTGCTGAACAGGCTTGAATAACCTGTCAATTCCAAGCTTGTGAGTGATAATATCCTTGGAAATACCTGTCATATCCTCATGCTTCCATGCAAATGTCGACATCCTGCATTTCAAAAAGTTAGTTAACTGATCCTCAATATCCTGAGGGATATTGGTTCCTATGAGTACCGAGTCATCTGGATTATCTTGATCCAGGATAACTTTCTTAACATCCTGCTCTGAAGCCTCCACGATATCCTTGGCTCGTATCTTTAATTGCTATGCTGCATTGGGCTTGGTTGAGGATTTCATTGAGGATGAATAACATTCCTTTGCCTCCAGTTGATCACTTTCTACCTTGACAACCCCCCAAGGGATAGGGATCTTGATACACTGATTATAGGTTGATGGCACAACTTTCATATCATGGATCCATGGCCTACCCAATATAATATTGTGGCAGGATAAGGAATCCATAACACAGAAGCGTTGTATTGAGTTAACCCCTTCAACATATACTGGCAACTTTATTTCTCCCACAATATTCCTAGCCTCTCCACTGAACCCAACAAGTACAGTGGACTTTGAAGTGATATCCATCGGGGATACATTCATCCTTTTCAATGTTTCCAGCTGAATTATGTTGATGGAACTGCCATTATCCACCAGTATCCTGCGCACAAAATGATTAGCAACATATAAAGTTATTACCAAAGCATCATGGTGAGGATCCTGGACAGTATCCCTGTCATCACTGTCGAACGTGATCACTTTGTCAGTTGTGAGGGTTGACATCCTGGGGTGGCTTATCTCCCATTTCTTCCTTAGCCTCCCTTACATGTCTTTTCGCTTCAGAGTACGAAGTTCCACAAATGTTGGATCCTTCTGAAATAAAGTTAATTATCTTGGCATCCGCAGGAGGTGATACTGCACGTTCAGGATCCTTCTCAGTATCCTGACCCTTATTCTTCTTTCTTCCCAGAAGATCCTTCAGATATCCTTTGCTCAGCAGATATCTTATTTCTTTCCTCATGGCAATGCAATCTTCTGTAACATGTCCAAAATCCTCATGGAAGGCACACCACTTGGATTTATCCTTCCAATCGGCTTTTTGTTGGTTCTTCCTTGGCCACCTTGCTTTGTCTCCCAAACCCTGCATAGCATACATTAGTTCAGGTATATTAAATGAAAAAAAATATTCTGACAATTCAGGATACTCCTCAGGATCCTCGTCTTCAATAGCATTCACTTTCTTGCTGTCATTTCTGTCATATGGCTTAGAGCGCTATGGCTTGTACGAGGATTCTGACTTCCTGTTTGTCAATTCGTAGGATGAAGATGAATTCATCCTCTCTTGCATCTTTTTATCATCCTCCAGTCGAATATATCTTAAAGCCCTATTCCAAGCTTCTTCCAGGTTCCTGCAGGGATTCATTACAAGATCCTGGTAAAAGTGAGAATCATTTTGCAATCCCATTTTGAAATCCTGCACAACTGTTGCAACATCAAGATGTGGGATATCAAAGGATTCCCGGCTAAACTTATTCACATAATCTCTTAAGGATTCCTGAGGTCCTTGAGTTATCCTGTAGAGATCACTGGTTAGTTTTTCAAAACTTTGACTGCAAGAAAATTGACTATTAAATAAATTGACTAAATGAGAAAATTATGTAATCGAATGAGGAGGAATGTTTAAGAGCCATTTTAAGGCTGATCCTGTTAAGGTAGAACCAAAACCCTTGCAGAGGCATGCTTCCTTGATATTCGAAGGGATAGGGTTAATTTCCATCCTTTCTCTATACTGAGCAATATGTTCTTCAGGATCCGTAGTTCCGTCATAGAGCTTCATGTTGGGGGTTTGAAATCTTTTTGGGATTTCAGCATCACAGATAGGATATGCAAACCGAGATATCTTGTGGCTATCATGGGATACTTCTGGGATCGGCTGGACTACCCCAGGTACACTGGATATCATATCCTTTAACTTCTGGAGCTCCCTGGAAAGTGCTGATGTCATACATGTATCCTACAAAGATCCAATACCATTAGTAGTATGAATATTATTATTGTTAGACACGTTACCAATCTGAGGATTCTGGCCATATCCCGAAGCATATCCTGAGCTTCTCACAGTTGACACCCTAACCGAAGAGGGTATCTCAGGAGTATGATTCTGAGAATGTCTAGGCACAATATTCCTCCTGTTATCCTCAGTATATACTGCAGGACTGAAGTTCAAAGCTCTGGGCTGCAAGGGAGTGACAGTATCCTCAGCGGGCCTGTTTGAGCTAGATTTCAAGAGTTGTATTTCTCTCATCAGCATTTGGTTAGTCTCCTGCTGTTGCCTCATCTGTTCCTGTACACTACCAAATAAAGTTAGAATTTCATCATTAGAGGCCAAAACAGGAGCATATCCCTGAATATTCCGAGTGGGGATAATATCCTGAGGCTGTGAAGAAGCTTGCGTCCTTGGAGGAGGTGGTGGAAGCACCGAACCAATCGTTATAGATGTTGTAGCAGACACGGTAGAAGATCTCATGTTTGATCTTGAAGCCATTGAAAATAGTGTAGCAAAAAGTTTTGAAAATAGAAAACCAAGTAATGATTTTGTAAAAGTTTTTAGTAGAAATAGCACCACTTGCCCCACGGTGGGTGCCAAATTGTTTTGGTTAAAAATTACTTAAGTGATCAAATTAGTTTAGTGAGGTAGTGTGCTAGTAACACTTTGTGATAAATATGTTGGTTTGTTAGTTTGCAAAAACAGTTTCAGGATATGGCCCGAGGATATCAGACTATATCAATAATCAAACAATGATAAAAAATGTAAAGGTTGACACGATATGTACGAGGAAAGCCCTTGATCAATCTAGATCTCCGGCATAAAACCTCGGGAGCTGACAATCGTCGGCTGCCTTGTTCTTCTTATTGCTTGAATAAGCAGAATACAATGCAGGATAATGCTCGGATCAAATCTAAGTGTTACAATGATTGTGAATTGTGAGTGTTAGAGAGTAATTGTAGCTAGGAATGAGAGTGTACGAGTATGAGAGCTCGAAAGTGTGTGAATTCCTATGATCTGGCACTCCTATCTATAGTCACAAGAAATAACAAACTATCCTAAAATTCCGGGACACTAAGAATATTCCCCTATTATTCCGGGATATTGAGAATATTCCCTTCTGAACGTTGGGGGCTATTTCAATTCGTTCTCTGCGTGCATATTAACTATAAATCCGGGATTTAAGCTCCTATAACCATTACAATATTAATAACATTGACCAGCATCCGTAACTCCCATAAAATATGCCTTTCTTCAATGCTGACCATTACAAGAGCTATTCTTCCACCATCAACGTCCTTATCGTAACCAATTTGAGCGGGTCTTCAAGATGACTTGGTCCTCATGAATGTTAGTCCCTTGTAACCAACGTTTACAAGCAAATTGTTTGTAATAGTCAGGATATTGCCTCAGGATGTTACCAATATCCTGGTCCGGTATCCTGATCGTAATCAGCTATCATAAAATCAAGATATAGTGTCAGGATATGGGCTCAGAATTTCACCCATAACAGATATACTTACGTATAATATGTAATTTTGTAGTTTTGATACGGGAGTATATTCAGAGGTGGGGAACACATGTAGAGACAGTAATTAATACACCTAATTGCCATATCTCGAAAACAATGTTTTAAAACGTGCTAAATTTTAAGTGGACCACAATACCATTTAAAATCGTGGACTATCAATATCTTTCTAATGCTTAAAGGTTAAAATTATACGAACTGTGGTTTATTTTGACAGATAAGCTAATATGATCTTCTTACGCACATTTAACGCAAAAAGATATTGTATGTATATATTTACTTCCTGCTTTATCAATTGATAAATACAAAAGGATTTTAGGTGTGTTTTAATATAAAGTTCAAAAAATCCAAAAAGATTTTATGTTTAGCTTCTTTTTGTGGGTTTATATTTCTAACGATACTCGGCGGGTTTCGACATTTTTGAGTAACGGGTTAAAGAATCCGGAGAGGTAATTATTATAATAAGTTTTTTTACGGAAAATGGTTATAAAAAATTGTCTAAGTGTGGGATTTTAACCTTCTGGGAATCTGTTCAAAAATTTCCAAGTTTCATTAGAAAACCATTCCGAAGTATTTACTACTTCAGAATCATAAAAGAAAATTGGTTTCGGGTTTGTGTATAACCCGAAAAGTTTAATTGAATAGAAAATGGATCTCGGGTTCATTTGTTATTCCAGGTTTCTTAGATAAATTAAAAAGAATAACCCTTCAGGATTTGAAAATAGTTCTGGTTTGAGAGATGAAGTGTGTTCCGAGTTTGAGAGTTGAAGTGTGTTCTGGGTTTTCCAAACTAAATCCGGAATAAGGCTTTCGGATTTACTCAGGTTATAAAGAGGGGTTAAACCTAGGGTTGACAATTTTAGACATGTTCACGAATACACGACACGAATCTACACGAAGTTAACAGGTATCGTGTATGCCTTAATAGGTGAGGTAACATGTACTAAATAGGTAGACACGAAAATACTTGTTAATTTTTGTGTCTAAACAGGTAAAATACCTGTTTAGTGCCTGTTAATAAATGTTAACAATTTTAATATAATAAAAAATATAATTTAGTGAGATCATGTGATTTGAAAACTTGATCTTATTACTTATCTCTCTAGTTTCTCTAACCCTTCCGCACCGTTCCCATTCCAATGGACATATTAAAAAAAACCCTAATTCTTCCATTCTCCAGCCCCACTCCCACCAACACCACCCCAACCACCGGCTGTCGAGAAGGAAAACCCATGTGAACTTTGAATTGAAGATTTGAGAAGAAAGACCCATGTGAACTTGCTTTTATGCATTATTTAAGCTTATTGTGAACTTTTGGCAACTTTTGATTCACTAAACAGGTTTCTAGATATGTAATTATTGAAACATTCGTAAACGGGTATTAACAGGTAATTATCGTGTATACTTGTTAAAAAATATTTGGTGTTCGTGTATGAAAAACCGGATATGAAACCTTATCGCGTCGTGTTTGTGTATCGTGTATTATCGTGTACAAGGTATACATGTATGCCAGCCCTAGTTAAACCCTTCCAGATTAGTCATCACTTCAAATTTTAATACCTCAAAAACCCTCTGAACTTCTGTTTTTTGGGAAAACGTGATTCTACAACGATTCAAGTCTTTTTCTCTTAGTTTAAGTTAAAATCTCGTTTATCAAGTAAGTGTTTCTATTATTTCTTTATCATCATCTCAGTTTCCATGTGTTGCTTATGTGTAAGTTCAAACTCGAATATTATAAGATTGATACACAATTTTTGGAGTATGAGTTTAACAAAGGTTTTGATTAGATGTTGGTTGTTTTGATTAACCCATGGAATCCTCGACGTGTTTATCAGGGCCGGCTCAACCATTTTGGTGGCCTAAGGCGAAGTAAAATCTTGTGACCTCCCCCCCCCCCCACACCAAAAAAAAAAAAACAATTTGAGAAAAACCCTCCTCTTTTACTCAGGCTTGGGACAGGCAAAATAAACTATAAGGTTTATTGTTGGCGGAGTTAATTTTTTTGTATTCTTAATTAAACAAGTCAACATACAGTATTATTTTAAAAAGGTTAAACAGTGAGCTTAACATACAAAAGTAGATAATGTAGTCATACTTGATAACCTATTTAAAAAGAAACTATATCAGCAATTATAAAGCAACTATTTAAAAAGGTCAAACATCAATAACCGATTATGGAGTCATACTTGATAAAGAAGCCATTTAAAAAGTAGATAATTATAAAATTATACAAAAGGGTTTTGGGTAACCAAACCAGATCTTTACAAAAAACAATTTTTCTTGACCAATCCACCATATCAGCAATTAATATATGAAATAATATATTCATGGTTTGCCGTTTTTGGAGTATGCTGTTGAAATATTCTTGACCGATCCACCTATTTTCCTAACCATATCAACAACTTTTTTTTGTCAATCTCATTAAACCATTAAGAAATAGAGAAGAAACAAACAAATGATTACTCGTACCTGGAGATTAGCGTCTCCAGTTGGAGTCTTGTAAACAAACAGTGTTTACAAGTCTTCAAAAATTATGATTTTTTTATGTGACGTACCTCTCGGAGGGTTAGGTCTTGTGTTAAAATTTCAAGATCTAACTCTTTACCAAAAATTCGTAAAAATTCATTTACTAAGCTGCAATCAGATTCGTTACTTCTGACTGCAGCTTACGAAAAAATTCATTTAAAATTCCTCGTTTATCCGATTGGCGAAATTCCAATTGGAGGTTTTTGAAATTACCTGAAGTTACCTTCAGTAAAAATTTGAGATCATAAATAAATTCTTAAATTGAGTTATGACATTCGTAATGGGCTGCAAATTCTGCCAGAAAACGCAGCTTGAACCTTCGATACCGAAAAATTCATAAAACATTCAATTTTCGTCGAAAAAATGCGATTCCAGTGGGGTTTTAAAGATATTTCCTGGAATTACATTTTAGACTCAAGAAACACATGTTTTTGTCATGTTTTGTCCACGTTACAGCCAATAAAATTCAGCTGTAAATTCTGATCAGAAGCTGTTTGAATTCAGCTTTCAATTAAAGCATGTTTATGACATCATAACACTATTTTTAGCAAATCAGAACCCTAAAAACAACACATACACGAATTTAGCATCAACAAATCTGAATTTGCTTCATGGAACTCAAATTACACTAGAATAACTATCAAAATCCTAGTGTTTAACATGTTTCTACAAAACCCACTTATCACCTTCAATGGTGATCATGAATTCACAAGAATTTGACCTAATTTCATCATATACTTGTCTAGGGTTTGTTCCTAGACACTATATTGTTCCTATTTCATCTTATAACAAGCATGAACTCATAGATTTCGAATTCCCTAAGATCACTTAGAAATTCGATTAGAGATTTCTTATGAAATTTACATACCTTATGACTCCTTTTTCAATGGGAATCACTATTTCGTGCTCGGATTTTGATTTAGACTTGATTTTAACCTTCAATTTGAGAGATTAAAGGTGAACTAGGGTTTGATGTGGGTTCCTGGTCGCTCCCTTGCGTTTTGTACGAACCAGACACACACTTATGTGTTTGTTTGGTGTATTTTTTATATTAATATGTCAAGTTTCACACTTGACAACTTTAGTCCCTCCAATTTCGTTTTTAATTTATTTTTAGTGTTTAACCCACTCATAAGTCACTATCTAACTAGGTTAATTATTCCTAGCCAACTTAGTAGGTTCGGGAAGTTAAAAACCCGTTTTATTTTAAGTCCCGTTAACTCGGGCTCCTTAATAACTTTTGTCTTCTCAAGCATTTATTTTCCTTTTTAATTAATATTAGGATTATTTGCTTAAGTCCTAATATTCACCGGGTTAATTTTACCATTAACGGTATTTTACCGTCTTTTAGCATTAACGGGGTTTGATTACCAAACCCGTTTTCGGGGTGTTACACTGATAAGTCAAGATTGTTGCGGATTTTCCTCAGATGCCACATCATCCCCAACTTGAAGAGGAATTTCGTCCCGAAATTCACCAGTAGTACCAGAATTAGATTGGTCATTAGGAAAAAGTTGAGGATACTTGAGCTTCATCTGGTCCTCGCGTTCCCACGTGAACTCCGGTCTACGCTGTGAGTTCCAACGAACTCTGACAATCGTGATACGACTATGTTGATGAACCTTGACTTCCTGGTCCATGTGTTCGATAAATTCCTCTAGTAAAGGTATCGCACGTGTTTCATTAGACAACCATTGCCTTATATTCGAAACATAATTGACATCGCGTACGTTACCCGATTCGTTGGGTAACTCGAGTTTGTAGGTTACGCTACCGATTCTTCCCAAACTGTTGAATGGTCCATCGCGATGTCAGTTAAGCTCGCCATGCTTCCCAAGCATTCCACACCCTCCCGGGGTGAGTTTTTCAACAAGATACGATCGCCTACAGCAATCTTCCAGCATTTCCCAAATTTATCAGCTTTCCTGACGGTCATGCGTTGCCGCCAATCGACTCCCGATCCAAACAACCTTCCCAAGAGTCTCGAGTACCAGTCCTGGACCAGTAATTAAATTGTCAACCATCACAGTCTAACAAGAAGGTTGGCATTATTGTCTATGTAATGCCTCTACAGAGTTTTCTGGTTACCAAGATGATAACTGCCGCAGTAGTACTCAACCATAGGTAAAAGTCCTTCCAATATGCACCAGAACCAGTCATACACATGCTCGCAGCATGTCTTCGAGTGTCAGGAGAGTTCGTTTCCTCTGATCATTTGCCCAACGGCGATAAGCAATGCTCTGGTCCTGACGTGAGCCAAGGTGTTGTGTATTGCCTGACGTAAATCATGCATAGATCAAATTCAGAGGTAACAGGGGTTGGCACCTCGTACCTAAAAGCCGCCTCTCTCAGAGGAATATTCAAAAAATTGTGAAGACTCGTCAGTTTTCTTGATTGCAAGCAAGTGTGCTGGTAACTTGAGTCCATCAACGATCATCCAGGTGAAAATGTTTCCGTTTCAAGTTGTAAGTAGACTAGTGATAAAATCCATGGCAGTCCGTTCCCATTTCTTGCGTTTCTGGTTGCCAATATCCCACCTTTACTTTCCCACAAGTCAAACATCGTTCTCATGCGTTGCTATGTGGGCCTTCAGGCCCGGTCATCCGTACATGGTCTTCAGGTTTTAATTCATCCTATCTAAACTCAGATGAATATGATATCGAGGCCCGTGTGCTTCGCCTGCACCAATTCCCTAAGGTTGCTGTATAGTGAGGTCCATGTTCGTTCCATGAAGTAGCAAATATCGTTCGACCTGCCAAATGTTGCTTCCCCATGCCCCCACATGGGTTCTTCAGTTCGAGCAAGGCGAGTCTGATCAGGTATGTTAGAGTCAATAGCAAGCTGCAAGGCTCGTGCACGTCCAGGTTTCACAGTCGTATTCATTCAAAAGTTCCATCCAGCGATGCCATCACATGTTTAGCTTTCTTAAAACAAGGGTACACGGGAGGCTCTTGTGATCGGTCTAAGTGGTGCATTCGGTACCGTCCAAGTAATGCCTCCAATTTAAACCCAAAGTCTACGGCTTCCACTGCAGGTCGTGACTCGTGCAGTTCTTCCTGTAGGTCTATTACGCAAGTCATCACTTTCTCTTATTGCGTTGGTGTGTAAACATTGCAGAGTTGGGATCCAAAAGCTGAAAAGACGTCCTCCTGTTTTGTCCTTCACGAACACAGCACCCTACTGTGCTAAAGAGATTTAAGCTGCACGATCTTCGAAAATCCTGTGGTGAATCTGCGATAGAGTCTAGTGTGACCAAGAAATTGCTGAATCCTCGAAGGGATCTTTGGTGCCGAACAATATCTAATGAAATGGGTCTTTAGCGAGATCCACGTGTATTCCCACTTCGTTGATCATATGACCAAAAAAAGTATCTCTCGAATCTAGAAGTTACCTTTTACAAGACTTCGCGCGGAGTGGCTCCTCCCTCAAGAGTCCTAAAATAAGATACAAATGCCGCCCATGATGTTCCTTCCTCCTGGAAATGATCCAGAACGTCATCCATAAATACGGTCGATTCATGTGGTCCATAAAGCTGCTGGTGTGTTGATTAACTCAATGGTCATGGTGTACAAAGTCGCAATGGCCGTATTGCGTTCGATATACCGTTTCAGGAACATTCTCCTCTTGGTCTTCCGTCAATACATGGTCGAGGCAAACAGTTCTTGATTGTCACCTTGGTGAGTTCTGGATAATCAGTACACATATGAAAAGGCTTTATCTTCCCGAATATAGCCAGGGCTTCCGAAAGCGAACAAAAACCATGTCCAATAAAACTCATGTCCAACAGGTCCTGTAGATAGTCCTTGCAACCCTCCTGGTGCAAGACGGTATGTAGCACGAGTAATCAGGGTTGCCCCTGTTGTGAGTTCAAACTGAGATTTTGCCTAACAGTGGTGGAAGTAAATCTATAAGCTCTTCAGGTAGCACACTGAGAGGAATCACGAACAATTGGTGGATCCTCGATCCTCTTTTCCTTAGCCTCAACATCAGTAACGGTTGCTAACGTAGCGGGGTGATCCCTCCGTAGACACTTCTGGGCCTTCATAGCTGATATGGCGCTAACCTTTGCACCACTCTGTTGCTTTAGAACAAATAACGATTCTACACACAAAACTTTCTCCTCACAAGGTATGTCTGCGCGATTTTTGAATAACCAATCCACACTAACTACTGCATTGTAACCATCAGGGGTAGTAGAAGGAAGGTCGATGTCGAACACCTGTCCCCCAAGGTCGAGTTTGCATCCCAGCGAACATATAAGGCTTCAATTGACCTGCATCAGCCGACTCCACAACAGGTTCGGTTTCAAGAAGCATCAGGGTTAAACAGAACAGAGACGAAGCGAATAGCTACCCATCCAAGCTATCGTGTTGCTATTACGCCTGGTATAGCATATGCCAATACTAAATTTCCTTCCATAAGCTTCATTTCCAGTGTTGTTTTCGTCATGAGAATTTCCAGTACTGCCGTCGTTCCCTTGGTTGTCGTCTCCTTGACTTAACACAGCCAATTCTTGTCGAGGTCACCTTCGTTTCCATACTGTAAGCTACAATCACGAGTACCTTGATGTTGCCGCGACTGTTGCCTATAATATTGTTTCCTGTAATGGTGTCCTGCGTCCTTTCACCAACAAGGTCCATCTTTTCACATTCCGTGCCACGTCCTAAGGCACTACTCATGGTGCGGGCGGTTACACAGTCCGCTCTACAGTCAATCGTCATCGATTTTGTCCCGATTGGTTCGTAAGAGTCGACTCCCATGAGTCGCTGGCTGGGGTTAAGGATTCGATTGGAGTCAAATTGCTGTTGTTCATTGCCGGTAACTAGGGTCGTTAAAATGCTGAAGTCGGTAAGGTACTACGTTTACCCTCTTGTCCATCGTTCTTGCAAGTTGACTGAGTAATACACGGTATGTCGCGAGAGTGTTGCAGAAGTGATCGCACTTCGGGATCTAAGGCATCAACACGCTATGTTCCAGCAAACAAGGATAAGTGAGGAAAGTATAGTCCAATCATTTGACGCTGAGCCATCCAACTCAGGGACGTTCGTACTAGCACCTAACATTCCACACAGTTCGCTAGGCATTCAGATGTGTGATCAGGTGATACTCGATAGCTTCGAGATTCGTAAGGATTCAGAATGGGGTGAAAAGATCCTGTTCGAATAGGAGACAATCACTACTATGACTCCTATAGACTGATGAGTTCTAACATAACATCAATTAATAGAGCGGAACCCCTCTCACACTCGTTAAGCCTCACTGGGACTCACATGCACCCCACATTATTATTATGTGTGCACCCATAATAATAAGGCAATTTGCTTGCTTATCTCAGTGACTCTTAACTCACGCTAAAAGGTTCCCCGAATTCGAGCAATAAGACAGATGACGCCACAACATAGATCATGAAAGTTCAAGAAGAGTCGCACTCTTAAAACATGTAACATGGGTTGGTAACATAGAAGTTCATACTGCAGTGTTAAGTGTGCATTCACGTGTGATGTTATTCATAAGCAAACACTAGATATACTATGCAATAGTAAACGAGAAACGAACCTTGCAGTCTGGAGCTGAGTGTCATGGTCGATTTCGGACCAGTTCGGTTATAGTCTGGTTTTATAAAAACGTTTTAAAACCAAGTTCACTATAACCAGTGGCTCTGATACCAAACTGTCACACCCCCAAAATACCACCTAGGGAATGTCCCTGTTAGGCGTGTGACATACCAACAACGAGCCACTAATCATATTGAACCAATCACAAGTTGTTAAATAAAATCATCAATTATTACTGAAAAGTACCGTCAATAAGTTTAAATGAAAACAAACATGTTCAGCGGAAGAAATTAGAAAACCAAAGTTAATCAGTTTCAAAACCAATGTATAGTATCAAGTAATCAATCTCATAAATCCTTCTAGTCGACCCATGACCACTCCAGCTGCTCCAGACAGCAAGTTCCCAAATCCAAGATATCTAACGACCTGCGAGCATGCAACAAGTGTATCAGACAACGCTGGTGAGTTCATAGTTTTACGAAAACGTTGGTTACCAAGTGTTTAGTTAATCCATTGAATTTAATTCCGAAAGTAATGTTGATAATAACCCGAATACAAGACGGCTTCTGATTATTTTTCCCTTTCTCCAATGCTCCTATCAAAGCATTGGTAATGACTAGGTCATTAGTTCAACACCCGTCCTCCCAGGAACGAGGTGAGGTTGCCAAACCTAAGTAGCGCTACTAACTAATACCATGTTACCTCCCCGGTAACCAAACAACATGGAGGGACTTTAAAAGTGATAGGAAGAGTATATTATCCAACATTCCCGTTTTTACCCAAAAGACTTATCCCCCCCCCCCGGGATACCCACTGACTGTCCCAACCACTGGGAAGCATGCTCAAAAGTAATGAACTCACCTTGGTTTACTTGGCAGAGTATTTCACTTGTTTTATTTATTAAGACCAACCACGCCCTATTATTGATTTCAGTTAATATTAGGCTCGTATTCAGGCATAGTCACATACACAATTACGTAACACATAGCCCCTAGGAATCGAGTAATAATGATAACTTATTTAGATGTTTCCTATTTAACACGCGAGCCATTACATATCCAATACATCACATTCAACATCTCATAATCACATTTTTAAGTGTGCGGTTTCAATAGAGTGGGCGACCCGGTTTCGTCAATAGACACGGCCCAATCAACTTGGCCCAGTGCATAACTCGGCTGCCTGGTCAGGCCCACACGGGGTGCGGCCCGATTCGCATGCGCGATCTGTTTAGACTATTTGGGACACTTCCCTTGTGTGACCCACTATAAAATGTGCGGCCCACTTACTCGCTCGTTTAACTGTGCAGCCCAAATGGCAATTAATCAAACTTAAACATAACTAATCCTTCAATTATAACTTATAATTATAATCACTTATTTTCTGTTTTGTTCGACCCAATATTCCCAGCCCATTCACGTAATCCCATCGGCCCACTCAACCAAACAACAACTCCCCAATTAATTCATTGGCCCAAATTCTTAATATTCACCCTATCAACTAACAGTTGCACATTATACCAAGAAATCAATTCATCTTCCAACAAAACATATGTCAATCAACAGGTAATCATGTGTGGCATATTGCAATTCATCATCGTCGCACATGTTGACAACCTTATTCAGATATCTTAATGACCCCTTTAATTGTGATTGAACCTTTTATTTGATGGCCGACAAATGCTCATGGTTTACATATAATGTCATGTCAGTTCCATTCCTAATCTTAATCCTATTGGGCCGCCATTATCAGTAAACCACATGCAACCGAATAGTTAAATCATTACCTTCCAACAGCAACTTTAAATCCAATTATATTATCGATGGTCCATGCATGAACATAAACAACACATAACATCTTTAATTGCACGTTATAAACATATCGAGATCATGTAATTTCGAGTCTTAACATCATTATGCAATCATTATCATCCACATAGACAGAATCAACTGAGTAGGATTAATATGAACAACACCCTATCGGCCATATATTAAATCGCATTCTTACAACAACAACACGCTAGTACATGTATACATATAAGATAGTTGAATAAACACTAACCCGACAATGAATTAAGGCGATCTAGAGGATCAATCATGCAAGGAAGGGGATCAGCGAGATGCTCTCCTTGTTGCCGTTCACCAATTATTTCTAGGGTTTTACTATAAAGTTTAAAAGATACCAAAACAACCAAACTAATGTATATGTACATGCATATAAATCCCTTAAGTTGGGCTTAGGGTGCATGCGTACATGATTCTAGAGTGACCGGCCCAATACTCATACCCTTACTTGGACTTCACATAAATCACATATGTAATTAGATGTCTTATGCGTGTGTTTAAATGGTGGCAACAAGGCCGGCCCACTAACACACCAACCGGCCCATTACCGAGTGTTGATTGTTTTTGTTATAGTTAAGGCCTGCAATACCCAATTGTGTGTGAGCCGAAGTCATTGTGTAGCCGAAAGGGGATATGTAGGTGAACCATCATACGCGGCACAAAGGTACAAGCACACAATCCAATTCCGTTTACGTTTAGTATAGAATAAAATGTTTAATATAGAAAGAAGCGTTGGAGATGGATAATAAGAAGTTAATGATCATGAAACAAAACGACACTAATCTCAGAAGTTCGGGTTGTTACATCATCCCCAACTTGAAGGAAATTTCGTCCCGAAATTTGACAAGTAGGCACAGAAAAGTGAAGTGATAAGTCAAGATTGTTGCGGATTTTCCTCAGGTGCCACATAAACAAAGTAATTATAACTCTTAAAAGTGATTAAGAGATGCATTCATGACTGATATTGAACTTTTATAAGAGAAAATATGTTAAAAGTGCCATGACAAAACAATTTCATACGTTTCTACTTGGACACACTATGTGTAGTTAACCCAAAGCAAATTATTGAAACTTCATATGTTAAATTATCAAGTTAATGATATCTTAATACATAATAAACTCAGCATAAACCATACACATGATACATAGATATGTTGACAAACTTTAGTTTTATAATATATAATAACAATTCTAAATGCTTACAGTTGTAATTTTTAATGGTCTATGTGACTTCAATATATAAGGCTAAAATATTATTGTTTTTCCTTAATTAATTTACATATCTAACTCTACATTTAGATGAATGTGTATACCCTTTGCTCAAATCATTGTACTTGATGTGTAAACCCTAGATTTTTTCTCCCAATTCGGTTTGACGGTAAACCCTAAAACTTCTTCCACCATTATTAGAGAGAAAGAGAGCGTTCTTTGTTTTGGCGGAGATGTGAGACTGAGAGAGATTGAGGTGAGTAGGGTTTTAAATTTGAAAATGGATAGATTTGATGGGGAGAAAGAGGATGTGATTTTTGGTTTGAAGTTTGAAAATGGATCTAAGATTGGAGTGGGAAAAAACAACATTACAGATCCTGCAAAGTGGAGCAGTGGATGGAGATCCGATCACCTTTCTTCACATGGATCGCCAAGAAGAACACATACCTTTTGGAGGTTTAAATTTCATAATAGTTTTTAATTCATGGATGTAGAATACCTGCAAGGGCTTCGGAATCTAACCAATGTGCATACAAAGGTTATACATTGGGCTTAGATTCTAGTAAAATCCTTAATTTTAAATTATCTCTCCTATATATACATACATATATATATATATATGTATATTATATAATAGTATAGATATAAACCATTATTTGAGAAGACACTTAGGGCATGTTTGGCTAAGCTTTTTGAAACAACTTATTGGCTTTTTGAAAAGTCATAAGCTCCAAAAAGATGTTTGGCAATGAGGATGTATGTGAGGGGAAACGTGACTTTTCCAAAAAGTCACTCCTTCCTAACTTTTCCAAAAAGTCAATAAGGACTTTCATAAGCTTAGCCAAACACCCCCTTAATGTGAGAACAAAAAGAAGAAAGGGAATATTGGTAAAACAATAAATAGTTTATAATTTCTCTCATTAATTAGTTTCCCTCACAGACTCAACTTCGAAACACACGGTGGATGCCATTGAACATCTAAGCGATGAGGCTATGAACATTTCCAAAGAAACAATAAAGAACAATTTCAAGAGGATGGAGTCTTATGCTATTGCTCATCCTGAAGAATTCTAATTCGTTCACCTAAGTGATGGATTGTATCTGACCATGTTATTATTGTATCTTTTCATTTGTTGAAATAATGTTATAAGTAAGCTTAATATATGTTAACAACAACACGTTAATGTATGTCGGTTTGTTTTTGAATGGGTAAACAAAGTAATTATAACTCTTAAAAGTGATTAAGAGACGCATTCATGACTGATATTGAACTATTATAAGAGAAAATATGTTAAAAGTGCAATGACAAAACAATTTCATACGTTTCTACTTGGACACACTATGTGTAGTTAACCCAAAGCAAATTATTGAAACTTCATATGTTAAATTATCAAGTTAATGATATCTTAATACATAATAAGCTCAGCATAAACCATATACATGATGCATAGATATGTTGACAAACTTTAGTTTTATAATAAATAATAACAATTCTAAATGCTTACAGTTGTAATTTTTAATGGTCTATGTGACTTCAATATATAAGGCTAAAATATTATTGTTTTTTCTTAATTAATTTACATATCTAACTCTACATTTAGATGAATGTGTATACCCTTTGCTCAAATCATTGTACTTGATGTGTAAACCCTAGATTTTTTTCTCCCAATTCGATTTGACGGTAAACCATAAAACTTCTTCCACCATTATTAGAGAGAAAGAGAGCGTTCTTTGTTTTGGCGGAGATGTGAGACTGAGAGAGATTGAGGTGAGTAGGGTTTTAAATTTGAAAATGGATAGATTTGATGGGGAGAAAGAGGATGTGATTTTTGGTTTGATGTTTGAAAATGGATCTAAGATTGGAGTGGGAAAAAATAACATTACAGATCCTGCAAAGTGTAGCAGTGGATGGAGATCCGATCACCTTTCTTCACATGGATCGCCAAGAAGAACACATACCTGTTGGAGGTTTAAAGTTCAGAATAGTTCTTAATTCATGGATGTAGAATACCTGTAAGGGTTCAGTATCTAAGTAATGTGCATAGAAAGGTTATACATTAGGATTAGATTCAAGTAAAATCCTTAATTTTAAATTATCTCTCCTATATATATATATATATATATTATAATAGTATAGATAGAAACGATTATTTGAGAAGACACTTAGGGCATGTTTGGCTAAGCTTTTTGAAACAACTTATTAACTTATTGGCTTTTTGAAAAGTCATAAGCTCCAAAAAGATTTTTGGCAATGAGGATGTATGTGAGGGGAAACGTGACTTTTCCAAAAAGTCACTCCATCCTAAGTTTTCCAAAAAGTCAATAAGGACTTTCATAAGCTTAGCCAAACACCCCCTTAATGTGAGAACAAAAAGAAGAAAGGGAATATTGGTAAAACAATAAATAGTTTATAATTCTTCTCATTAATTAGTTTCTATCTCAATGATTAATCAAAACATTTTATCCAGCACATTTCAAAATTTACTCTACATATATCGAAATTTACCATACATATATCCTATACATACCGAAATTTATCCGACACATATCAAAATTTAATGTACACATATCAAAAAGTGTTACTCACCATAAATTATGTTGTCTTGAAAAAATATATTTTAAAAATGAGTTACAAGTTTAACTGGTTAGCTAATTTAAGAGAATACAAAAAAATAATAAAAATTGAATTTACCTATATGCCTATTAAATAGACATTTTAATTATAGCATTTATATTAGTGTAAAACTTATTTTTTCTATTTCTACAAAAAAAAATCTTAGTTAAACCCTCTACTATATACAATGAAAACAATTTAAAGTTTGAACCAATGAAAAAGATCAATCAAAATCATTTTTTTAAACAAACTTCATTCTAATTAAAATATAATATTAACAAAGAAGTTACTCTTTGAATAATACAACTCTCCTCTCAAAATCACTATTAATAAGTTTTTTACACATGTGACAAACTTAAACATGTGTAATTTTTTATTTACGAATACATGTAAATTTATTTTCTAATATTGTATTTCGTGCAAAATAAAATTGAATTTGAATTGTTATTTACCAAGTTCTTACGTTTCTCACGTAATATTTGCATTCTAAAGATAACTCTCCCATATATATATAATACTATTTAATACTTCTCTGTGGGATAATAATGTAATTTCAATTCAAGTTTAAGACTCTTAAGAATAATGTGTTGAATCTTCTTTGTCTTTTTCTTGGAGGGGTGAAGCACGGGGAGGTGTTTTGGGAGATATGGCATGGTCTAGTTGTAGCAACTTTTGTCTTTTCTTCAAATAGCCAACGATGGGGGCGTGTCTTTGGAAACATGTAGCGTAGATGGTGTGTTTCTTGTAAAAAATTAATTTTCAACAAAAAAAATCTTATTTTTTTTCATTTTGCAGTCCATTTGTCCCTAAAAATCATAAGTAAACACATAAAGAACATATTTAATAATGAAAATGACTAAAACTGGACCCTGAATGATGTGAAATATAAGTATTTTTTATGCACATCATCGTGTCACCATACATATATATATATGTAATACATATATATATACATATATATATGTGTGTGTGTGTGTTTATACATATATACATATGCTCATATTAATGTATGTTGGGAGGACACCTAGAACAAATACCTAATTAAGGTGTTGTTTGTCATCAATGGAGTGCCCATAAATATAATCCATGTGTGTGTATTCTTGACTTTTAGGAACCACATTAAAATTTCAAAACCCAAAAAAGTCCGACCCCAAGCCTATAAATACCACTATCTTCCTTCGCACCAAGAGTCATTCATTTGTGCAACATATCTTTCTTTCTAGAAAAGCTAATACCTAAAATGGAGGTTGCTATGGAGGTAGAGGTCGCTTCTTCACTCTCTTCTGAAAAACTTTTCAAGCTCTATAATAACTATGACACCATCGCACCCAAGGTCAATCCTCAATCTTACAAATCCTTTACTGTTATACAAGGTGCTGGTGGTGTTGGAAGTATCAAGAGCACTGTGTACAGTGACGGTAGTCGACCTCCCCTTATTTATATTTGTAATTATTAATTAATATTATTGAACTAGGCCGATCATCTTTGATGGCTTTCATAACTATTATTTTAATAAAATCTATCACAGGCTCAACTTCGAAACACACGGTGGATGCTATTGATACAAGCAACCATCTTATCAGCTACACTTACTTTGAAGGGGACGTCTTTAAGGGTATTATAGAGAAAGCTACTCATCATATTAAGTTCACACCTTCTCCTAATGGAGGAGCTGTATACAAACATACAATCATATTTAAGTACATCAGTGATGCTAAGCTAAGCGATGAGGCTATAAACATTTCCAAAGAAACAATAAAGAACAATTTCAAGAGGATGGAGTCTTATGCTATTGCTCATCCTGAAGAATTCTAATTCGTTCACCTAAATGATGGATTGTATCTGACCATGTTATTATTGTATCTTTTCATTTGCTGAAATAATGTTATAAGTATGCTTAATATATGTTAACAACAACACGTTAATGTATGTCGGTTTGTTTTTGAATGGGTAAACAAAGTAATTATAACTCTTAAAAGTGATTAAGAGACGCATTCATGACTGATATTGAACTATTATAAGAGAAAATATGTTAAAAGTGCCATGACAAAACAATTTCATACGTTTCTACTTGGACACACTATGTGTAGTTAACCCAAAGCAAATTATTGAAACTTCATATGTTAAATTATCAAGTTAATGATATCTTAATACATAATAAGCTCAGCATAAACCATATACATGATGCATAGATATGTTGACAAACTTTAGTTTTATAATATATAATAACAATTCTAAATGCTTACAGTTGTAATTTTTAATGGTCTATGTGACTTCAATATATAAGGCTAAAATATTATTGTTTTTTCTTAATTACTTTACATATCTAACTCTACATTTAGATGAATGTGTATACCCTTTGCTCAAATCATTGTACTTGATGTGTAAACCCTAGATTTTTTTCTCCCAATTCGATTTGACGGTAAACCATAAAACTTCTTCCACCATTATTAGAGAGAAAGAGAGCGTTCTTTGTTTTGGCGGAGATGTGAGACTGACAGAGATTGAGGTGAGTAGGGTTTTAAATTTGAAAAAGGATAGATTTGATGGGGAGAAAGAGGATGTGATTTTTGGTTTGAAGTTTGAAAATGGATCTAAGATTGGAGTGGGAAAAAATAACATTACAGATCCTGCAAAGTGGAGCAGTGGATGGAGATCCGATCACCTTTCATCACATGGATCGCCAAGAAGAACACATACCTTTTGGAGGTTTAAAGTTCAGAATAGTTCTTAATTCATGGATGTAGAATACCTGCAAGGGCTTCGGTATCTAAGCAATGTGCATACAAAGGTTATACATTAGGCTTAGATTCTAGTAAAATCCTTAATTTTAAATTATCTCTCATATATATATATATATATATATATATATATATATATTATAATAGTATAGATAGAAACAATTATTTGAGAAGACACTTAGGGCATGTTTGGCTAAGCTTTTTGAAACAACTTATTGACTTATTGGCTTTTTTGAAAAGTCATAAGCTCCAAAAAGATGTTTGGCAATGAGGATGTATGTGAGGGGAGACGTGACTTTTCCAAAAAGTCACTCCATCCTAACTTTTCCAAAATGTCAATAAAGACTTTCATAAGCTTAGCCAAACACCCCCTTAATGTGAGAACAAATACAAGAAAAGGAATATTGGTAAAACAATAAATAGTTTATAATTCCACTCATTAATTAGTTTCTCTCTCAATGATTAATCAAAACATTTTATCCAACACATTACAAAATTTACTCTACATATATCGAAATTTATCATACATATATCCGATACATATCGAAATTTATCCGACACATATCAAAATTTAATCTACACATATCAAAAAGTGTTACTCACCATAAATTATGTTGTCTTGAAAAAGTATATTTTAAAAATGAGTTACAAGTTTAACTGGTTAGCTAATTTAAGAGAATACAAAAAAATAATAAAAATTGAATTTACCTATATGCCTATTAAATAGACATTTTAATTATAGCATTTATATTAGTGTAAAACTTATTTTTTCTATTTCTACAAAAAAAAATCTTAGTTAAACCCTCTACTATATACAATGAAAACAATTTAAAGTTTGAACCAATGAAAACGATCAATCAAAATCATTTTTTTAAACAAACTTCATTCTAATTAAAATATAATATTAACAAAGAAGTTACTCTTTGAATAATACAACTCTCCTCTCAAAATCACTATTAATAAGTTTTTTACACATGTGACAAACTTAAACATGTGTAATTTTTTATTTACGAATACATGTAAATTTATTTTCTAATATTGTATTTCGTGCAAAATAAAATTGAATTTGAATTGTTATTTACCAAGTTCTTACGTTTCTCACGTAATATTTGCATTCTAAAGATAACTCTCCCATATATATATAATACTATTTAATACTTCTCTTTGGGATAATAATGTAATTTCAATTCAAGTTTAAGACTCTTAAGAATAATGTGTTGAATCTCCTTTGTCTTTTTCTTGGAGGGGTGAAGCACGGGGAGGTGTTTTGGGAGATATGACATGGTCTAGTTGTAGCAACTTTTGTCTTTTCTTCAAATGGCCAACGATGGGGGCTTGTCTTGGGAAACATGTGGCGTATATGGTGTGTTTCTTGTAAAAAATTAATTTTCAACATGAAAATTCTTATTTTTTTTTTCATTTTGCAGTCCATTTGTCCCTAAAAATCATAAGTAAACAAATAAAGAACATATTTAATTATGAAAATGACTAAATCTGGACCTGAATGATGTGAAATATAAGTATTTTTTATGCACATAATGGTGTCACCATACATATATATATATATATATATATATATATATGTAATACATATATATATACATATGTGTGTGTGTTTATACATATATACATACGCATATATAAATGTATGTTGGGAGGAGACCTAGAACAAATACCTAATTAAGGTGTTGTTTGTCATCAATGGAGTGCCCATAAATATAATCCATGTGTGTGTATTCTTGACTTTTAGGAACCACATTAAAATTTCAAAACCCAAAAAAGTCCGACCCCAAGCCTATAAATACCACCATCTTCCTTCGCACCAAGAGTCATTCATTTGTGCAACATATCTTCTTTCTAAAAAAGCTAATACCTAAAATGGAGGTTGCTATGGAGGTAGAGGTCGCTTCTTCACTCTCTTCTGAAAAACTTTTCAAGCTTTATAATAACTATGACACCATCGCACCCAAGGTCAATCCTCAATCTTACAAATCCTTTACTGTTATACAAGGTGATGGTGGTGTTGGAAGTATCAAGAGCACTGTGTACAGTGACGGTAATCGACCTCCCCTTATTTATATTTGTAATTATTAATTAATATTATTGAACTAGGCCGATCATCTTTGATGGCTTTCATAACTATTATTTTAATAAAATCTCTCACAGGCTCAACTTCGAAACACACGGTGGATGCCATTGATACAAGCAACCATCTTATCAGCTACACTTACTTTGAAGGGGACGTCTTTAAGGGTATTATAGAGAAAGCTACTCATCATATTAAGTTCACACCTTCTCCTAATGGAGGAGCTGTATACAAACATACAATCATATTTAAGTACATCGGTGATGCTAAGCTAAGCGATGAGGCTATGAACATTTCCAAAGAAACAATAAAGAACAATTTCAAGAGGATGGAGTCTTATGCTATTGCTCATCCTGAAGAATTCTAATTCGTTCACCAAAATGATGGATTGTATCTGACCATGTTATTATTGTATCTTTTCATTTGCTGAAATAATGTTATAAGTATGCTTAATATATGTTAACAACAACACGTTAATGTATGTCGGTTTGTATTTGAATGGGTAAACAAAGTAATTATAACTCTTAAAAGTGATTAAGAGACGCATTCATGACTGATATTGAACTATTATAAAAGAAAATATGTTAAAAGGGCCATGACAAAACAATTTCATACGTTTCTACTTGGACACACGATGTGTAGTTAACCCAAAGCAAATTATTGAAACTTCATATGTTAAATTATCAAGTTAATGATATCTTAATACATAATAAGCTCAGCATAAACCATATACATGATGCATAGATATGTTGGCAAACTTTAGTTTTATAATATATAATAACAATTCTAAATGCTTACAGTTGTAATATTTAATGGTCTATGTGACTTCAATATATAAGGATAAAATATTATTGTACTTGATGTGTAAACCCTAGATTTTCTTAATTAATTTACATATCTAACTCTACATCTAGATGAATGTGTATACCCTTTGCTCAAATCATTGTACTTGATGTGTAAACCCTAGATTTTTTTCTCCCAATTCGATTTGACGGTAAACCATAAAACTTCTTCCACCATTATTAGAGAGAAAGTGAGCGTTCTTTGTTTTGGCGGAGATGTGAGACTGAGAGAGATTGAGGTTAGTAGGGTTTTAAATTTGAAAATGGATAGATTTGATGGGGAGAAAGAGGATGTGATTTTTGGTTTGAAGTTTGAAAATGGATCTAAGATTGGAGTGGGAAAAAATAACATTACAGATCCTGCAAAGTGGAGCAGTGGGTGGAGATCCGATCACCTTTCTTCACATGAATCGCCAAGAAGAACACATACCTTTTGGAGGTTTAAAGTTCAGAATAGTTCTTAATTCATGGATGTAGAATACCTGCAAGGGCTTCGGTATCTAAGCAATGTGCATACAAAGGTTATACATTAGGCTTAGATTCTAGTAAAATCCTTGATTTTAAATTATCTCTCCTATAGATATATATATATATATATATATATATATTATATAATAGTATAGATAGAAACGATTATTTGAGAAGACACTTAGGGCATGTTTGGCTAAGCTTTTTGAAACAACTTATTGACTTATTGGCTTTTTGAAAAGTCATAAGCTCCAAAAAGATGTTTGGCAATGAGGATGTATGTGAGGGGAAACGTGACTTTTCCAAAAAGTCAGTCCATCCTAACTTTTCCAAAAAGTCAATAAGGACTTTCATAAGCTTAGCCAAACACCCCCTTAATGTGAGAACAAAAAGAAGAAAGGGAATATTAGTAAAACAATAAATAGTTTATAATTTCTCTCATTAATTAGTTTCTCTCTCAATGATTAATAAAAACATTTTATCCTGCACATTTCAAAATTTACTCTACATATATCGAAATTTATCATACATATATCCTATACATATCGAAATTTATCCGACACATATCAAAATTTAATCTACACATATCAAAAAGTGTTACTCACCATAAATCATGTTGTCTTGAAAAAGTATATTTTAAAAATGAGTTACAAGTTTAACTGGTTAGCTAATTTAAGAGAATACAAAAAAATAATAAAAATTGAATTTACCTATATGCCTATTAAATAGACATTTTAATTATAGCATTTCTATTAGTGTAAAACTTATTTTTTCTATTTCTACAAAAAAAAATCTTATTTAAACCCTCTACTATATACAATGAAAACAATTTAAAGTTTGAACGAATGAAAAAGACCAATCAAAATCATTTTTTTTAAACAAACCTCATTGTAATTAAAATATAATATTAACAAAGAAGTTACTCTTTGAATAATACAACTCTCCTCTCAAAATCACTATTAATAAGTTTTTTACACATGTGACAAACTTAAACATGTGTAATTTTTTTATTTACGAATACATGTAAATTTATTTTCTAATATTGTATTTCGTGTAAAATAAAATTGACTTTGAATTGTTATTTACCAAGTTCTTACGTTTCTCACGTAATATATGCATTCTAAAGAGAACTCTCCCATATATATAATACTATATAATACATCTCTTTGGGATAATAATGTAATTTCAATTCAAGTTTAAGACTCTTAAGAATAATGTGTTGAATCTCCTTTGTCTTTTTCTTGGAGGGGTGAAGCACGGGGAGGTGTTTTGGGAGATATGGCATGGTCTAGTTGTAGCAACTTTTGTCTTTTCTTCAAATGGCCAACGATGGGGGCTTGTCTTGGGAAACATGTGGCGTATATGGTGTGTTTCTTGTAAAAATTTAATTTTCAACATGAAAATTCTTATTTTTTTTTCGTTTTGCAGTCCATTTTTCCCTAAAAATCAAATGTAAACAAATAAAGAACAAATTTAATAATGAAAAGGACTAAATCTGGACCTGAATGATTTGAAATATAAGTATTTTTTGTGCACATCATGGTGTCACCATACATATATATATATATATGTAATACATATATATATACATATACATATGTGTGTGTGTTTATACATATATACATACGCATATATAAATGTATGTTGGGAGGAGACCTAGAACAAATACCTAATTAAGGTGTTGTTTGTCATCAATGGAGTGCCCATAAATATAATCCATGTGTGTGTATTCTTGACTTTTAGGAACCACATTTAAATTTCAAAACCCAAAAAAGTCCGAGCCCAAGCCTATAAATACCACTATCTTCCTTCGCACCAAGAGTCATTCATTTGTGCAACATATCTTCTTTCTAAAAAAGCTAATACCTAAAATGGAGGTTGCTATGGAGGTAGAGGTCGCTTCTTCACTCTCTTCTGAAAAACTTTTCAAGCTCTATAATAACTATTACACCATCGCACCCAAGGTCAATCCTCAATCTTACAAATCCTTTACTGTTATACAAGGTGATGGTGGTGTTGGAAGTATCAAGAGCACTGTGTACAGTGACGGTAATCGACCTCCCCTTATTTATATTTGTAATTATTAATTAATATTATTGAACTAGGCCGATCATCTTTGATGGCTTTCATAACTATTATTTTAATAAAATCTCTCACAGGCTCAACTTCGAAACACACGGTGGATGCCATTGATACAAGCAACCATCTTATCAGCTACACTTACTTTCAAGGGGACGTCTTTAAGGGTATTATAGAGAAAGCTACTCATCATATTAAGTTCACACCTTCTCCTAATGGAGGAGCTGTATACAAACATACAATCATATTTAAGTACATCGGTGACGCTAAGCTAAGCGATGAGGCTATGAACATTTCCAAAGAAACAATAAAGAACAATTCAAGAGGATGGAGTCTTATAATATTGCTCATCCTGAAGAATTCTAATTCGTTCACCTAAATGATGGATTGTATCTGACCATGTTATTATTGTATCTTTTCATTTGCTGAAATAATGTTATAAGTATGCTTAATATATGTTAACAACAACACGTTAATGTATGTCGGTGTGTTTTTGAATGGGTAAACAAAGTAATTATAACTCTTAAAAGTGATTAAGAGACGCAATCATGACTGATATTGAACTATTATAAGAGAAAATATGTTAAAAGTGCCATGACAAAACAATTTCATACGTTTCTACTTGGACACACTATGTGTAGTTAACCCAAAGCAAATTATTGAAACTTCATATGTTAAATTATCAAGTTAATGATATCTTAATACATAATAAGCTTAGCAAAAACCATATACATGATGCATAGATATGTTGACAAACTTTAGTTTTATAATATATAATAACAATTCTAAATGCTTACAGTTGTAATTTTTAATGGTCTATGTGACTTCAATATATAAAGCTAAAATATTATTGTTTTTTCTTAATTAATTTACATATCTAACTCTACATTTAGATGAATGTGTATACCCTTTGCTCAAATCATTGTACTTGATGTGTTAACCCTAGATTTTTTTCTCCCAATTCGATTTGACGGTAAACCATAAAACTTCTTCCACCATTAATAGAGAGAAAGAGAGCGTTCTTTGTTTTGGCGGAGATGTGAGACTGAGAGAGATTGAGGTGCGTAGGGTTTTAAATTTGAAAATGGATAGATTTAATAGGGAGAAAGAGGATGTGATTTTTGGTTTACAGTTTGAAAATGGATCTAAGATTGGAGTGGGAAAAAATAACATTACAGATCCTGCAAAGTGGAGCAGTGGATGGAGATCCGATCACCTTTCTTCACATGGATCGCCAAGAAGAACACATACCTTTTGGAGGTTTAAAGTTCAGAATAGTTCTTAATTCATGGATGTAGAATACCTACAAGGGCTTCGGTATCTAAGCAATGTGCATACAAAGGTTATACATTAGGCTTAGATTCTAGTAAAATCCTTAATTTTAAATTATCTCTCCTATATATATATATATATATATATATATATTATATAATAGTATAGATAGAAACGATTATTTGAGAAGACACTTAGGGCATGTTTGGCTAAGCTTTTTGAAACAACTTATTGACTAATTGGCTTTTTGAAAAGTAATAAGCTCCAAAAAGATGTTTGGCAAAGAGGATGTATAGGAGGGGAAACCTAACTTTTCCAAAAAGTCACTCCATCCTAACTTTTCCAAAAAGTCAATAAGGACTTTCATAAGCTTAGCCAAACACCCCCTTAATGTGAGAACAAAAAGAAGAAAGGGAATATTGGTAAAACAATAAATAGTTTATAATTTCTCTCATTAATTAGTTTCTCTCTCAATGATTAATCAAAACATTTTATCCGGCACATTTCAAAATTTACTCTACATATATCGAAATTTATCATACATATATCCTATACATATCGAAATTTATCCGACGCATATCAAAATTTAATCTACACATATCAAAAAGTGTTACTCACCATAAATTATGTTGTCTTGAAAAAGTATATTTTAAAAATGAGTTACAAGTTTAACTGGTTAACTAATTTAAGAGAATACAAAAAAATAATAAAAATTGAATTTACCTATATGCCTATTAAATAGACATTTTAATTATAGCATTTCTATTAGCGTAAAACTTATTTTTTCTATTTCTACAAAAAAAAATCTTATTTAAACCCTCTACTATATACAATGAAAACAATTTAAAGTTTGAACGAATGAAAAAGGTCAATCAAAATCATTTTTTTAAACGAACCTCATTGTAATTAAAATATAATATTAACAAAGAAGTTACTCTTTGAATAATACAACTCTCCTCTCAAAATCACTATTAATAAGTTTTTTATACATGTGACAAACTTAAACATGTGTAATTTTTTTATTTACGAATACATGTAAATTTATTTTCTAATATTGTATTTCGTGTAAAATAAAATTGAATTTGAATTGTTATTAACCAAGTTCTTACGTTTCTCACGTTTCTCACGTAATATATGCATTCTAAAGATAACTCTCCCATATATATAATACTATATAATACTTCTCTTTGGGATAATAATGTAATTTCAATTCAAGTTTAAGACTCTTAAGAATAATGTGTTGAATCTTCTTTGTCTTTTTCTTGGAGGGGTGAAGCACGGGGAGGTGTTTTGGGAGATTTGGCATGGTCTAGTTGTAGCAACTTTTGTCTTTTCTTCAAATGGCCAACGAGGGGGGCTTGTCTTGGGAAACATATGGCGTATATGGTGTGTTTCTTGTAAAAATTTAATTTTCAACATGAAAATTCTTATTTTTTTTTTCATTTTGTGGTCCATTTGTCCCTAAAATCATAAGTAAACAAATAAAGAACGTATTTAATAATGAAAATAACTAAATTTGGACCTGAATGATGTGAAATATAAGTATTTTTATGCACATAATGGTGTAACCATTCATATATATATATATATGTAATACATATATATATATATATATATATATATATATATATATATATATATATATGTAATACATATATATATACATATACATATGTGTGTGTGTTTATACATATATACATACGCATATATAAATGTATGTTGGGAGGAGACCTAGAACAAATACCTAATTAAGGTGTTGTTTGTCATCAATGGAGTGCCCACAAATATAATCCATGTGTGTGTATTCTTGACTTTTAGGAACCACATTAAAATTTCAAAACCCAAAAAAGTCCGACCCCAAGCCTATAAATACCACTATCTTCCTTCGCACCAAGAGTCATTCATTTGTGCAACATATCTTTTTTCTAAAAAAGCTAATACCTAAAATGGAGGTTGCTATGGAGGTAGAGGTCCCTTCTTCACTCTCTTCTGAAAAACTTTTCAAGCTCTATAATAACTATGACACCATCGCACCCAAGGTCAATCCTCAATCTTACAAATCCTTTACTGTTATACAAGGTGATGGTGGTGTTGGAAGTATCAAGAGTACTGTGTACAGTGACGGTAATCGACCTCCCCTTATTTATATTTGTATTTATTAATTAATATTATTGAACTAGGCCGATCATCTTTGATGGCTTTCATAACTATTATTTTAATAAAATCTCTCACAGGCTCAACTTCGAAACACACGGTGGATGCCATTGATACAAGAAACCATCTTATCAGCTACACTTACTTTGAAGGGGACGTTTTAAGGGTATTATAGAGAAAGCTACTCATCATATTAAGTTCACACCTTCTCCTAATGGAGGAGCTGTATGATGGATTGTATCTGACCATGTAATTATTGTATCTTTTAATTTGCTGAAATAATGTTATAAGTATGCTTAATATATGTTAACAACAACACGTTAATGTATGTCGGTTTGTTTTTAATGGGTAAACAAAGTAATTATAACTCTTAAAAGTGATTAAGAGACGCATTCATGACTGATATTGAACTATTATAAGAGAAAATATGTTAAAACTGCCATGACAAAACAATTTCATACGTTTCTACTTGGACACACTATGTGTAGTTAACCCAAAGCAAATTATTGAAACTTCATATGTTAAATTATCAAGTTAATGATATCTTAATACATAATAAGCTCAGCATAAACCATATACATGATGCATAGATATGTTGACAAACTTTAGTTTTATAATATATAATAACAATTCTAAATGCTTACAGTTGTAATTTTTAATGGTCTATGTGACTTCAATATATAAGGCTAAAATATTATTGTTTTTTCTTAATTAATTTACATATCTAACTCTACATTTAGATGAATGTGTATACCCTTTGCTCAAATCATTGTACTTGATGTGTAAACCCTAGATTTTTTTTCTCCCAATTCGATTTGACGGTAAACCATAAAACTTCTTCCACCATTATTAGAGAGAAAGAGAGCGTTCTTTGTTTTGGCGGAGATGTGAGACTGAGATAGATTGAGGTGAGTAGGGTTTTAAATTTGAAAATGGATAGATTTGATGGGGACAAAGAGGATGTGATTTTTGGTTTGAAGTTTGAAAATGGATCTAAGATTGGAGTGGGGAAAAATAACATTACAGATCCTGCAAAGTGGAGCAGTGGATGGAGATCCGATCACCTTTCTTCACATGAATCGCCAAGAAGAAAACATACCTTTTGGAGGTTTAAAGTTCCGGATAGTTCTTAATTCATGGATGTAGAATACCTACAAGGGCTTCGGTATCTAAGCACTGTGCATACAAAGGTTATACATTAGGCTTAGATTCTAGTAAAATCCTTAATTTTAAATTATCTCTCCTATATATATATATATATATATATATATACATATTATTTAATAGTATAGATAGAAACGATTATTTGAGAAGACACTTAGGGCATGTTTGGCTAAGCTTTTTGAAACAACTTATTGACTTATTGGCTTTTTGAAAAGTCATAAGCTCCAAAAAGATGTTTGGCAATGAGGATGTATGTGAGGGGAAACCTGACTTTTCCAAAAAGTCACTCTATCATAACTTTTCCAAAAAGTCACTCCATCCTAACTTTTCCAAAAAGTCAATAAGGACTTTCATAAGCTTAGCCAAACACCCCCTTAATGTGAGAACAAAAAGAAGAAAGGGAATATTGGTAAAACAATAAATAGTTTATAATTCCTCTCATTAATTAGTTTCTCTCTGAATGATTAATCAAAACATTTTATCCAACACATTTCAAAATTTACTCTACATATGTAACACCTGTGTCATTTCAACCATCAAACAAATGCCAAACCAATGAAATATTGTATTTCATACTTTGGACTTGTATAAATATGTGTATCTTTTGCACATATCAACTCTTGTTCGATTTCAAGCTCTAAATCGCTTTCTGGAAGGTTATACACGCACTGATGCGTAAATATAACCAGTTTAATGCAACAAACACTCCGGAATAGTGAAATAGGCTTAACATACCTTGAATAACCTTTACATAACTTATATATAAGTTTTGGAAGGTTTGGTGTGGTGAAATCAAGTTAAATCGCTTACAGGGACTAAAGTTGACAAACTGCGAAAGTATGCCAATTTGAACTGTAACAGACATTCCGGAACATGACCATAAGTTAAACACACCATAAATATCCTTTACATAGCTTAGAAATAGGCTTTAATGGGTTCGGTGTGCTAAAATAAACTTTTGGGTCATTCAGGGACTAAAAGTGTCAAAAAAGTGCACAAGTTTGCATTTTCGCGCATAACTTACGTTCTGAATACATCCGGACATCCAAAAATTTATGTGAGCATGACTATATTATATTTTAGTGCTCGCCATAAGAAAAATCCATTCGTCGCGTCATTTGGTTCGTTTTTCGCATTCGGGACCAGATTCGATGTATTAGCCGTTGTTTAATTCACAACCACACATTCTAAACTTGCTTAGTCAGCGGATAAGGATGGAATTTTGGCACCATGACTTTGCAACACATGTATGGATGGAATTTAAACACCTAAACACCATGACTTTGCAACACATGTATGGATGGAATTTAAACACCTAAACACCGTAACTTTGCAACACATGTACGGATGGGATTAAGGCACGTTTTCCATGAAACGATCTTAACGGTTCGGGTATTCCTATAAATACCCCATACCCCCCATTGCTAAAATCACTAGAAACTTGATTTGAGAAACTCTAAGTTGAAACATTTGTTTCATACCTGAGATTTTTGAATCGAGTTTAGCATTCGGGGACCCTTCGTAAGTATTCTTTCGTTCTTTTCCTTATTTTACTGCTTTTCGAGTCAGAAAGTCAAACTTTGTTTGACTTTCAGCGTTGACCAGTAATGGTCAATGCGAAGTTCGTTTGAACTTCGCAACGTGAATGTAATCACGTTGGTTATAGTCCCTTGGGACTATGCCTACTGATTACCACGTTGTCTAGGGTCGTAGGGTAAGCGATCTGATAAATCGCTTATACCTCGAACCCGACCCAGTTTGGTCGATCATTAGGATCCGACCAAACACATTAGGTGACCATAGTAGGTAGGGAATAACCTTCCGAGGTTATACCCTATGGTCACATCGTTTAAGTAGTTGTATGATAGGTAGTTTATATGCCTTAGGTAAATTACCAGAATACCCTTTTCATGTATAATTGGTAATTAAGCATATGTAACCTAAACCTTTGTCACATAACTGATTATGTAATATGTTTAGGCATATAACACTTGTCATAGGGCTAGTTAGGCGGTCCAAACGCGTTTCACGCAAACGACGCGTTAAAGTAGCATAAGCTACCTAAACGGGTCGTAATGGGTCGTAGACACTTAGGTTAAGTTTCATTTAGTATGTAGGCTTTGATTAACCATATCACATGAGTTCCTACACTCATTTGGTTTACAAACCCTCATGCTACCCAGTCTTCCGATTTAGGTCCGGTTTATTAATGTAGTTACCTATATTAGGTGTCGTTTGATATTCCGCGATCTCTAGCATTGCTTGGTGGTTATCCTAGGACTTCTGAGCAATCTCAAGTGAGTACATAGACCCCTCTTTTACTGTTTTCCAAACTGTTTTGGGGTGGAACACATGTGCCTACTTGTTACTTTCATGCTTTCCTGTTTTAACATCATATACTGCTATGTTCGTTAGTACATTATAGTACATGATTTTAGGACATTTCATGCTAGGTGTGCCCAATTGTGTGCATTACTTAGTACATTGTTTTACATGACATTTTGACATAGACATTCGACATAGACATTTCGGCATAGACATTTTAACATGATTGACATTTGATCATGCATTTCCCACAAAACATAACTTTGATTTAAACCAAGTTTTACTTCAATACTTTGTTTTGTGCATATGGTTTAGTTGAGACATTTCACTTGCCATACATGACATTTTGACATAGACATTTGACATGGATATTTGACATAGACATTTGACATGGATATTTGACATAGACATTTTGATATGATTTACATCTTGACATGAACACTTTGACATATTACCCAATACATTTGACAATTGATTTAAACATAGACTTCTTACATTGGTTAGTTTGGTTTGATTAAGTGATTAAGTAACGATGCGTGTGTAATATGATACAAGCATGGTGGATACGCCGCTGGTACTTCCTATATATAAGTGTTTGTATGGTATTACATATCGTAGCGTTATTTGAATCATTTCAGTTTGAGACATATAACATTTTATACAAATAACATACTTTTCACAAGACATTGTTTTACAAACAACTTATCTTATACAAATCCATTTTACTATGGTTATTCATTTAACCATACATTATTCACTTATTTATACATATCATCTGAACTCATTGTTTTTCAAATGATTTACAAAACAAAGCAAATAACAAGGTTCATGACTAAACATTTTCTCAAACATAAGTCATGGAACCTATTTTCACAAAACCTATGTATCTCACAGGCATTTTTATGCTGACGTACCTATTTTCACATGTGTTTTTCAGGAGCTGTTGCATAAGATGATCAAGATACACATAGGCAGACTTGGGCTTTAGTGACAATAAAAGATACAAGACTAGTTAATTATGTTGTATTTCCTTGTTTGTTAAGACATTGTAACACTTTTAATCAATAAAACGAAACTTCAATTGCCATGGATTTGAAACAATTAATTCTGTTACAACACTCCCCGACATTTCCGCCACGTTTTGTATGTTCCACGTGGTCGGGGTGTGACAACATATATCGAAATTTATCATACATATATCCTATACATATCGAAATTTATCCGACACATATCAAAATTTAATCTACACATATCAAAAAGTGTTACTCACCATAAATTATGCTGTATTGAAAAAAGTATATTTTAAAAATGAGTTACAAGTTTAACTGGTTAGCTAATTTAAGAGAATACAAAAAAATAATAAAAATTGAATTTACCTATATGCCTATTAAATAGACATTTTAATTATAGCATTTCTAGTAGCGTAAAACTTATTTTTTCTATTTCTACAAAAAAAAAATCTTATTTAAACCCTCTACTATATATAATGAAAACAATTTAAAGTTTGAACGAATGAAAAAGATCAATCAAAATCATTTTTTAAACGAACCTCATTGTAATTAAAATATAATATTAACAAAGAAGTTACTCTTTGAATAATACAACTCTCCTCTCAAAATCACTTTTAATAAGTTTTTTACACATGTGACAAACTTAAACATGTGTAATTTTTTTATTTACGAATACATGTAAATTTATTTTCTAATATTGTATTTCGTGTAAAATAAAATTGAATTTGATTTGTTATTTACCAAGTTCTTACGTTTCTCACGTTTCTCACGTAATATATGCATTCTAAAGATAACTCTCCCATATATATAATACTATATAATACATCTCTTTGGGATAATAATGTAATTTCAATTCACGTTTAAGACTCTTAAGAATAATGTGTTGAATCTTCTTTGTCTTTTTCTTGGAGGGGTGAAGCACGGGGAGGTGTTTTGGGAGATATGGCATGGTCTAGTTGTAGCAACTTTTGTCTTTTCTTCAAATGGCCAACGATGGGGGCTTGTCTTGGGAAACATGTGGCGTATATGGTGTGTTTCTTGTAAAAATTTAATTTTCAACATGAAAATTCTTATTTTTTTTTCATTTTGCAGTCCATTTGTCCCTAAAAATCATAAGTAAACAAATAAAGAACATATTTAATAATGAAAATGACTAAATCTAGACCCGAATGATGTGAAATATAAGTATTTTTTATGCACATCATGGTGTCACCATACACATATATATATATATATGAAATACATATATATATACATATACATATGTGTGTGTGTTTATACATATATACATACGCATATATAAATGTATGTTGGGAGGAGACCTAGAACAAATACCTAATTAATGTGTTGTTTGTCATCAATGGAGTGCCCATAAATATAATCCATGTGTGTGTATTCTTGACTTTTAGGAACCACATTAAAATTTCAAAACCCAAAAAAGTCCGACCCCAAGCCTATAAAAACCACTATCTTCCTTCGCACCAAGAGTCATTCATTTGTGCAACATATCTTCTTTCTAAAAAAACTAATACCTAAAATGGAGGTTGCTATGGAGGTAGAGGTCGCTTCTTCACTCTCTTCTGAAAAACTTTTCAAGCTCTATAATAACTATGACACCATCGCACCCAAGGTCAATCCTCAATCTTACAAATCCTTTACTGTTATACAAGGTGATGGTGGTGTTGGAAGTATCAAGAGCACTGTGTATAGTGACGGTAATCGACCTCCCCTTATTTATATTTGTAATTATTAATTAATATTATTGAACTAGGCCGATCATCTTTGATGGCTTTCATAACTATTATTTTAATAAAATCTCTCACAGGCTCAACTTCGAAACACACGGTGGATGCCATTGATACCAGCAACCATCTTATCAGCTACACTTACTTTGAAGGGGACGTCTTTAAGGGTATTATAGAGAAAGCTACTCATCATATTAAGTTCACACCTTCTCCTAATGGAGGAGCTGTATACAAACATACAATCATATTTAAGTACATCGGTGATGCTAAGCTAAGCGATGAGGCTATGAACATTTCCAAAGAAACAATAAAGAACAATTTCAAGAGGATGGAGTCTTATGCTATTGCTCATCCTGAAGAATTCTAGT
This sequence comes from Helianthus tuberosus, assembly GCA_030545235.1. Classification (NCBI taxonomy): domain Eukaryota; kingdom Viridiplantae; phylum Streptophyta; class Magnoliopsida; order Asterales; family Asteraceae; genus Helianthus; species Helianthus tuberosus. Next base: position 85,748,096 of record CM060411.1, read on the forward strand.
TCGTTCACCTAAATGATGGATTGTATCTGACCATGTTATTATTCTATCTTTTCATTTGCTGAAATAATGTTATAAGTATACTTAATATATGTTAACAACAACACGTTAATGTATGTCGGTTTGTTTTTGAATGGGTAAACAAAGTAATTATAACTCTTAAAAGTGATTAAGAGACGCATTCATGACTGATATTGAACTATTATAAGAGAAAATATGTTAAAACTGCCATGACAAAACAATTTCATACGTTTCTACTTGGACACACTATGTGTAGTTAACCCAAAGCAAATTATTGAAACTTCATATGTTAAATTATCAAGTTAATGATATCTTAATACATAATAAGCTCAGCATAAACCATATACATGATGCATAGATATGTTGACAAACTTTAGTTTTATAATATATAATAACAATTCTAAATGCTTACAGTTGTAATTTTTAATGGTCTATGTGACTTCAATATATAAGGCTAAAATATTATTGTTTTTTCTTAATTAATTTACATATCTAACTCTACATTTAGATGAATGTGTATACCCTTTGCTCAAATCATTGTACTTGATGTGTAAACCCTAGATTTTTTTCTCCCAATTCGATTTGACGGTAAACCATAAAACTTCTTCCACCATTATTAGAGAGAAAGAGTGCGTTCTTTGTTTTGGCGGAGATGTGAGACTGAGAGAGATTGAGGTGAGTAGGGTTTTAAATTTGAAAATGGATAGATTTGATGGGGAGAAAGAGGATGTGATTTTTGGTTTGAAGTTTGAAAATGGATCTAAGATTGGAGTGGGGAAAAATAACATTACAGATCCTGCAAAGTGGAGCAGTGGATGGAGATCCGATCACCTTTCTTCACATGAATCGCCAAGAAGAACACATACCTTTTGGAGGTTTAAAGTTCAGAATAGTTCTTAATTCATGGATGTAGAATACCTGCAAGGGCTTCGGTATCTAAGCAATGTGCATACAAAGGTTATACATTAGGCTTAGATTCTAGTAAAATTGTTAATTTTAAATTATCTCTCCTATATATATATATATATATATATTATATAATAGTATAGATAGAAACGATTATTTTAGAAGACACTTAGGGCATGTTTGGCTAAGCTTTTTGAAACAACTTATTGACTTATAGGCTTTTTGAAAAGTCATAAGCTCCAAAAAGATGTTTGGCAATGAGGATGTATGTGAGGGGAAACCTGACTTTTCCAAAAAGTCACTCCATCCTAACTTTTCCAAAAAGTCAATAAGGACTTTCATAAGCTTAGCCAAACACCCCCTTAATGTGAGAACAAAAAGAAGAAAGGGAATATTGGTAAAACAATAAATAGTTTATAATTTCTCTCATTAATTAGTTTCTCTCTCAATGATTAATCAAAACATTTTATCCATCACATTTCAAAATTTACTCTACATATATCGAAATTTATCATACATATATCCTATACATATCGAAATTTATCCGACACATATCAAAATTTAATCTACACATATCAAAAAGTGTTACTCACCATAAATTATGTTGTCTTGAAAAAGTATATTTTAAAAATGAGTTACAAGTTTAACTGGTTAGCTAATTTAAGAGAATACAAAAAAATAATAAAAATTGAATTTACCTATATGCCTATTAAATAGACATTTTAATTATAGCATTTCTAGTAGCGTAAAACTTATTTTTTCTATTTCTACAAAAAAAAAAATCTTATTTAAACCCTCTACTATATACAATGAAAACAATTTAAAGTTTGAACGAATGAAAAAGATCAATCAAAATCATTTTCTTAAACAAACCTCATTGTAATTAAAATATAATATTAACAAAGAAGTTACTCTTTGAATAATACAACTCTCCTCTCAAAATCACTATTAATAAGTTTTTTACACATGTGACAAACTTAAACATGTGTAATTTTTTTATTTACGAATACATGTAAATTTATTTTCTAATATTGTATTTCGTGTAAAATAAAATTGAATTTGAATTGTTATTTACCAAGTTCTAACGTTTCTCACGTAATATATGCATTCTAAAGATAACTCTCCCATATATATATAATACTATTTAATACATCTCTTTGGGATAATAATGTAATTTCAATTCAAGTTTAAGACTCTTAAGAATAATGTGTTGAATCTTCTTTGTCTTTTTCTTGGAGGGGTGAAGCACGGGGAGGTGTTTTGGGAGATATGGCATGGTCTAGTTGTAGCAACTTTTGTCTTTTCTTCAAATAGCCAACTATGGGGGTGTGTCTTTGGAAACATGTGGCGTATATGGTGTGTTTCTTGTAAAAATTTAATTTTCAACATGAAAATCTTATTTTTTTTTTTCATTTTGCAGTCCATTTGTCCCTAAAAATCATAAGTAAACAAATAAAGAACATATTTAATAATGAAAATGACTAAAACTGGACCCTGAATGATGTAAAATATAAGTATTTTTTATGCACATCATTGTGTCACCATACATACATATATATATATATATATGTGTGTGTGTGTGTGTGTGTGTGTGTGTGTGTGTGTGTTTATACATATATACATATGCATATATAAATGTATGTTGGGAGGAGACCTAGAACAAATACCTAATTAAGGTGTTGTTTGTCATCAATGGAGTGCCCATAAATATAATCCATGTGTGTGTATTCTTGACTTTTAGGAACCACATTAAAATTTGAAAACCCAAAAAAGTCCGACCCCAAGCCTATAAATACCACTATCTTCCTTCGCACCAAGAGTCATTCAGTTGTGCAACATATCTTCTTTCTAAAAAAGCTAATACCTAAAATGGAGGTAGAGGTCGCTTCTTCACTCTCTTCTGAAAAACTTTTCAAGCTCTATAATAACTATGACACCATCGCACCCAAGGTCAATCCTCAATCTTACAAATCCTTTACTGTTATACAAGGTGATGGTGGTGTTGGAAGTATCAAGAGCACTGTGTATAGTGACGGTAATCGACCTCCCCTTATTTATATTTGTAATTATTAATTAATATTATTGAACTAGGCCGACCATCTTTGATGGCTTTCATAACTATTATTTTAATAAAATCTCTCACAGGCTCAACTTCGAAACACACGGTGGATACCATTGATACAAGCAACCATCTTATCAGTTACACTTACTTTGAAGGGGACGTCTTTAAGGGTATTTTAGAGAAAGCTACTCATCATATTAAGTTCACACCTTCTCCTAATGGAGGAGTTGTATACAAACATACAATCATATTTAAGTACATCGGTGATGCTAAGCTAAACGATGAGGCTATGAACATTTCCAAAGAAACAATAAAGAACAATTTCAAGAGGATGAAGTCTTATGCTATTGCTCATCCTGAAGAATTCTAATTCCTTCACCTAAATGCTGGAGTGTATCTGACCATGTTATTATTGCATCTTTTCATTTGCTGAAATAATGTTATAAGTATGCTTAATATATGTTAACGACAACACGTTAATGTATGTCGGGTTGCTTTTTAAATGGTTAAACAAAGTAATTATAACTCTTAAAAGTGATTATAAGAGATAATATGTTACAAGTGCCATGAAAAACTATTATAAGAGATAATATGTTACAAGTGCCATGAAAAACTATGTTAAAAGTGCCATGACAAAACAATTTCATTCATTTCTACTTAGACACACTATGTGTAGTTATCCCAAAGAAAATTGTTGAAACTTCATATGTTAAATTATCAAGTTAATGATATCTTAATACATAATTAACTCAGCATCAACCACATACATGATGCATATATGTGAAACTTGAGCCTTTACGACCATCATACAAATACGAATCCAATGAAATCTTTTGTTTCATTCTCGGGATTTGTACAAATACATATGGCATTTCACATATCCAATCTAGTATGATTTCGAACTCTCGAGAAGCTTTTCTAGAAGTTTTACACAAACTATTACTTAAATGTAATCAGTTTAACGAAACGTACACTCTGCAATAATGACATAAGCTTATCATACCTTAAATAACCATTACATAACTTAGAAATAAGTTTTAAAGGGTTTGGTATGGCAAAAACAAGTTTATTCAATCACAGGGACTATTTGCGACAAACTACGAAGTCTGCCGATTCGTATAGCAACGAACATTCTGGAACAAGATCATAAGCTAATCATACCCTAAATATCCTTTACATAGCTTATAAATAGGCTTTGAGGGGTTCGGTATGCGAAAATGCGCTTATTTGATCAATAGGGACTAAAAGCGTCAAAAAGTGCATAATTTTGCATTTACGGGTATATCTTACGTTCTGAACATATCCGGACATCCAAAAATTTTTGTAATCATTAAAATATTATATTTTAGTGATAGGAATGCAAAAATGCCATTCGTCGCGCAATTTGGGCCATTTTCACGTTCGTTACGATTCCGTCGTAATTAACCAAAAAACCATAACCGTACGGCCAAACGAACCGAAATCCGTAACATTTTTGAGCATAATTCAAGTTAAATATTCTTTAACTTCATCATGGAGCTTGAAAATGGGCTTAACGGGTGTTAGAAGTGCCAAAGCGCGATAAAACGAGCACAGGGACCTAAACTGCCAAATTTCAAAAGTTGCTGGTCTGCAAGCTGCATACGGACCGTATGCATATTCCCTTACGGTCCGTAAGCTTATGCCAGATATCAGAAATTATTTTCCTGCAAAACCTAGTTGTGCAGCCTATTTTGATCCTTGTTTTGGCATTCTATGGGCTGGTTTGTGTGTTCATCAGGTTGCCAAATCAGAGAATGACAAGTGTAGGGTTTAGATCATGCCTTGATCCACTCAATTACACTTGCAATGATCCTAATGGTGCATGAAACTCTATAAATAGCAAGCATTTTTTCTCAAACTCCTTACTGATTCACTTTCTTCTTCACATCTGCTCTTGAGAGGCTCTCACACTTATTAAAGGCTTCCTATTCAATTTTCTTTGTTCTATCTCCAAGCTTGGACCCTTTGTATGTGATCCTTCATGCTTGGTGTTGGGATTGAACCCTACCAGAGGAACAGATAATGTAAAGCCAAAACCTGGTCACAACAGTGGATTCACAATAAGCAGACGTCTACTCTAAGCTCTCCCCTTGACAGTGGTTATCTATCTGCTGATACACTCTAAGTACTGCTCTGAAGAACAACTGATGAACCAAACACTGATGAAACAGCTAAAGACTGCTAAAAGGCAAATACTGAGCTCTATCTACTGCTGTATCTTAAGTACTGCTGAAGACCCAAGCACTGCTCATTCAAAGACTGATCACCTTTTGAAGAAAGCACTGATGATCAAGTAATCAGTGCTTAGGCCACAATAGTGGAACGTGAACAGTGTTAGACTTGTTTTGTATTTTATTATCAATCAGTTGTTAGACATCAGTAGTTTGTATAGACCAGTGTTTACAGGTTGTTAGGCTGTTAGATGTCACTATCATGGTAACGTCAGCTGAGGTACATCAGTAGTTTGGTTTGCCTATAAATATGACAGTACTCTGTACTGTTATATTTGATTCATTTTGAGAGAGTTCTTCTCCTCAACTCAATCCTTTCATCTTGTGCAACCAATTCTGGAGTATCAGGCTGAGGGGGAGTTTAGTCTGTAAGCTTGCATTGTAACCTTTTGCTTTTGATGTAATCTTTCGACTCTATGAAAAGCAATTGTTTATCAAACTATATTCTCCTTTGATTGTTTTTATAAAGTTTGTTATTCATTTCCGCTGCACTTAAAACTGTTCATATCTATTTGATTTGTTCAAATCTCACAAACAAACACAATCATGAGAGCCTCAGATCCTAACAATTGGTATCAAAGCCTGGACAGTCAAATTCGATCTAACAATCAATTTGATATAACAGTTCGGCTCAAAATTCATTGATACTAAGGTTGGTTGTATTCAGTTGAAAAACAGAGTAACAAGTAAATCATGACTAAAATGGTTATTCAAAAACTCTATAAATCAACCAAGATGTCATATGACACACAAATCTCACACAACAAGTGATATCATGCATAAGTCACTCATAGTTTTCAGATCAGAAAACATATCTGTTAAACTGTGGGATCATTTCATATTTTCAAAATTGATTTCAATTGCTGTTACGAAAATTGTGTTGTCAACCTTTTGAATGCTAGAGTATGAACCTCAGATTTACAAAAACCTATGTTCGCAAAACATTAGTGTTTTTGGTAATTTAAAAAGAGGGAAATTAAAACTTTAGTCATTCAGATCTTATGTGTTGAAAACAGATTGAGTTCCTCAAAAGGACAAAATCAACTATGTTAAAATACATTAAGAAAATTCACAAAAACTCAGAAGTGTGTTTGTCTCAAAACTTGTGAAGTCAAAAGAAAAGAGTATAAACATAAAACACTTATGAGTTAAATTTTAGGGTAATAATGGTTAATTAAGCAACTATGCGTATTCATCTGTTCAGGAAAAGGTTTAGATTCCCATGAATGAATTCCAAGGAGGATGAGACAAATGTTTAAAAATTTATCCATGAATCCTCATGATTGCACTCAACTGACAAAGAAAATGGTACCAAACAGTGGTCAAAATGTATTCAGAATGTTCTACCAACTGCTGTCAAGACTAACAGTGTAGGTCCATCAGAGGATACAACACCAGACTATGGTTATGAAATCATCATCCCTCAAAGGTCTGCCACAAAGGGTAAAGCATCAGCTGTTCAAAACAGTTGTCAAAGCTCAACCACTGCTACCTCAACAGTTGTTGACCAAAGTAGCCCATCAACCACTGCTTCCACATCTTCAAACACTGCTGACAAAAGTCCCCAAACAGTGGATAAAAGTCAGCAGATGTCCACTTCATTACCTCCTATTCCACCACCTTTTGAAGCCACTGCTGGATCATCAAAGTCCCCAGCAGTGGTTAGCTCAGATGATACACATTTGCAGCCTTCACCAACAAATTCCATCATACCATACCAAGGAGATTTAATCTTCTTGAAATCTCATCCACCTGATCAAATCATTGGCAACATAAATGAAGGGGTGCTCACAAGAAGCCAAACCCAAAACATTTGTCTTTTTGCTGGTTTTCTATCACTCCATCAGCCAGTCAAGTACCAAGAGGCACTGAAAGACAACAGCTGGGTAGAAGCCATGCAAGAGGAGCTCCAACAGTTTAAAAGACAACAAGTATGGGAGCTTGTACCACTGCCAGAAGAGGTTAGTCCCATTGGCACAAAGTGGGTCTTCAAGAACAAAACTGATGAAAGGGGTATTGTTGTCAAGAATAAAGCCAGGCTTGTGGTTCAAGGTTACAGACAGGAAGAGGGGATTGATTATGATGAAACATTTGCCCCTGTTGCAAGATTGGAAGCCATTAGACTGTTCCTGGCCTTTGCTGTCAACCACAATATGAAGGTGTTTCAAATGGATATCAAAAGTGCTTTCCTCTATGGTACAATTCAAGAAGAGGTGTATGTTTGTCAACCTCCAGGTTTTGAGGATCCATTTTATCCAGATCATGTCTACAGGCTAAACAAAGCCTTGTATGGCTTGAAACAAGCACCAAGGGCCTGGTATGAAACTCTTTCCAACTTCCTACTCTCAAATGGTTTCAAAAGAGGTACCATTGATAAAACACTGTTTTTAAAATGGAGAGGGAAGGATTTAATGATATTCCAGATTTATGTGGATGACATTATTTTTGGAAGCACATGTAACTCAATGTGTGAAGAGTTTAGAGAACTCATGACAGATGAGTTTGAAATGAGTGCAATGGGTGAGCTGCAATGCTTTCTTGGTCTCCAAGTTCAGCAAATGCAAAATGGAACTTTCATTCATCAAAGCAAATATGCTAAAGAACTTTTGACCAAATTTGATATGAATGATTGTAAACCAGGCAGCACACCCATGGCAACAAATAAACTGGTCATGTCTGATGAAAAAGATGAGCTGATTGACCAAACACTTTATAGAAGCATAATTGGGTCTCTATTGTACCTAACTGCATCTAGACCAGACATCATGTTTGCAACATGTGTCTGTGCAAGAAGTCAATCAGCTCCCAGAAAATCAAATCTCATTGCTGTAAAAAGGATCTTCAGATACATAAAAGGTGCTCCCACACTTGGTATCTGGTATCCAGCTAATGGGAATATCAAGCTTTCAGGCTTTTCAGACAGTGACTTTGCTGGATGTAACACTACAAGGAAGTCCACATCAGGAGGGTGCTAGTTTCTAGGTGATTGCTTAGTTTCATGGCAAAGCAAAAAGCAAGCAGCTGTTTCAACATCCACTGCTGAAGCTGAATACATTGCTGCTGCAAGCTGTACAGCCCAACTCCTTTGGCTTCAAAATCAGTTGCTGGATTTTGGTATCTCTGCCTTAAAGACACCACTCATGTTGGACAGCCAGGCAGCAGAAAATATCATCAAAAATCCGGTTTCCCATTCAACCACCAAACACATCGACATCAGACATCACTTTGTGAGGGATTGCTATGAAAAAGGTTTGATTTCTCTGCATCATGTCCCAACTAAAGACCAGCTGGTAGATGTGCTCACAAAAGCACTTGATACAGCCACTTTTGAAAGCTTGGTCTCTAGGATTGGGATGCTGAACATGGAATAACAAGCAACATCTTGTTTTTCTATGAATAAAAGCAACAAAATGTTTTCAGAAAATCAAAAATCCATCCTTAAAAATTGCTAACAATGAAATTTTCATTAAAATCCTTAAAAGTCTGCCATAACCACTGATTGTTCAAAAGTCTGCTCTACTTCAAAAGTCTGTCCACTGCTGAAAGTCAACCCCTGTTCTCTCATTCCTTTGATAAACTCTGTTGTTCAAAAGCAGTGTCTTATCCACTGATATGCTATCCACTAATAGTGAAAATCATCCACTGCTCTCATACCACTGCCTTCATCAGTCACTTTCACAAAAGTACTGTCCTTCACTTTCACCAGGGGTTGTCACGTGGGCAGTACATAGTGGTCAGACCTTTTGTAACGGCTGCCACGTCAGCATTCACTTCCTTCCCTATAAAATCCCCCACTCCCCACCAAAACAGGGTTTTACTGTCGAATTGAATTCTTAAAAATTCTCTTCTCAAAGCAGTTTTTCATCTCATTTCTTCACAAATTTCTTCGATCATCTTCAAAATGACAAAATCGAAGTTATCTTCAAAACCCTCATCCAAATCTTCATCGAAAACAGCCTCTCAAAAGGCAATTTCCACTGAAATTCCATATAAACCATCCCACAATCTCCTGGGTCTTCTCACTAAACCAGGAACCACCAATGTTTTCGATTCCATCATTGACACCATGGCAAAATCAAAGTACAAAACTTTGTTCACCGTCGATGCACCAATCTATTTGGAGACCCAAAGGGGGTTTTGGAAGAATGCGACCCTTGAAAAACAAGGAGACATTGCAACCACCATACACTCTTCTATAAAGGGTAAAGCTGTCCAAATCATGCCACAATCCATTTCAGAGGTCTTTCAACTCGATGATCAAGAAGGTAAAATTTCTTTCACTAAAAACGAGTTGCAAACTGACTTCATTGAAAGAGGGTATGAAGTCACAATGATGAAGAAACTTACCTTACAAAAAGGTTATTTCCCGTCTGCACCCAGATTTTTATTTCACACACTTTTGATGTATGTTTCAAATAAAACAACATCTTTTAACGAAATACCATTGAAGATTCAATGCCTGGGCTATGCTATTTTAAACAATAAAGATTACAACTACTCCCAGGAGATCTTCAATGACATGGTAAAGAATGTTGATAGCAAATCATTTCTTCTTTTTCCAAGATTTCTAAGCTATTACTTTAAACAAAAATTTGAAAAAGAGGATGAAAATTTGCCCAAACAAGGTGTCAATTTTCAAATAAAAAGTCTAACAATTGAAACATTTTCAAGAATGATGGCACCAATAAAGTTAAAAGCAAAGGTGCCTGAGCAGACTTTAGAAACTGCCACTGATCCTCAGGTAACTTCTGCTGAGCCCACTGCTCCAGGTGATCAAAGCAGCACAACCACTACTTTGAAACCCACACCTGACATCACCAAAAGGACCAAAATAAAAACATCCAGAAAACCCACCAAACCCAAAACAAAGGCAACTCTGGAAGATGAGATCCCAGAGGAAATGCCTGTGACAACACAAAAGTCACCACAAACCACTGCTGCTACTTCCTCACAGCAGTTGGTAGAAAGATCTCCACCTTTGCCTAAAACTCCTCATGCATCCTCACAAAAGGATCAGGTTGTAAGCACAGGGACACCACAATATGAAGCTCTGAATCCACTCGGATCCATCTTCCTCAGTCCTGATCCCAAGGACATGTCTCTTTGAACTCCCATACCCTCACCAATCATAATGCCACAATCCATGCTACCCTTGTTGCATGCAGCTGCTATAGCTCAGACACAAACCAGTTCCTCTCTATCACCTATCACTGAGAGTATACCCCCACAAGAGACTGGGTCTGATGCTACTACTTCTGCTATCCCAGCAACAATTGAGGAGGTTACACCCCCTGAGTTACAAGTAACTCTCGGTGGTAATTCAAGTGGAGCAGCAACTACAAATGTTGGATCTACAGATCTGCATTTGGCCAGTTGTTTCATTAATCAGACTCCCTTGAAGGCAATTTCTTCTATAGCACCATCGATAACCACTAGTGAGCCTATTTTGACCACTAGTAACATCAAAGGATTATCAATTGCTGAAGAAAGAAGTCCCCAGTACCAAGAACAAGGGGCATCAATGGGTGATTTTTGGGACTCAGTTCCTAAGTCAAACATTGATATAACCACTGCTGGTGGGGACTCAGATGATCCTACTAAAGTAGGTGATGATTCAAAATATTAGGAATTGACGGACAGAGTTGAAAAACTTGAAGATTCGGTTGCTGAAATAAAGAATATGGTGCAAGAGATTTTAAAAGCTCAAAAAGCACAAGCCACTGCTGTTCCTGCTCAAGCACCCGCACAACATGCATTTGCTGCAAATGAGCTTTGGAATATTTTTCAACCCATGCTTGAAAAACAGCAACATATGGCTGATAAAAAGCATGTTATTCAAGTACAAATGCTGACCAACATGGTGGAATCAAGGTTTAAAGACACTCAAGCAGATATCAAGGCTATAAAGGCTAGCATTCAAAGCGTCTCTGGCAAAGTTCCTTCTTCCATATCATTTCTTGTTAACCCCCTTCAGATAATGCCAAAAAGGGGGAGAATATCAAGCTGATGGGAAAAATGAATAAAATGGGAATAGAACATGGCCTTTGTATTGAGCCTGAAAAAGAAAAAGAAAAAGAAAAACAGGTCTCAAAACCTGTTAGTCAAACAGCTGATACACCAGTAGTTACAAAAACTGTTGTCAGTAGCCAAACAGCTGCCATGTCATCAACACACACATCTTCAACACACACCACTCTACCACACACCACTACAACTACTGCTCTACCACCATCATCTACAATCACACCATCACCACTGCCTCCTGTCATAAAACAGAAGACAACAAATGTTGCAACATCTGTTGTAATGACAGCAGCGGTTGAAGCACCAGTTGTTTGTCAGACACTCTCCATCATTCAAACCACTGATCCATCCAAAACATCATCTGCCCCTTCTTCATTAAAAAGGAGAAGGAATCTCATATCAGATGATGATTCACCACCACCATCACCATTATCAAAAACTACCTCACCACCGTCATCCCCTGCTCAAAAGCAGAAGACATCTGCTGACATATCAGCAGGTGTAATGACAACAGCAGTTGAAACACCAGTTGTTTCAACAGTTGTTAGTCAATCATCCACCACTGCTCTCACCTTCCCTACATCACAACCAATGCTCTTCAACAGAAAAAGAAAGCCAATCTCTGCCGATGAGGGTATACATGATCCTAATGCTGCACAACATCCACTGGAACTTGAAGCACTGAAAAATGAGATGAGGCAATTCTATACAGAAGAAGATCCTTCAAAAAGAAGATTCTCCTCACTCATAGGTTACATGCCACCAGATGATATGGATGATTACCTCAAAATCAAGGCAAGGCAAGCTAAACTAAGAGCTAAAGTTGAGAGTGAACGTGAACGTTTAAGCGAAGATGGCATTGTTAAAAGACTGGAGTTCTACTTCACAAAAGTAAAGAAAATAGAAGAGTTTGCACAAGACCTAAACAAAGAAAAGGCTGATCAAAAGAAAAAGTTAAGAAAACAATATCTAGCCTACATCATGAAAGAGAAATTCTATCCTGCTAAAGAACAACAGTTCGAAGAATGGCCAATAGTCGCTCTAAAGCATGAGGCAGAAAGGATTGAGAAAATCAAGAATGATCCTACAAAGAAGAAAAATGCTCCAAACTGGAGAAAATACAAAAAGCTCATTGCTGACCTAACTGCTGAGTATAAGAGAAAGAAAAAGGAGCTGGTGGATGCAAAAATGGACACTACTGAAGCCATATCAAAATGGTCAAAACAGCAGACTGATGAAGCCTATGAAAGGCTAAAGAAAAGAAAGATAACTATTTAAAGCACTTCAAAGAAGCATGAACAAAGAATGAAACTTGAACAGCAGATAGAAAACCTCAAAACACTGTTCCGGTCTACTTTTGTAACAAACCAAGAAGAAAAAGAACAGTTGACCAGTGAAGAGGTTAAAGAAAAGGAAGTTGAGTACTTCACAGAATCCATCATGAAAATGGGTCTAAAAGAAGAAAGCTCAGAAAAACTTCAAAACCTTTTTAAAAGGATATTAACCAAACCTGCATCACCAAACACTTCAACAGACATGACAGACATTGAAAGGCAGGAGCTGATTGAAAGAGAAACTGCATAAGATATAGCTGCAGCAAACGATGTCATTGAAATGGCTTTCAAAAGAATGTCTGAAAGTCTGCAAGTTTTCACAAGGCCAACATCTCCCAACTCATCCGCAAATAAATCTCTCCCAAGAAATCCATTGGGTTCGAAAGTACTAAAGTGGATGTCTGACCAAAAGACCCACGTATTGACTATAGTCAGATCCAATGGAGATGTGAAGTACATATCAAGGAAAGAAGCACTAGGCCTTAGTGTTCAAGATTTGCAGGATCTCCTTGAACTTACACTGTGCAGGGATGAAGATGATACAAGTTCCAAAGCAATTGAAGAAGAATTTAAAAGAAAAGCAAGGGAACTACTGATGATTAATAAAGATCCAGAATAATGACAGGTTTTGGCATTATCTGTTCCAGGGGGAGATTGTTGGGATTGAACCCTACCAGAGGAACAGATAATGTAAAGCCAAAACCTGGTCACAACAGTGGATTCACAATAAGCAGACGTCTACTCTAAGCTCTCCCCTTGACAGTGGTTATCTATCTGCTGATACACTCTAAGTACTGCTCTGAAGAACAACTGATGAACCAAACACTGATGAAACAGCTAAAGACTGCTAAAAGGCAAATACTGAGCTCTATCTACTGCTGTCTCTTAAGTACTGCTGAAGACCCAAGCACTGCTCATTCAAAGACTGATCACCTTTTGAAGAAAGCATTGATGATCAAGTAATCAGTGCTTAGGCCACAACAGTGGAACGTGAACAGTGTTAGACTTGTGTTGTATTTTATTATCAATCAGTTGTTAGACATCAGTAGTTTGTATAGACCAGTGTTTACAGGTTGTTAGGCTGTTAGATGTCACTATCATGGTGACGTCAGCTGAGGTACATCAGTAGTTTGGTTTGGCTATAAATATGACAGTACTCTGTACGGTTATATTTGATTCATTTTGAGAGAGTTCTTCTCCTCAACTCAATCCTTTCATCTTGTGCAACCAACTCTGGAGTATCAGGCTGAGGGGGAGTTTAGTCTGTAAGCTTGCATTGTAACCTTTTGCTTTTGATGTAATCTTTCGACTCTATGAAAAGCAATTGTTTATCAAACTATATTCTCCTTTGATTGTGTTTACAATGTTTGTTATTCATTTCCGCTGCACTTAAAACTATTCATATCTATTTGATTTGTTCAAATCTCACAAACAAACACAATCATGAGAGCCTCAGATCCTAACACTTGGTTATGTATTCAAGCAAGAAAGTCAAACAGTGTTTGACTTTCTGCTTTGACCATGATTTGGTCAAGACAAAGTTCATTTGAACTTTGCAACGTGAGCGTAATCATGATGATTATAGTCCCTTGTAACTATATGTACTGATTACCACGTTGATTAGTCGAAGTGACGAGTCAAAGTTTCGGTCAAAATGCACGATTGTATGCATTTTGCGACGAAGTTATTTTCGGGTATCAAAACACTTTGTTTTGATATCAAATTTTTTTTCAACTAAGTTAAACATATTTTAACATGTTTAACTCGTCACTTTTAGTTTAGTGCTTGTTTAGGGTCGTAAGTCAAGCGGTCTAAACAACCGCTTAGACTTTCGAACCCGACCCGTTTGGTCGATCGTTAGGATCCGACCAAACATATTTTGTGACCATAGTTGTATAGGGAATAACCTTCCAAGGTTATACCTTATGGTCACTTAGTTTAATTAGTTGTATGATAGGTAGTTTATATGCCTTTGGAAAATGACCAAAATGCCCTTTTCATGCATAATTTGAATTTAAGCATATGTAACTTAATTTTTGACACTTAAACTGATTATGCAACATATTTAAACATGTTAGGGCATATAATACTTGTCATAGGATTGGTTAGGCGTCCCGAACGTGCATTCGCGCGAATGACGCATTAAAGTAGCGTAGACTACCTTAACGGGTCATAATGGGCCATAAGCACTTAGGATAGGTTCCAAATCAGAATGTAGGCCTTGTTAAGCCATATCACATGATTTCCAATACTCATTTGGTTTACGAGACCTCATTCTACCCAATCTCCCGATTTAGGTACCGATTATTTAACATAATGATCCAATACTAGGTGCCACTTGATTCCTTGATTTCCTGAGCTTCGTTAGGACACTTAATCAAGGATACTTGCAAATTCAAGTGACTACATAGTCCCCTCTTTTATGTTTTCAATGTTTTGAGGTGATTCATATGTGCCAATACACTATTTTCATGATTTCAACTATATGATTACACATGCATGGTACTTATCTTTTGACGAATTAAACTGTTGTCCATGGCTTAAACACTAATTTTCAAAGTTTGTTAGACTATTTGTCCGTTCATATTGTTACTTATACATTCATTAACAATGATCAAGCCGGTTGGTAGTACGATATAGCACTATAGGACTAGACACCCCATTCCTGTTGTATGGAATGTCAGAAACCAAAGTTTTAACCAAATGGATTTGCCTTTGTGGTATTTCTACAGTCTCCAAAGTGTAGTTTGATGCACTAAGGTTTGAATGTATTACCAAATCGCGATATATGGTATATTTCGATATACTACCAACGTGATACTATTTTACTAAAGCATACTTTGATATGTTATTGTTTACTAAAGTATAGTTTGATATACTACCAAACCACGATATAGGTATATTTCGATATACTACCAATGTGATACTGTTTTACTAAAGTATAGTTTGTTATACTACCGACTTTGTTATCTCACAAACTAAAGTATATTTTGATATACTACCAAAGCATAGTTTGAGATGCTATTTACAAAACCAAAGTATAATTTGATATACTACCAATGCTTTCATTCTTAAACCAAAGTACATTTGTGATATACTACCAAATTTATTATTTTAGTAACCAAAGTATATTTTGAAATACTATCTGTTTAACTATTTCAAAACCATAGTATATTTTTGTATATACTACAAAACTTTTATCAAAACAATGCATTTTTGTAACAAAACTTTTACAAGGATTCATGGCTATATTTGTAAACATAAAACCTTTTTCTTATGTTAACCAAAGCCATGAATCTAAATCTACAAAACCTATGTTACTCACAGGCATTTTTATGCTGACGTTTTATTTTCACATATGTTTCAGGTGCTACTATGTGATGATTATTGATGCATGCTACACATAGGATGGACTCATGCCTTAGCGACTTTAAAACTTGAAAGACAATTATTTGAATTTATCTTGTTTGTAATAAAATAATGATTTCATTAATGGAATAAAACAAATCTTTAATCACCATGTGTTGTGAAACAATGATTCTGTTACGACACTTCCCTACGTTTCCACCGCGATTTGTTGTTTTACGCGGTCGGGGTGTGACAGAAAAGTTGGTATCAGAGCTAATAGTTATAGGGAATTAGGTTATTAGTAATGCTTTGACCTAGACTATAACCTTCCTAGGACCCTAACTGTCACACCCCAACCAATGGCAGAATCATCGGAGTGGGACTTGTTCAAGATTGCAAGAGACTTCATAACACTATTTGGGACAATATTTAATTCAACCAAATTCATTTCATAATCAAAATGTCAAAACAATACAAGTAAATTCAAATGACATCATTGTTAAAACATGACATAATAAAATTTGATACAACACTTTGAACCTAAACGTCTAAGTGAGTATCTAGGCATCATTGCTAATCCATTTCATAGCATTATCAATCCTCAATCTGCGACATGTTTAAAATACAATTCAATGCAAAAGCAAAGGCGAGTATACAAGTTTAAGAATAAGTATAAGTATAAGTTTAAAAGTTTAAAACGAATCCACATGGCAACTTATTTTATATAAGAGCATCATACAAGGCATGCGATATTTCTAATCAACCCTCTGTTTACGCAAAAATGATATAATTCAACATGACCTCTCGTTCACGGGTGGTGCGTTACTCCTGTAGTGTGACACCTGTGTCACTATGACCATCATACAAATACCAAACCAATGAAATATTTTAATTTCATACTTGGGATTTGTATAAATATGTGTATCATTTGCACATATCAATTCTTGTTCGATATCGAGCTCTAAATCGCTTTCTGGGAAGTTATACGCGAACCAATGCGTAAACCTAATTAGTTTAATGCGACAAACACTTCGTAATAGTGACATGGGCTTAACATACCTTCAATAACATTTACATTACTTAGAAATAAGTTTTGAAGGGTTTGGTGTGTCGAAATCAAGTTTATTTGCTTACAGGGACTAATTTCGACAAACTGCGAAAGTATGCCGATTCGTACTATAACCAACATTTCGGAACTTGATCATAAGTTAAATATGCCCTAAATATCCTTTACATATCTTAGAAATAGGCTTTGAGGTGTTTGGTGCGCAAAAATAAACTTATTTGATCAACAGGGACTAAAAGCGTCAAAAAGTGCATAAGTTTGCATTTTCACGTATATCTTACGTTCTGAATATATCCGGACATCCAAAAATATATGTAATCATTAGAATATTTTATTTTAGTGATTGGCATGATAAAATTCCATTCGTCGCGTAATTTGGATCGTTTTTCGCGTTCGTTCGTGTTTCGTCGTAATTAACCTAACAACGCAACCGTATGGCCGAACGAACCGACATCCGAAATGTTTTTGAGGATATTTTAAGTTCCCTATACTTTACTTCATTTTAGAGCTTTGAAACAGGGTTAACGGGGCTTAAACGTGTCAAAAATGCATCGAAAACCAAGTTTCTGGGCTGCAGGGACCAAAGTTGACAATCTGCCAAACTTCCCTTACACGGGGCGCGTAAGCAGAGGGAGTACCCTTACGCGGGGCACGAGAGACCTTCAGATCTGCAAAAAATTGATTCCAGCAAGTTCCAGCTGTTTCCCTTGTTTGCAAATGGTTTTCTTCATACTATGGGCTTGTTTTAAGACACCCATAGGTTTACAAATCAGTAGGCACACATGGATAGTTGAGATCAAAGCTCGTTTATCGAGGAACGATCCTAACTGTTCTTGTTTTTCTATAAACAGCCAACCCCCTTTTCATTCCAAACCCACACCTTGATCTGATTATTCTCTAAGTTGGAGTTTATACACTTCATACCTGAGAATTTTTGGATCAAATCTTCTTAGCTTGGACCTCTTGTAAGTTTATTTCATGCTTTTATGCGTTTTTAAGCGTAAAAGTCAAACAGTGTTTGACTTTTTGCTTTGACCGGTCAATGGTCAACATAAAGTTCGTTTGAACTTCGCAACGTGAGCGTAATCACGATGGTCATAGTCCCTTGTGACTATACCTACTGATTACCACATTGATTAGGTGTAGTGACGAGTCATAGTTTTGGTCAAAATGCGTATTTATGTGTATTTTGCAACTAAACTTTTCTTGGGTATAAAAACCCTTTGTTTTGATATCAAACTTGTTTTCTAACTTCGTTAAACATGTTTTAACATGTTTAACTCATCACTTTTAGTTTAGTGCTTATATAGGGTCATATGATAAGCGGTCTAAACAACTGCTTAGACTTTCGAACCCGACCCGTTTGGTCGATCATTAGGATCTGACCAAGTATATATTGTGACCATAGTTGTATAGGGAATAACCTTCAGAGGTTATAGCTAATTATGCAACATATTTAAACATTTTTGGGCATATAATACTTTTCATAGGACTAGTTAGGCGTCCTGAGCGCGTTTTACGTGAACAACGCATTAAAGTAGCGTAAGCTACCTAAACGGGTCGTAATGGGTCGTAAGCACTTAGGATAGGTTCCGATTTAGTATGTAGGCTTTGTTAAACCATATCATATGAGTTCCAATACTCATTTGGTTTACGAAACCTCATCCTATCTGATCCTCCGATTTAGGTCCGATTTATTAACGTAGTTACCTATATTAGGTGCCGTTTGATTTCCGTGATCCCTCTAGCTTTGCTTGGTTGTTATTCAAGACTTCTAAGCATTCTCAAGTGAGTACATAGACCCCTCTTTTACTGCTTTCAAATGTTTTGGGGTGAAACATATGTGCCTATTTGTTATTTTCATGATTTCAACTGTATGATTATACATGCTTAGTACTTATTCTTTTGACAAATTAACCGATTATCTATGGTTTAAACACTAATTTTCAAAGATTATAAATTATTGGATTGTACTTATTTTATACATTCAGCAAGACGATTGGTAGTACCATATAGCGCTATAGGACTAGACACCCCATTCCTGTTGTATGGAATGTCAGAAACCAAATTTTAACCAAATAGAAATTGCCTTTGTGGTATTTCTATAGTCTCTAAGGTGTAGTTTGATGCGCTAAGGTTTGAATGAATACTAAATCACATTTTCTTTTGTATATTTCGATATACTTCCAAAGTATAGTTTGATGTGCTACCATATGTGATATTATTTACCAAAGTATAATTTGATATACTATGTACAAGACCAACATATATTTTGTTATTTACTAAAGCATAGTAGATATGTTATTTTCAAACCAAAACATAGTTGATATGTTATTTTCAAAACCTAAAGCATAGTTTGATATGTTTTTTACAAAACCAAAGTATACTTATGATATACTACTGAAGACTATTATTTTAACAACTAAAGTATATTTGATATACTATCTGTTTAACTGTTTTGAAACAAAAATATATTTAAATATATGTTACTTATCCGACTTTCTCAAAACCAAGGTCTACTTTTATATATACTACAAACCTTTTTCTCAAAATATTGTTTTACAAACAACTATTTTATACAAACTCATTTTTACTTGGTTATTCATTTCATTATGCATTTTTCTCTTATATCATCTGATTTCTTATCGATTCTTCGTTTGATTTCTAAAAAGAAAATATTTGAAGGTTCATGACTTCTTTTATTAAACATTTTCTTAAACTTACAAGTCATGAATCCTGTTTTAAATAAAAACCTATGTATCTCACATGCATTTTTATGCTGACGTACCTATTTTCACATATGTTTCAGGTGCTGCTATGTGATGATTGTTGATGCATGCTATATATAGGATGGACTCATGCCTTAGCGACTTTAAAACGTGAAAGACAATATTTGTATTTATCTGATTGTAATAAAACAACGAGTTCAATAATTCAATAAAACAAAACTATTTGATCCATGGTTGTGAAACAATGATTCTGTTATGACACTCTCCGACGTTTCCTCCACGATTTGTTGTTTTACGTGGGCGGGGTGTGAGAGAAAAGTTGGTATCAGAGCCAATGGTTATAGGGAATTAGGTTATTAGTACTGCTTTGACCTAGACTATAACCTTCCTAGGACCCTAACACAAGATTCTTGTGTTTAGATCTTAAAACAATACCGTCACTTATCCTTAGGCGACAACCACAACAAGAACACAAATTTCGAATCCGCTTTGAAAACCAATCATCTGTTCTAGGATGATTTATTATAAGGTTTTGAACCCTCATAAATTTTCAAAATCTCGTCAAAGTTTGGGTCCTATAGTGTGAACACGTGTGATCTGTAAGGGTGGATGCCTGTATCCTGAGATTTCTGTCTAAGGCTAGAGTGTTCGTACAAATCCACATAATCGGACCAGTCACTCTTCCCTGGGAATTATTGGGATGAGTGTCCACTTATAGGCTAAAGCAGGTCTTCGCGATACATTATATTGACCCATTTACTTTGATTAGCCACTGCGTATCATTTGTTTGTTCAAGGTAACGAACGAATGATCGCCTTCCTTGTGTTTTGTCGATGCTTTCAATACCTCATTTGTTTTTCCAATTTTCAACCTCACTCATTTCTCATGTTTCCTTGTTCTTTTTAGACAATGCCTCCTCGACGAGATGCACAACCTCTAACTAATAAAGAAGTCGAGGCCCTTGTCTCTCAGCAAGTGGTTGCTGTGCTTCCGAACATATCCATCAGTTATACAACAACAATAACAACAATGCTCAGCGTAGTTTCAAAACCTTCAGTTTTGCTAAACCTTTGAAGTTTTTTGGGTCTCAAGGAGCAACCGCGCTCCTGCAATGGTTCGAAAGTTTGGAGAGCACATTCAGGCATGTGCAATGTCCGAATGACCGTAAGGTTGAGTTTGCATCCAGTGTATTCGAGAAGCGTGCTCTTACATGGTGGAACGGCATGATGCGTGATAGGGGTGCCGATGTGGCACTGGCTCAAACATGGGTAGAGCTTCGAGCTCTAATGATGAAGGCGTTCTGTCCTCGTCATGAGCTTAGAGCATTGGAAAGGGAATTCAATGATCTAAAGCAAGACAGCGGTGAACATCGAGCCTACACTGATCATTATGAGTAACCGAGCCTGTTATGTCCTGCCATGGTTACGCCTTTGGAAAAGGCGATCGAAAAGTACATTGATGGTCTCCCTGACCCAGTTCAGGATATCGTTACTGGTAGCAACCCTACTACCATCAGACAGGCCATCGAATTGTCTGCTACCCTGACTGAATCCCAGATCAGGAACGGTAAGCTTTTTTCGAAAGGGCGACCCGAAACCATCTGACAAGTCTGCACAAGAAGAACCAAAGGATAAACAGACCGAGACATCCAAGAAGAAGAAGCGCAAGGCTTCACAAAATTTCGCAATGGTTGCTCAGAACAATCAGGTTGCACCAAACTAGCCAGCACAACCTCGTGCAAGGAAAAATTATGTTGGTACCGCATGTGACACCTGTGCTTCTACGACCATCCAACAAATACCAAATCAATGAAATATTGTGTTTTCATACTTGGGATTTGTATAAATATGTGTATCATGTGCACATATCAATTCATGTTCGATTTTGAGCTTTAAATCGCTTTCTAGAAGGTTATACGCGATTTGATGCGTAAATATAACCAGTTTAATGCAACAAACACTCTGGAACCGTGATATAGGCTTAACATACCTTAAATAACCTTTACATAACTTAGAAATAAGTTTTGGATGGTTTGGTGTGTCAAAATCAAGTTTGTTCGATCGCAGGGACTATTTGTGTCAAACTGCGAAACTATACCGATTTGTATAGTAACAAACATTCCGAAACTTGATCATAAGTTAAACATACCCTAAATATCCTTTACATAGCTTAGAAATAGGCTTTGTATTGATCAATAGGGACTAAAGGCATCAAAAAGTACATAAGTTTGCATTTTCGCGCATATCTTACGTTCTGAATATATCCGGACATCCAAAAATTTATGTAATCATTAAAATATTTTATTTTAGTTATTGGCATGATAAAAATTCCATTCGTCGCGTAATTTGGATTGTTTCTGCGTTCGTTACGATTTCCGTTGTAATTAACCGAACAACGCAACCGTACGACCAAACGAACCGACGTCTGTCACACCCCAACAACGTAAAACATCAAATCGTGGCGGAAACATCGGGAGTGTTGTAACAGAATTATTGTTCCACCACCATGGTAATTAAAATTTCATTTTTATTCATAAACCAAGGGTGGAATGCATTGTCTTAAACAAGAACCAAAGAGTACATCACATAATTTAAACTAATTCTATCTTTATTTTAAGTCTCTAAGGCACGGGTCCGCCCTAGTGTCACGATCATCCTAAGCAACAGCTCCTGAAAACACATGTGAAAATAGGTACGTCAGCATAAAAATGCATGTGAGATACATAGGTTTTATGAAAATAGGATTCATGACTTGAGTTTAAAGAAATGTTTAATAAAATTCAATCATGAACCTTGTTAATTGTTTTGTTTTATAAATCATTTGAAAAACGATAGCAAAATTAGATGATATGTATATATATATAAGAATAATGTATTGTTAAATGAATAACCAAGTAAAATAAGTTTGTATAAGTTAAGTCATTTGTTAAAACAATATTTAAGTGAAAACATGTTGTGAATGTAATATGTCTAAACTGAAATGGTTTAAATAACGCTACGACATGTAATACCATACAAACACTTATATATAGGAAGTACCAGCGGCGTATCCACCATGCTTGTATCATATTACACATGCCTCGTTATTTAAGTCACTCAAACCAACCAACAATGTAAAATATCCATGTTTAATACAATAGTCAAATGTCATAGTATAACCCCAGTTAAATATAAATCATGTAATATGTAAACAAAAGTTATGTATGGTAAGTAAAATGAGACTACTTAAACCACAAGTAAAAATGTACAAAACAAAGTATTTTGAATAAATCAAAAGTTATGTTTTGTAAGATAATACATGTTTTACTGATACAAACACTTATGTGGTAAGTTAACGCATACATTCTAGCCTTGAGACAGCAGGATAACCTTAGAGTAAAGATTATCAAAGTAAATTTTTTTCGGATTCAGTCATTCCTTACACCCAAACAAACCTAGGATGTCAGGAACGAGATTTGTCAAGTCCTATGGTACCATTACTTACTACCGAGCAGCGTAGCTAATGTTAATGAATGTAGTTTAGACCCGTTGAACAAACCAAATGTCATATCAAATGTAAACATGTAAATGAAAGTAGTGTACTAAGTATGCTAAGTTAACATACAAAGCAGAAAAGTCATGTAAATCAATATGCTATCATGCCAAGTAAACATACATAGCAAAAGAAGATGTAATGTAAATCAATGTGCTATCATGTCAAGTAAACATACATAGCAAAACAAAATGAAATTATGTACTAATAGTGAACTAATGAACATAGCAAGTATACGATATGAAAACATGGAAAGCATGAAAATAACAAGTAGGCACATGTGTTTCACCCCAAAACAGTTGGAAAACAATAAAAGAGGGGTCTTTGTACTCACTTGAGATTGCTCAATAGACTTTAGATATCCACTGTTGGGATTGAACCCTACCAAAGGAACAGATAATTAAAGCCAAAACTGGATCAGAGCAGTGGATCCAGAATAAGCAGATGTTACATACAAGTCTCTCCCCTTGAAAGTGGTTTCAACATCTGCTGACCTCCTATCTACTGATCGTGCAAACTGTTGACCTACAAACTGCTGATCAAGTAAAGGCCTGATGAAAGACTAAACCTCTGCTGTTCAATCTACTGCCTTGAGTCAAGCACTGCTGATCCGGACAAGTACTGCTGGGTTCACAAGCAGTGGAAGGATGCAGCAGTTATTTAGATGTCTTTTATGTAATGAAATGTAATAGCAGTAGTTAGCATAGCAGTGTTTGTATTGATCAGAGGTTAGAGTTTGTTAGGAGGTTAGATGTCACTTTCATGGTGATGTCAGCTTAGATGCTCAGTGGTTTGCTAGTGCCTATAAATAGAACAGTGCTCTGTACTGTTCTATTAGCTCTTTGCAAAATTGTTTTCCTGCACGAACAAACACTGAGCTCTGGCTGAGGGGGAGTTTGTATTCAGCATTGCAATGTAATCGTAATTGAAATAAATTCAATCCTTCGGTTCTTTGTGAAAAATGTTTGATCAAAGCAATTCTCTCGTTTGATTGTGTGTAAAGTTTGTTTCCATCTTAATTCCGCTGCACAACTCATCCATCTTCATCTTAATTCAAACGTGAAAACACAATCAAAACCAAACTCAGATCCAACAATTGGTATCAGAGCTTGGACAGTCAAATTTGATTTAACAATCATTTTGACATAAATAGTTCAGCTCATAATCGTTGATATCGATAATTTGTTCGGTTTGTTGAAAAACAGAGTAAGGTTTAATCACCATTAAAGTTGATTAATCAGTGCCAGTAAAACAACCAGGATGACGTCACAATCACAAGATGATAAGAATAACATTGGCTCGCTTTTTAAACCACCCATGCTTAAACGTAATGAATACAACATCTGGTAGAGAAGGATGGGTCACATCCTTGCTCAACAGAATACTGGATGTTGGAGGTCTGTTGTTTTTGGTCCCCATGTTCCTATGTGCCAAGTGCTGAGGATGCAAAGAAGTTCGTACCTAAACCATCTGAAAACTATACTGAAACCGATTTTCAAAAGTTCGAACTCGATGCCAAACTATTTAGCATCATAGCATCTGCATTACCCAATGAGATCTATGCTGGACTGTTACATTGTAACAGTGCCAAAGAGCTATGGGATGCATTGAAGGAACAGTTTGTGGGAACAGAAGAAGTCATTGAAAACAATAGGGAAATTCTGAATCAGCAATATAAAACATTTTGTCACATCAAGGGTGAATAACTGACTCGGCAATTTGAGCGATTCAGTTGTCTCATTAGTGAACTAAGGCTTGTTTGTGACAACCCTCACCAAACCAGGTATCCGTACGAATTAATTAATATTTAATTACTGCTTAATTACTGTGCTTGCTTACAACTGTGATTAAACTGCTTACTGATTTCTGATACATATATACTCTTGCATCACATCTTATACTGTCACTCTATTATTTACACACAAACCTTAGTGACAACCTTGATGCACAAAAGCACAGTGAGCACACTATACGGGATACCCAGTAAACATGCTGACATAACCAGCATCAGACAGACACTGTCTCTAAGGCCAGTATGAGCCAGGAATAGATTACTACACTAGTAGGGAGTGTAGGGAGGTGAGGAATGTAAAACTGCGTCACTAGGTGATAGTTATAGTGACCGGATGTGCCAAAAATATGCTTTAAACACAAAATTCTGCACTTTAATACAAAAATTCAGCTTTTAAGCTAACTAGTAAAGTGCCAAAACATGAGAAAAAAAATATTACTAGACATTTTCCAAAGTGTTGGTGAATTAATGGGTCACTAAAAATAATATTAACGGCACTTTAAACGCTTATGTAGCACATTAACGGATTGATATCCAACCGAACAACCGGACTCTACCCGGAACCTAAAAATATTGTCATAACATTGTTTTTCCTTTTCTGAGCCAGTTAGGGTCCCCGAATACCCTAACACCCGTAATAAATTACCACACACATAATACACTAATTAAACTCCCTAACTAAATCAACTAACTAGTTAAGGTCTAACTATATGAAAAAAAAAAAAAAAAAAAATAAAAAAAAACCCCAACGATTGTTTCCCCCTAGAGAACACCCATCCACTTTTGACTATTTTATTTACATATGTCTGATATCTAAAGAACATTTTATACAATGGTTTTTAATTTGTGGTGGATTATAAGAAAGGCCAAAAGGGTAAGCATCTCATTCACACCACACTTAACAAAAAAAAATTTACTTTCTTCCTCTCTTCTCTTTGCAATCGGCCGAGACCAAACATACATCCACACCCACTTTCAAATTTCCATCTTGCATTCTACATACATTCAAGGGTGAAGGATCACGTATAAGGAAGCTCGGTGCTTACGGATTGCCAAGGACCTCACCACAACGCTATTAACCACTCGTTTTTCGTCTAGTTTCTTCCCTAGCCTCGAGCTAGTAGTAAGTGACTCTAAACACCCTATTGTTCATATCTAAAGTGGTTAATAAGAAATTTAACGGGTAAAAATTATGAACACTAGAGATCGAAACTAAAAGTCTACTAAAAATAATAAACATGGTGGTTAATGAATGAATGTTAGTGTAAAACTTTTGAAACTAGTTTTGTTATGATTATTTATTGTTGTTGATTGCTAGTGTTGGAATGGATCGTCATCAAACCACGCTAGGTCATGTTCATGGAACATGAACTAGCCTTATGTTAAGTCGTAAAGTTATTAGATGACGAACCCTTTCAAACATAAACATGAACTTGTGTAAAAACAATTTTTCTTATGAAATGGAGTTCTAAACTAGTAGATCTAAAGATCTACAAGTGGTATTTTTGAAGAACCAACTGTAAGACGAGACCATGTTTTAAAACCGGATCTTTCCTAAACTAAAGGTGTTTTTGTGAACAAACAAGTGTGTAGACACTTGTGTAACGAAAGGTTTTAACAAAGAATTATTTTTGAGATTTTTGACAAGAAGTTGTAAACTTACACTTTCTTTAAAATTTTTAAGAAACCGATTTCATTTATAAAAATAGGAAGATCTACTAAAAACACCGGAAGGTTACTACACACTTTTACATAACCCACAAGTTCATGTGTTTGCGACTTACGTATATTTTTGACTAGTTTAGTGTTGAAATATTGGTTGTTGATGTTGGGAACATTGTTGATAGAAATTTATAAAAGAAAATGATACGCTTGAAAGCGTGGCCACCTCCAGTTACAGAGGAAACTCTGGCGAAATTTTTCCAGAAATATAACACTTAGAAATATTTTTATAACAAGTGTTATGAGTATATTTTTGACTTGTTTTTCCGAATAAAGTTCGCCATGAATTTTTATTACAAAATCTCCAAGTGTCGGAGGTGGGATTTTCATAAATAAAACTTGTTAAAATATATATATATTTAGTATATATATTTTCATAATAGCACTTGTGTGAATTTTTATGATTATTTTGTGAATTATACAAATATTATTTTTAGGGTAAAAACAATATTACTAGAATACACCGAATACTCACGGCTCCAAAATAATACGAACGCCTTCACAAATAAGTGTCCAAGTTACACCGGTATTATTTATACCACCCGAACCTTACAACGTAACTTACGTATTTTCAGAAAATACTCATAAGTGTGTATTTTGACAAGGATATTATTTTGGAAAATTATACGGAATAAAATATAATATTTTTGGGAAAAATATTTATATTTTGGAAGTAAAGTATTTTGGACAAATGAAATAAAATATATTACATTAAGTGAGACTTAATAATATATTTTGAAGTTATACGAACGCACATGTATTAAAACCCCCATCCTTGGGAAGGAATATATTTACAAAATAATTACCAAAAGTAATTACGAAATAGTTGCCTAACTATTTCCCAAAGACATTAAACCTTAAGCTAAGGCACGGCCGTCCGTCTAATAGAAGTTAGTACGTGTAGGTCGTCGCTCAGCAGGTTGACCGGGAGATTTCTTGTTAGAGACGCACTTCGGTGAGTTCATGTCCCCCTTTTCTCTTAACTGTTTTCAGTTTTCTAAACTGCGGGGGTGAAATACATGTTACTATGATTACGAATACTTTTCACATGGTATGGTTAGCTTAAGGAGGGTTAGGACGTACAGATCATGTGAGTGAGTAGGCGCAACTTGAGGCCATTAATCCTCGTGTAGGACCGAGGGACATTAGTGATAGATCTATTTGGGTGTGGCGAGCCCCACTCCTGAGCCCGCTTAATGGACCAGGTGGTGACTAAGTGCCCGACGCACAAATTCGCTAGGGTTGAGTCTTCCTGCATCACTTCACACATATCATTGGCTTTGCAACCCAATGGTGATCTCTTTTTCCTTATTGCTACATACCAGGGACATTTTTACATCAGGACGTACTTAAACCTTTTTACATTGGGACGTACTTTAAAGGTTTTACATACTCACTTTCACACGAACTCGCTCAACTTTATGTTGATTTTTCAACTTACATGTATTTCAGGGAACTAAGGATCTGGCACGGTATGCTACGTTTTCACGCTGCGTTAAAGTTATGGGATCATCCAAGTTTAGGGGTTGTGGCTTTTACCTGGAAGAGTCACAGTTCTTAAACTACGTCTATCTTAAGTTTGTGGTTGTGTCTTTCAAACAATGTTTTTATGTTATTAGGTTGTAATTTCCGTTGCATGTGTCAACGCCTTAAGACAATGTTGTGGTATTTTATTTTTCAAACTTAAATCAATGGATGATCTGCATGGTTTTATTTTCATATAGCTTTGTTATGATTAAGCTATGGTATTAAGAAGTCACACCAAATAAACCCACGCTTCCGCAAAAGCCAGGGTGTGACAGCTTGGTATCAGAGCTTTGATCATAGAAAACTAGGATTCCTTCTCGAGTCTAGACTATGATCACTAGGGCTCTCACGAAAACATTTTTACATTGCATACCACTTAAGTCCAGATCCAGATCATAAAACGTTTTTACAAAAAAAAGTTGAGCACATTTTATTTGTTAGTTATGGCACAGTCTGGGAGGCTGAGAGAGTTGTCTAGTGGGACTAGGGAGTCAGTCTGGGAGGCTGAGAGAGTTCTCTAGTGGGACTAGGGAGTCAGTCTGGGAGGCTGAGAGAATTGGCTAGTGGGACTAGGGAGTCAGTCTGGGAGGCTGAGAGAATTGTCTAGTGGGACTAGGAGATTCAGTCTGAGAGGCTGGGAAGCTAGTGGGACTAGGAGAGCTATGTGATTGATTATTGGTGACTAATATGTTTATATGATTGATTGTTATACGTATGTGTGTTTGTGTTACAAACGTCATGCCTTCATTATGTACTAGAAAGATGGACACTACGAATCCCATGGCCATAGTATCAGACGACATAGTTTCATCGGAGCACGAGGTGTACATTTCCGATACTACCGGCACAGACAATGATGACTTTCAGCCCTTTGCGCTGCCTGATGTCTTAGCAGAGCCTGCTAATGGCTATCTTGTTAGGAATTTGCCACTCGCGGTGATCCCTGCTCCTGTGCCCCTTGCCGCTTATCCCGTTGTTGATATGCCCCCCTGACGTTGTCTCTGACAACGATAACGCTCTATTAGAGGAGGACCCATTTGAGGGCGAGGCCCTATTGCTGCTGGTGATAACCTACTGCTTGCTGACGCTCCTGCAAGAAGAGGCTCATGCCCATTCACCTGTCCCAGACCCATTTGAGTCTGTGGCGTCCGCATCTTTGCATACACAGGGAGTGCAACATCACTCACACGACGCCGACCCTGATATGGCGTCATCAGCTGCACCAGTTCCCGCACACAACTTTGAGTTTGATCACGATATTGAGGATGATCCCGTTTTTCCACCTGGTTTTGATCCAGACCATGACATGGAGTTCATACACTTAGACCAGCCCTTGGAGGATTCTGTTGTCCCTGTCAACCCTATGTTTGTTGATCCAGCTGATTTTGAGATGGAGTTTGTTGATCCGGAGCCGGCTGTGGCCCCTGAGCCAGGCGTTGCTCCTGACCCCGCATTGGAGCATGACCCTGTTCATGCCGATGCACCTGCTGTTGCTCCTTGATTGATCATCTTCTTGGACGAGAGAAAATTGGGGTAACTGTGCAAGACAATTTATTATTACGGGGGCCCACGTAATAACGACTTGTAGTGCACAGAAATCCTGGTGGACTCTGCGGGTCAAGCTAATGAAAACCAATGTAGCAGGAAATAACTAAAACACGAATGACCAAGGCGATGTAGCCTCGAGTTCATTCTATTACAAGCAATAAGCCAATTTGGCAAGCCTATGTGAAGGCTCAGAAATTATTTCCTCGCTCATACATTGAGTATATATACGTGTGAAATTGGGTGATTACATGATGGCTTATGGTGCTGTGTATCTCATAGACAATTGAAATGTTGTCTAACCTACTTCATACCACTTCGACAGAAGAGAATGTCACCCAGACGTGGCACAGACACCAGTACGTTGCCAAGGACAGAAGCCGAGCTGCAAGAACGCATCTCACAGGCATTTGCACGACATGAAGCCCTCCGCTCTAAGCACAGCAATGGCACTACTGGAAATAACCCTCCAACTGGCTGCACCTATAAGCAGTTCCTGAACTGCAAGCCTTTGAACTTTGACGAAACAGGAGGCGCCGTGGCATTTGTTCGTTGGTCCGAAAAGGCTGACTCCATTCTAAGAATGAGTAGCTGTTCACCCCAACAGAGTGTTACCTGTATCTCGGGGTTATTTCTAGATGGCACACTCTCATGGTGGGACCTTCAGGTTCAGACCCTTGGTACAGATGCTGCTTATGCACTGAGCTGGGATGAGCTCAAAGAAATTATGGAGAAGAAATACTGTTCTAGGGCCAGAATCCAGAAGCTTGAGGTGGAGTTCTGGAATTTGAAAATGGACGAACCAAAGATTCCTGAATACGTCCAGCGATCGCACGACTTGTCTAGGGTCGCCCCTACTTAGTCAAACCGGAGTTCAAAAAGGATTGAACGATTCATTTGGGGACTTGCACCCCAGATCAGGGGCATGGTTACTACCTCGAAGCCCTCAACCATTACAGATGTAACACCTGTGTCTCCACGGCCATCAAACAAATACCAAACCAATGAAATATTGTATTTCATAATTTGGACTTGTATAAATATGTGTATCTTTTGCACATATCAACTCTTGTTCGATTTCAAGCTCTAAATCGCTTTCTGGAAGGTTATACACGCTCTGATGCGTAAATATAACCAGTTTAATCCAACGAACACTCTGGAATAGTGAAATAGGCTTAACATACCTTAAATAACCTTTACATAACTTAGATATAAGTTTTGGAAGGTTTGGTATGGTGAAATCAAAGTTTAATCGCTTACAGGGACTAAAGTTGACAAACTGCGAAAGTATGTCAATTTGAACTGTAACGAACATTCCGGAACATAACCATAAGTTAAACACACCTTAAATATCCTTTACATAGCTTAGAAATAGGCTTTGAGGGGTTCGGTGTGCTAAAATAAACTTTTATGTCATTCAGGGACTAAAAGTGTCAAAAAGTGCACAAGTTTGCATTTTCGCGCATAACTTACGTTCTGAATACATCCGGACATCCAAAAATTTATGTAAGCATGACTATATTATATTTTAGTGTTCGCCTTAAGAAAAATCCATTCGTTTCGTCATTTGGATCGTTTTTCGCGCTTATGCGCATTCCGTCGTAATTAAGCGAACATCGCGTTCGTACGACCAAACGAACTGATATCAGACATATTTTTGAGCATGTTTCATGTCCACAATGTTTAGGCAACATTTTAGGGCCTTAAAGTTGGCTTTACGGGCCTTAGAAGTGTCGGAAATGGCCTTAAACACGTGCAGGGACTGAAACTGTCATTTTTCAAACATATGTGCAGATCAGAGGGCCCAAGCGGCCCGCATTGTGTTTGCCTGAATCTAAAGCGGGCCGCATGGCACCTTCAGACCAGATTCAATGTTTGTTTTGCAACTTGCAGCTGATTAATCCTACACCACATGTTTTAAACTTGCCTAATCAGCAGACAAGATCAAGATTTTAGCCACCACAACATTGTGACAAGTGTTCGGCTTGGATCGTGGCACGATATTCGACAAACGATCTTAACGGTTACCCGAAAACTATAAATACCCCACCCCCCATTACTCCAAATGCACTAGAATTCTGATTTTAGAAACTCTAAGTTGAAACCATTGTTTCATACCTGAGATTCTTGAATCGGGATTAGCATTCGGGGACCCTTCGTAAGTATTCTTTCGTTCTTTTCCTTATTTTACTGCTTTTCGAGTCAGAAAGTCAAACTTTGTTTGACTTTCAGCGTTGACCAGTAATGGTCAATGCGAAGTTCGTTTGAACTTCGCAACGTGAGTGTAATCACGTTGGTCATGGTCCTTTGGGACTATGCCCACTGATTACCACGTTGTCTAGAGTCGTAGGGTAGGCGATCTAATAAATCGCCTATACCTTCGAACTCGACCCATTTGGTCGATCATTAGGATCCGACCAAATACATTAGGTGACCATAGTAGGTAGGGAATAACCTTCCGAGGTTATACCCTATGGTCACATCGTTTAAGTAGTTGTATGATAGGTAGTTTATATGCCTTAGGTAAATTACCAGAATACCCTTTTCATGCATAATTGGTAATTTAGCATATGTAACCTAAACTTTTGCCACATAACTGATTATGTAACATGTTTAGGCATATAACACTTGTCATAGGGCTGGTTAGGCGTTCCAAACGCGTTTTACGCGCACGATGCGTTAAAGTAGCATAAGCTACCTAAACGGATCGTAATGGGTCGATAAGACTTAGGTCAAGTTTCATTTAGCATGTAGGTTTGTTAAACCATATCACATGGGTTCCTACACTCATTTGGTTTACAAACCCTAATGCTACCCAATCTTCCGACTTAGGTCCGGTTAATTAACATAGTTACCTATATTAGGTGCCGTTTGATTTCCGTGATCTCTAGCATTGTTTGGTTGTCACTCAAGGACTACTGAGCATTCTCAAGTGAGTACATAGACCCCTCTTTTACTGTTTTTCCAAACTGTTTTGGGGTGGAACACATGTGCCTACTTGTTACTTTCATGCTTTCCTGTTTTCACATCATATACCTGCTATGTTCGTTAGTACATTATAGTACATGATTTCATTACATTTTATGCTATGTATGTCCATTGTGTGCATACTTAGTACTTTGTTTTACATTACATTTTGTTGCATATGCTCATCCAGTATATGAACACTTTGACATATTACCCAATACATTTGACAATTGATTTGACATAGACATTTCGGCATAGACATTTTAACATGATTGACATTTGATCATGCATTTCCCACAAAACATAACTTTGATTTAAACCAAGTTTTACTTCAATACTTTGTTTTTGTGCATATGGTTTAGTTGAGACCTTTCACTTGCCATACATGACATATTTGACATAGACATTTGACATGGATATTTGACATAGACATTTGACATGGATATTTGACATAGACATTTTGACATGATTTACATCTTGACATGAACATTTTACATTGTTTGGTTTGGTTTGATTAAGTGATTAAGTAACGATGCGTATGTAATATGATACAAGCATGGTGGATACGCCGCTGGTACTTCCTATATATAAGTGTTTGTATGGTATTACATGTCGTAACGTTATTTGAATCATTTCAGTTTGAGACATAGAACATTTTATACAAATAACATATTTTTCACAAGACATTGATTTACAAACAACTTATCCAATACAAACTCATTTTACATGGTTATTCATTTAACCATACATTATTTATACATATCATCTGATCTTATCGATTTTCAAATGATTTACAAAACAAAGCAAATAACAAGGTTCATGACTAAACATTTTCTCAAACATAAGTCATGAAACCTATTTTCACAAAACCTATGTATCTCACCGGCATTTTTATGCTGACGTACCTATTTTCACATGTGTTTTTCAGGAACTGTTGCATAAGATGATCAAGATACATATAGGCAGACTTGGGCTTTAGTGACAATAAAAGATGCAGACTAGTTAATTATGTTGTATTTCCATGTTTGTTTAGACATTGTAACACTTTTAATCAATAAAACGAAACTTTAATTTCCATGGTTGTGAAACATTAATTCTGTTACAACACTCCCCGATGTTTCCGCCACGTTTTGTATGTTCTACGTGGTCGGGGTGTGACAGAAAAGATGGTATCAGAGCTAATGGTTATAGGGAATTAGGTTATTAGTAATGCTTTGACCTAGTCTATAACCTTCTTAGGACCCTAACGCGAGTTTACTTGCGTTTAGTCATAAAACAATACCGTCACCTATCCTTAGGCGACTAACACAACAAGAACATGAATTTCAAAACCGCTTTGAAAACTAATCATCTGTTCTAGGATGATTGATTACTAGGTTTTGAACCCTTTGTTATATGGTTTTGAACCCCTTTGAGTTTTCAAAATCTCATCAAGGTTTTGGGTTTTAAATAATGTGAACACGTGCAAACTGGAAGGGTGAATGCCTGTATTCTGGGTTTTCTGTCTAGGCAAGCACTTCGTATACATCTCATCAGACGCGAGACCAGTTGTGCTTACCTGGGAATTCTTGGGATGAGTGTTCACTTATAGGCGAGCATGTCTTCGCGATACATTATTTTTGACCTAGTTACTTTGATTAATCACCGAGGTCGTTTGTTGCTTTGTAGTAACAAACAAATGACCACTACCCTTGCTTTCATCAGATTTGTTTCATCTCATTCTATTTCGTCTAAATCTCTCACTCGTTTCCTTTCATGTTTCCTCTTTTAGAATGCCTCCTCGACGCGAGAACCAGATAGCAACTGCCGAACTGGCAGAAATCATTGCGCAGCAAATGGCTGCTCAATTCCCAAACCTCTTTGCTCAATGGAATCAAGCCAACAACAACAATGTTACATGCAAATACAAGGATTTTAACCAGGCTAAACCACTCAAGTTTAGTGGTTCTGAAGGGGCGACTGGGCTTCTTCAATGGTTCGAGAGCATTGAGAATACTTTCCGCCATGTGCAGTGTCCTGACAATCGCAAGGTTGAGTTTGCTTCGAGTGTGTTCCAGAAGAGAGCCCTTACGTGGTGGAACGGGGTTATGAGGGATCGTGGTGCAGAGGTTGCTCTAGCACAGACATGGGCCGAACTTAGGGCTCTCATGATGAAGGAGTTTTGTCCTCGTCACGAGATCAGGGCTTTGGAAAGGGAATTTGATGATCTTAAGCAAGATAGCGGTGAGCATCGAGCCTACACGGACCGTTATGAGGAGTTAAGTCTGTTATGCCCAAACATGGTCACGCCTTTGGATAAGGCTATCGAAAAGTACATTGATGGCCTTCCCGACTCAATACAAGACATTTTGACTGGTAGCAACCCTACTACTGTTAGGCAGGCCATTGAGCTATCTGCAACCTTGACTGAATCACATATCAGGAAACGTAAGCTTTTCCGAAAGGGTGACAAGAAACTGGTCGAGGAATCGAAACCAATCGAGGAATCAAAGACCATGGATGAACAGACTGGATCCTCTAAGAAGTCAAAGAAGCGAAAGGCTTCTCAGAACTTCGCCATGGTCGCTCACAATGATCAAGCCTTCCCCAACCAACCAGCTCAACCCCTTGCCAAGAAACCCTACAACGGAACTGCACCCTTGTGCAACCAATGTGGCTTACATCATCATGCTGGTGTGAGGTGCCGCACATGCCAAGTATGCGGACTTATAGGCCATGCAGCGAGGGTTTGCCCAACAGCAGCAGCACCAAATCAGATTAACAACAATCCTGCTCAAGCTCGTTTTCCACCGGGGTCTTGCTACAACTGTGGCGAGATGGGCCATTTTAGTAGGAATTGCCCAAGACTTGCTAATGCAAATCCAGCGCAGGGATGAGTATCTGATCGACAGAAGATAACGCTGTTTAGAAAATAATCGAGCTTTGTGTATTATTTTCTTTTGTTGTCACGATCCATGAAACGGTTGTTGTTATCATTGTTTATAAATAAATCTTTTATTTACACCGCATTGTATTTATGTGATTGTATGTATAAACAACATATCCCCTACAATACCGACAATCAAGGAACCGCATTCCTTGAAGAACAGACTACCCCCAAATTTCTTCCCTTGTTTAATCTCTTGCGTTTCCACGAAAATCTTAAGTACCCGTTTCTTCCAAGAGAAACAAGGTACGAGGCGCCAAGTTAATTTCAATCAATAACAAGATGGTAACAATTAAACAATTATGTGGTTATGTGCTTATGTGTTTCCCTTTTATGTGCCATGTGATTCAAATTATGTTATCCAAATCCTCGTAGAATCATACATATCCTTGTGCAAGAGATTCATAGTAGGATACCCAAAGGTACTACCTAAAATCCTTAATGGACTTCTACGTTGTAGATAAGTCCCTTGGATTATAAAGTACTGCTTCATAATTAGATCCCTTAAGTGGTCTAGTTAAACTGGATGATACAAGCTGAAAGGACTCCTTGGTGGCCTAATTAAGAAGATCCTCTGTAGATCTAATTAAAAAGGACCCTATGGTAGTCTAGTCACCGTCATCACTAGTTCGACATCCTTCCCCACAACATTATAAAACAAACTGTGCGGACTGTGCAAGGAATTACGTAATTATGGATGCATACATAATTATGGAATTTAGTGCACGAAAATCACAGCAAGTTCTATCATGTATCTAGAGTAAACTCTATTCATTTCCAATTCTGATGAAGCATCCGTTGAGGAAAAATGAACTAGCTATTCATTTTTCACTTCTGAAGAATATCCGTTGAGGAAATGAATATCCGTTGTTTATCTTTTCATTTCCGTTCTGAAGAATAACCGTTGAGAAAAATGAATTATCCATTCATTTTCATTCTGAAGAATATCCGTTGAGGAAATGAATATCCGTTGTTTATCTTTTCATTTCCATTCTGAAGAATAACCGTTGAGAAAAATGAATTATCCATTCATTTTCGTTCTGAAGAATATCCGTTGAGGAAATGAATATCCGTTGTGTAATCTTTTCATTTCCATTCTGAAGAATAACCGTTGAGAAAAATGAATTATCCATTCATTTTCATTCTGAAGAATATCCGTTGAGGAAATGAATATCCGTTGTTTATCTTTTCATTTCCATTCTGAAGAATAACCGTTGAGAAAAATGAATTATCCATTCATTTTCGTTCTGAAGAATATCCGTTGAGGAAATGAATATCCGTTGTGTAGTCCTTCATTTCCGTACCTGAGGAAACAACCGTTGAAAATGACTCCGTTATTTCATTTTCGTTTCTGAAGATTATCCGTTGAGGAAATGAATATCCGTTGATTTTTCTTTCATTTCAAATTCTGAAGAACAAACCGTCGAGGAAAATGACCCCGTTTGTTCATTTTCATTCTGAAGAATATCCGTTGAGAGAAATGAATATCCGTGGATTATTCCTTCATTCCCATTTCTGACGAAGAATCCGTTGAGAAAGAATGAATCATCCATTCATTCTCACTTCTGAAGAATATCCGTTGAGGGAAATTTATATCCGTTTAGTTATTTTCTTATTTTCCATTTCCGAAGAACCCGTTGAAGAAAATGACTCTGTTCGTTCATTTTCGCTTCTGAAAAACATCCGTTGAGGAAAATAATCAGATTATGTTTTACATATCTTTGATGACTATTTGACACAAAGTCATAGACAGACTCCTACGAATAAATTTCGGGACGAAATTTCCTAAAGTAGGGGAGACTGTAACACCTGTGTCTCCACGGCCATCAAACAAATACCAAACCAATGAAATATTGTATTTCATAATTTGGACTTGTATAAATATGTGTATCTTTTGCACATATCAACTCTTGTTCGATTTCAAGCTCTAAATCGCTTTCTGGAAGGTTATACACGCTCTGATGCGTAAATATAACCAGTTTAATCCAACGAACACTTTGGAATAGTGAAATAGGCTTAACATACCTTAAATAACCTTTACATAACTTAGATATAAGTTTTGGAAGGTTTGGTATGGTGAAATCAAAGTTTAATCGCTTACAGGGACTAAAGTTGACAAACTGCGAAAGTATGTCAATTTGAACTGTAACGAACATTCCGGAACATAACCATAAGTTAAACACACCTTAAATATCCTTTACATAGCTTAGAAATAGGCTTTGAGGGGTTCGGTGTGCTAAAATAAACTTTTATGTCATTCAGGGACTAAAAGTGTCAAAAAGTGCACAAGTTTGCATTTTCGCGCATAACTTACGTTCTGAATACATCCGGACATCCAAAAATTTATGTAAGCATGACTATATTATATTTTAGTGTTCGCCTTAAGAAAAATCCATTCGTTTCGTCATTTGGATCGTTTTTCGCGCTTATGCGCATTCCGTCGTAATTAAGCGAACATCGCGTTCGTACGACCAAACGAACTGATATCAGACATATTTTTGAGCATGTTTCATGTCCAAAATGTTTAGGCAACATTTTAGGGCCTTAAAGTTGGCTTTACGGGCCTTAGAAGTGTCTGAAATGGCCTTAAACACGTGCAGGGACTGAAACTGTCATTTTTCAAACATATGTGCAGATCAGAGGGCCCAAGCGGCCAGCATTGTGTTTGCCTGAATCTAAAGCGGGCCGCATGGCACCTTCAGACCAGATTCAATGTTTGTTTTGCAACTTGCAGCTGATTAATCCTACACCACATGTTTTAAACTTGCCTAATCAGCAGACAAGATCAAGATTTTAGCCACCACAACATTGTGACAAGTGTTCGGCTTGGATCGTGGCACGATATTCGACAAACGATCTTAACGGTTACCCGAAAACTATAAATACCCCACCCCCCATTACTCCAAATGCACTAGAATTCTGATTTTAGAAACTCTAAGTTGAAACCATTGTTTCATACCTGAGATTCTTGAATCGGGATTAGCATTCGGGGACCCTTCGTAAGTATTCTTTCGTTCTTTTCCTTATTTTACTGCTTTTCGAGTCAGAAAGTCAAACTTTGTTTGACTTTCAGCGTTGACCAGTAATGGTCAATGCGAAGTTCGTTTGAACTTCGCAACGTGAGTGTAATCACGTTGGTCATGGTCCTTTGGGACTATGCCCACTGATTACCACGTTGTCTAGAGTCGTAGGGTAGGCGATCTAATAAATCGCCTATACCTTCGAACTCGACCCATTTGGTCGATCATTAGGATCCGACCAAATACATTAGGTGACCATAGTAGGTAGGGAATAACCTTCCGAGGTTATACCCTATGGTCACATCGTTTAAGTAGTTGTATGATAGGTAGTTTATATGCCTTAGGTAAATTACCAGAATACCCTTTTCATGCATAATTGGTAATTTAGCATATGTAACCTAAACTTTTGCCACATAACTGATTATGTAACATGTTTAGGCATATAACACTTGTCATAGGGCTGGTTAGGCGTTCCAAACGCGTTTTACGCGCACGATGCGTTAAAGTAGCATAAGCTACCTAAACGGATCGTAATGGGTCGATAAGACTTAGGTCAAGTTTCATTTAGCATGTAGGTTTGTTAAACCATATCACATGAGTTCCTACACTCATTTGGTTTACAAACCCTAATGCTACCCAATCTTCCGACTTAGGTCCGGTTAATTAACATAGTTACCTATATTAGGTGCCGTTTGATTTCCGTGATCTCTAGCATTGTTTGGTTGTCACTCAAGGACAACTGAGCATTCTCAAGTGAGTACATAGACCCCTCTTTTACTGTTTTTCCAAACTGTTTTGGGGTGGAACACATGTGCCTACTTGTTACTTTCATGCTTTCCTGTTTTCACATCATATACCTGCTATGTTCGTTAGTACATTATAGTACATGATTTCATTACATTTTATGCTATGTATGTCCATTGTGTGCATACTTAGTACTTTGTTTTACATTACATTTTGTTGCATATGCTCATCCAGTATATGAACACTTTGACATATTACCCAATACATTTGACAATTGATTTGACATAGACATTTCGGCATAGACATTTTAACATGATTGACATTTGATCATGCATTTCCCACAAAACATAATTTTGATTTAAACCAAGTTTTACTTCAATA
This sequence comes from Helianthus tuberosus, assembly GCA_030545235.1. Lineage (NCBI taxonomy): Eukaryota > Viridiplantae > Streptophyta > Magnoliopsida > Asterales > Asteraceae > Helianthus > Helianthus tuberosus. Next base: position 85,787,990 of record CM060411.1, read on the forward strand.
CTTTGTTTTTGTGCATATGGTTTAGTTGAGACCTTTCACTTGCCATACATGACATATTTGACATAGACATTTGACATGGATATTTGACATAGACATTTGACATGGATATTTGACATAGACATTTGACATGGATATTTGACATAGACATTTTGACATGATTTACATCTTGACATGAACATTTTACATTGTTTGGTTTGGTTTGATTAAGTGATTAAGTAACGATGCGTATGTAATATGATACAAGCATGGTGGATACGCCGCTGGTACTTCCTATATATAAGTGTTTGTATGGTATTACATGTCGTAACGTTATTTGAATCATTTCAGTTTGAGACATAGAACATTTTATACAAATAACATATTTTTCACAAGACATTGATTTACAAACAACTTATCCAATACAAACTCATTTTACATGGTTATTCATTTAACCATACATTATTTATACATATCATCTGATCTTATCGATTTTCAAATGATTTACAAAACAAAGCAAATAACAAGGTTCATGACTAAACATTTTCTCAAACATAAGTCATGAAACCTATTTTCACAAAACCTATGTATCTCACCGGCATTTTTATGCTGACGTACCTATTTTCACATGTGTTTTTCAGGAACTGTTGCATAAGATGATCAAGATACATATAGGCAGACTTGGGCTTTAGTGACAATAAAAGATGCAGACTAGTTAATTATGTTGTATTTCCATGTTTGTTTAGACATTGTAACACTTTTAATCAATAAAACGAAACTTTAATTTCCATGGTTGTGAAACATTAATTCTGTTACAACACTCCCCGATGTTTCCGCCACGTTTTGTATGTTCTACGTGGTCGGGGTGTGACAACAGAGGCTATCGATATGGGTGATTTATTTATAACATGAGATGTTATGTGTTGATATTACTTACGTACACTTTACTTACTATCACCTGACCAACGTAAACCATCTTTTAGTAGATGCCACCAAAACGCGATCCGCGCATGCCTGCCAACGAGGCAGGACTTCAACAAATCATCGCTGCTGCCATTGCACAGTACGCAGCCTCACAAGGAGGAACTAGCGGAAGTAATTCTAACAATAACGGCAATAACAATCCACCAAATGGGTGCACTTACAAGCAGTTCCTAGACTGCAAGCCCGTAAACTTCGACGGCACTGTAGGTGCTGTTGCTTTTGTAAGATGGGTCGAGAAAGCAGACTCTGTTCTCTGAATGAGCAAGTGCACTCCAGACCAACAAGTGACTTACATTTCTGGGCTATTCTTGGACGGAGCCCTGTCCTGGTGGAACTTACAAGTTTAGACTCTTGGTGAAGCCGCTACTTACGCAATGACATGGAACGAGCTAAAAAAAAAAAGCTTATTCGAAAGAAGTATTGTTCACGCGCTGAAATTCAAAGGTTGGAAACTGAGTTTTGGCATTTGAAGATGGAAGGTCCGAAAATCGCGGAGTACGTTCAGAGATTCCACGACCTATCTCATGTGGTACCTTATATGGTGACACCGGAATTCAAGCAAATTGAGCGCTTCATTTGGGGTTTAGCTCCTCAAATCATGAGTATGGTTACCTCGTCCAAGCCTGCAACGATCACAGAAGCCATCGACTTAAGTGTGGCGCTTACAGAGGAGGCTGTTAGGTTGAACAAGTTTTCGAATGTTGAGCCAAAGAAGAAAGAGACTCGCGTAGAGTCGTCTGGGGATAACGAACGGAAGTTCTCGAACTTCAAGCAGGGAATTAGCGGTGTTGGTAAGAAAGGAGAATCAAGCACACCGGCAAGGGCCAAAACCGGTGCTGATAGCAGAGGAAAAGGTTACATGGGCACTTTACCAAAGTGCGAATCATGCCAGTACCATCATGCTGGCCAGTGCAGGAAAAGAAAATGTGAGACTTGTGGCAAAATTGGTCACTTGAAGGATACTTGCTGGGTTGGTAATGGCCGGGGTGGCCAAGGAGGTTTTGGTAATAGGAACAACAATCGAGGCGGAAACGGAAACCGTGGAAATGTTGCGAATCAAGCTGGGAATGGAAATCGCAACCAAAATAACGCTCAGGGTGGAAATGAAAACGGGAATGGCCGAGGGCCAGGTTGCTTTAATTGTGGTAAAATTGGGCACTATAAGAGGAACTGCACAGAATTGAACCAAGCACGGGGAAGGGTTTTCAATATCGAAGCGAGGGAAGCGCGCCAGGATCCCAATGGTGTTACTGGTACGTTCCCTATAAACCAATGCTTTGCATCCGTTTTATTTGATACTGGTGCCGATTATAGCTTCGTATCGTTAGAGTTTAAGAATATGCTTGGTTTAGCCGCTAGTAAACTAGATATCCCGTACTCAATCAAATTGGCGAATGGAAAGTTAGTAGAAGCTAATGAAGTGGTCAGAGGTTGTGTAATCGAATTGGGAGAGCGTGAGTTTGCTTTGGATTTACTACCGGTCAAGTTGGGAAGCTTCGACGTGGTAGTCGGAATGGATTGGTTATCAAGTAACAAGGCAGAAATTGTCTACCACGAGAAGATCATTCGCATTCCAACCGAAGATGGTGAAACGATTGTGGTTCATGGTGAAAAGCGTGATACACCTTTAAGAATCATCAGCTGCCTGAAAGCGCGAAAGTGTTTACAGAAGGGATGTGCGGCCTTCCTGGCACACATCGTGGATAAGAAAGCTGCTGAGCCGAAAATCGAAGACATTCCGTCGTAAGGGAGTATCCTGAAGTCTTCCCTGAGGACTTGCCAGGATTGCCACCCCAGAGGCAAGTGGAGTTCCGTATAGACTTAGTTCCAGGCGCCGCGCCTATAGCTAGGGCACCTTATAGACTTGCGCCATCGAAAATGCAGGAGTTGTCGACACAACTCCAGGAGCTATTGGATAAAGGATTCATCAGGCCAAGCTTCTCACCTTGGGGAGCTCCAGTACTGTTCGTTAAGAAGAAGGACGGTAGTTTCCGTATGTGCATAGACTACCGTGAGCTCAATAAGTTGACTATCAAGAACAGATACCCTTTGCCGAGAATTGATGATCTTTTCGATCAATTGCAAGGCTCAAGTTTTTTACTCAAAGATCAATCTTCGATCCGGATACCATCAACTTAGGATACAAGAGGAGAGTATCCCGAAGACAGCCTTCAGAACTCGTTATGGACACTACGAGTTCCTAGTTATGCCGTTTGGGTTGACAAACGCGCCTGCTGTTTTCATGGACCAAATGAACAGAGTTTGGAAGCCATACTTGGATAAGTTCGTGATTGTGTTTATCGACAACATTTTGATTTATTCAAAGACAAAGGCTGAATACGAACAGCATTTAAGGGCTATTTTGGAGTTGCTGAAAAAGGAACAGTTGTATCCCAAGTTCTCCAAGTGCGAGTTTTGGCTACGTGAAGTCCAATTCCTTGGACACGTGGTTAATGGAAATGGAATCCATGTTGATCCCACAAAGATCGAGGCGATAAAGAGCTGGGAGACCCCAAGGACGCCAACCGAGATTCGACAGTTCTTAGGTTTGGCTGGCTTTTATCGGAGATTCATTGAGGATTTTTCTAAAATCGCTCAACCCCTTACCGCGCTCACACAGAAGGATAAGAAGTTTTATTGGGGAATCAAACAGGAGGAAGCATTCCAGTTACTGAAAGACAAGCTTTGTAATGCACCGATCTTATCGCTACCAGAGGGAACTGATGATTTCGTGGTATATTGTGACGCCTCGCGTCAAGGATTGGGTTGCGTGTTGATGCAACGCCGGAAAGTTATAGCTTACGCATCGCGCCAGCTGAAGGTATATGAAAAGAACTATACCACGCATGATTTGGAACTAGGCACAGTGATATTTGCATTAAAGATCTAGAGACACCACCTATATGGTACAAAGTGTACAATCTTCACAGATCATAAAAGCCTGCAGCACATATTCGACCAGAAAGAGCTGAATATGAGACAAAGACGTTGGGTCGAATTATTGAATGATTACGATTGCGAGATCAAGTATCACCCAGGGAAGGCGAACGTGGTCGCTAATGCCCTGAGTCGAAAAGAAAGAATCAAGCCCATAAGGGTTAGGGCTTTGGAGATGATTATCCAAACAGATCTTTCTCTACGAATTCGTGCCGCGCAGAAAGAAGCTCTTAAGGAAATAAACCTTGAAGAAGAATATCTCCGTGGGATGGAGAAGCAATTAGTGCCAAACAAGGAAGGAACGTTATGTTTTATGAAAAGGACCTTGGTTCCTCTGTTTGGTGGTTTGAGAAAAGTTATTTATGATGAGGCACACAAATCACGGTACTCTATCCATCCAGGAGCGGATAAGATGTACCAGGACCTTAAGGATTACTATTGGTGGCCTAGGATGAAGGGCGACGTTGCTGTTTATGTTAGAAAATGTTTGACGTGTGCCAAGGTGAAAGCTAAATACCAGAAGCCTTCGGGACTTCTGCAACAACCTGAAATTCCCAAGTGGAAATGGGAACAGATTTCAATGGATTTTATAACAAAGTTGCCAAGGACGCCCAGAGGTCGTGACACTATTTGGGTAATAGTTGACCGTCTGACCAAGTCCGCACACTCCTTGCCAATCAAGGAGAAAGACAAAACGAGTAAACTTGCGGAAATATACATGCGAGAAATCGTTGCACGTCATGGAGTGCCTCTCTCGATCATCTCTGATAGGGATGGGAGATTTGTATCAAGGATTTGGCAATCCTTCCAAGAAGCTTTTGGCTCGTAATTGAACCTAAGTACTGCATTTCATCCGCAAACTGATGGCCAAAGTGAAAGAACTATTCAGACATTGGAGGATATGCTGAGAGCATGTGTAATGGATCTTGGTGGTAGCTGGGATAAGCATTTACCATTGGCCGAATTCTCCTACAACAACAACTACCACACCAGTATTGGAGCCGCGCCATTTGAAGCTCTTTACGGACGTAAGTGTCGATCACCCCTATGCTGGGCTGACGCAGGTGATAGGCAGCTTGTTGGTCCCGAAATCGTCCAAGAGACGACAGACAAGATTGCGCAGATTCGAAAACGCATCGAAGCGGCTCGCGACAGACAGAAAGCCTATGCAGATCCAAACCGGAAACATTTGGAATTCCAAGTTGGAGATATGGTTTTATTGAAAGTTTCACCCTGGAAGGGTGTGGCACGCTTCGGAAAGCGTGGGAAGTTGAATCCGCGTTACATTGGCCCTTTCAGAATTCTGCAAAGGATTGGGCTTGTAGCCTACAAGTTGGACCTACATGCTGAACTCCATGGTGTTCACGATACATTCCATGTATCCAATTTGAGAAAAAGTCCAACACAAGATACAGTGATCATTCCTGCTAACGAAGTTCATATCGATGACACGCTCCACTTCACTGAAGAACCTGTTGAGGTCACGGATTGGAAAGTTAGCAAAACTCGCAGGAGCAGGGTCAAACTCGTCAAAGTTCGTTGGAATGCAAGACATGGGCCGGAATTCATGTGGGAGCGTGAGGATCGAATGAAATAGAAATACCCCTATTTATCTCCTAAGAACCCTGCGTCTAGAAGCAGAGCTTAAATTTCGGGACGAAATTTCTTTAACGGGGGGAGAATGTGACAACCCTCACCAAACCAGGTATCCGTACGAATTAATTAATATTTAATTACTGGTTAATTACTGTGCATGCTTACAACTGTGATTAAACTGCTTACTGATTTCTGATACATACATACTCTTGCATCACATCTTATACTGTCACTCTATTATTTACACACAAACCTTAGTGACAACCTTGATGCACAAAAGCACAGTGAGCACACTATACGGGATACCCAGTAAACATGCTGACATAACCAGCATCAGACAGACACTGTCTCTAAGGCCAGTATGAGCCGGGAATAGATTACTACACTAGTAGGGAGTGTAGGGAGGTGAGGAATGTAAAACTGCGTCACTAGGTGATAGTTATAGTGACCGGATGTGCCAAAAATATGCTTTAAACACAAAATTCTGCACTTTAATACAAAAATTCAGCTTTTAAGCTAACTAGTAAAGTGCCAAAACATGAGAAAAAAATATTACTAGACATTTTCCAAAGTGTTGGTGAATTAATGGGTCACTAAAAATAATATTAACAGCACTTTAAACGCTTATGTAGCACATTAACGGATTGATATCCAACCGAACAACCGGACTCTACCCGGAACCTAAAAATATTGTCATAACATTGTTTTTCCTTTCCTGAACCAGTTAGGGTCCCCGAATACCCTAACACCCATTATAAATTACCACACACATAATACACTAATTAAACTCCCTAACTAAATCAACTAACTAGTTAAGGTCTAACTATATGAAAAAAAAATTAAAAAAAAAAAAACCCGCCCCAACGATTGTTTCCCCCTAGGGAACACCCATCCACTTTTGACTATTTTATTTACATATGTCTGATATCTAAAGAACATTTTATACAATGGTTTTTAATTTGTGGTGGATTATAAGAAAGGCCTAAAGGGTAAGCATCTCATTCACACCACACTTAACAAAAAAAAAAAAAAATTACTTTCTTCCTCTCTTCTCTTTGCAATCGGCCGAGACCAAACATACATCCACACCCACTTTCAAATTTCCATCTTGCATTCTACATACATTCAAGGGTGAAGGATCACGTATAAGGAAGCTCGGTGCTTACGGATTGCCAAGGACCTCACCACAACGCTATTAACCACCCGTTTTTCGTCTAGTTTCTTCCCTAGCCTCGAGCTAGTAGTAAGTGACTCTAAACACCCTATTGTTCATATCTAAAGTGGTTAATAAGAAATTTAACGGGTAAAAATTATGAACACTAGAGATCGAAACTAAAAGTCTACTAAAAATAATAAACATGGTGGTTAATGAATGAATGTTAGTGTAAAACTTTTGAAACTAGTTTTGTTATGATTATTTATTGTTGTTGATTGCTAGTGTTGGAATGGATCGTCATCAAACCACGCTAGGTCATGTTCATGGAACATGAACTAGCCTTATGTTAAGTCGTAAAGTTATTAGATGACGAGCCCTTTCAAACATAAACATGAACTTGTGTAAAAACAATTTTTCTTATGAAATGGAGTTCTAAACTAGTAGATCTAAAGATCTACAAGTGGTATTTTCAAAGAACCAACTGTAAGACGAGACCATGTTTTAAAACCGGATCTTTCCTAAACTAAAGGTGTTTTTGTGAACAAACAAGTGTGTAGACACTTGTGTAACAAAAGGTTTTAACAAAGAATTATTTTTGAGATTTTTGACAAGAAGTTGTAAACTTACACTTTCTTTAAAAATAAGATTTTTAAGAAACCGATTTCATTTATAAAAATAGGAAGATCTACTAAAAACACCGGAAGGTTACTACACACTTTTACATAACCCACAAGTTCATGTGTTTGCGACTTACGTATATTTTTGACTAGTTTAGTGTTGAAATATTGGTTGTTGATGTTGGGAACATTGTTGATTGAAATTTATAAAAGAAAATGATACGCTTGAAAGCGTGGCCACCTCCAGTTACAGAGGAAACTCTGGCGAAATTTTTCCAGAAATATAACACTTAGAAATATTTTTACAACAAGTGTTATGAGTATATTTTTGACTTGTTTTTCCGAATAAAGTTCGCCATGAATTTTTATTACAAAATCTCCAAGTGTCGGAGGTGGGATTTCATAAATAAAACTTGTTAAAATATATATATTTAGTATATATATTTTCATAATAGCACTTGTGTGAATTTTTATGATTATTTTGTGAACTATACAATTATTATTTTTAGGGTAAAAATAATATGACTAGAATACACCGAATATTCACGGATCCAAAATAAAACGAACGCCTTCACAAATAAGTGTCCAAGTTACACCGGTATTATTTATACCACCCGAACCTTACAACGTAACTTACGTATTTTCAGAAAATACTCATAAGTGTGTATTTTGACAAGGATATTATTTAGGAAAATTATATGGAATAAAATATAATATTTTTGGGAAAAATATTTATATTTTGGAAGTAAAGTATTTTGGACAAATGAAATAAAATATATTACATTAAGTGAGACTTAATAATATATTTCGAAGTTATACGAACGCACATGTATTAAAACCCCCATCCTTGGGAAGGAATATATTTACAAAATAATTACGAAAAGTAATTGCGAAATAGTTGCCTAACTATTTCCCAAAGACATTAAACCTTAAGCTAAGGCACGGCCGTCCGTCTAATAGAAGTTAGTACGTGTAGGTCGTCGCTCAGCAGGTTGACCGGGAGATTTCTTGTTAGAGACACACTTCGGTGAGTTCATGTCCCCCTTTTCTCTTAACTGTTTTCAGTTTTCTAAACTGCGGGGGTGAAATACATGTTACTATGATTACGAATACTTTTCACATGGTATGGTTAGCTTAAGGAGGGTTAGGATGTACATACAATGTGAGTGAGTAGGCGTAACTTGAGGCCAATAATCCTCGTGTAGGACCGAGGGACATTAGTGATAGATCTATTTGGGTGTAGCGAGCCCCACTCTTGAGCCCGCTTAATGGACCAGGTGGTGACTAAGTGCCCGACGCACAAATTCGCTAGGGTTGAGTCTTCCTGCATCACTTCACACATATCATTGGCTTTGCAACCCAATGGTGATCTCTTTTTCCTTATTGCTACATACCAGGGACATTTTTACATCAGGACATACTTAAACCTTTTTACATTGGGACGTACTTTAAAGGTTTTACATACTCACTTTCACATGAACTCGCTCAACTTTATGTTGATTTTTCAACGTACATGTATTTCAGGGAACTAAGGATCTGGCACGGTATGCTACGTTTTCACGCTGCGTTAAAGTTATGGGATCATCCAAGTTTAGGGGTTGTGGCTTTTACCTGGATGAGTCACAGTTCTTAAACTACGTCTATCTTAAGTTTGTGGTTGTGTCTTTCAAACAATGTTTTTATGTTATTAGGTTGTAATTTCCGTTGCATGTGTCAACGCCTTAAGACAATGTTGTGGTATTTTATTTTTCAAACTTAAATCAATGGATGATCTGCATGGTTTTATTTTCATATAGCTTTGTTATGATTAAGCTATGGTATTAAGAAGTCACACCAAATAAACCTACGCTTCCGCAAAAGCCAGGGTGTGACATTGTTAATGTAACAATCCCAAATTCAACTCAAAATAGCAGGTTCCTTAGGTCACTACCAAAACAATGGGATACCATAGCTTTTGTCACTTGAAACTCTGCTGAGTTCAAAGATCTGACCCTGACCCAACTTCATGGTAGGCTCCTGACCTATGAAAGGGAGTTGAACAAGAAAAAGAAGTTGCAAGAGTCTGGCAAAGTTGCTGATGATTATTCATTCGGTAGCACATCTCTTTTTGGTCAGGAAGAATCTGGTAGCAGTGGTAAGGATCAGGGTTATGATCACTTCATTCATATAACTGCTGGTGGAAATTTTAACAACCCTGATCCTCACTCTGCAAATTATGCTTTTACTGCAAATTGTGAAAACCAGATGTCAGATAATTTGTGCTTTGAACTCAATGATTTGCAACACTTTGATCCCACTGACTTAGAAGAGATGAACATTTTGCATCAATTGGCCTTGCTTAGTGTAAGAACAAGCAAGTTCTACAAAAGAACAGGGAGAAAATTCCCAGGGTTACATGGGAATTTAAGGGTTGGGTTGGATAAATCGAAAATCAAGTGTTACAAGTGCAATAGGCTAGGTCATTTTGCTAGGGAATGCAGGAGTCAAACTACTGGTCCTATAATCACTCATCCCAGCTCAAACCCTAGACCACAAAATCAAAGCACTGTCCACTATACCCAATATACCCCTGCAGCTCATGTTAACACTGCTCACTATGCTGCAACCCGTGTGCCTGTGCATTATGTCTAAACCACTGTTCCACAAATTTAGTATGTTCAAACCCCTGTCCCTCAAGCACAAGTGCAACCTGTTGCACCTCAAACAGCTGCTCCAGCAGTGGTACAACCAGATCAGCAAAGCTTCTTCACTCAAGGCTTTGTTGACTGGAGCAACATGCCTGATGAGCTTGGTGATGAAAATTTTGCACTGTATGCTTTTAATGAACCTTCTAATGATGAATTTTGTTTGATGGCATTAGAGTCAATACCAGAGGGGGTAGAAACTGAAGGTGAATAGCTAAGTGATGAAACAGTGGATGAGGTGACTGAAGCAGTTGTTAATGCAGTTGCTGGTGAACTGCTGCTGGGAGAAAATTCAGAAGCCCTGATTGAACCACTGACAGACCCCTGGTCTAAAGAGGACAAAGATGAAGAGGAAGAGAAGAGAGCTGATGATGAAGAAAATCATCAATGTGATTGTGCCATGATGGCAGCTGCCAAGGTATTACCTCAAGTTCTTGAAAAACTGTGTTTAGATAATTGCATTATTGCTTTTGCTAACATCAAAGAGGTAAATGAAAACCTTAGGGATAAAATCTTAACTGATGACGTCAAATTTGAAAGGTCTTTAAAAGAACTTAAAAACAAATTGACTGAAAAAGAGAAAGAGATCAGCAGTCTTAAAGAAGAGCAGAGCATAACCAAAACTCAACTCCAAACTATGGTAGAAAAATACCAAGTTTGCAAAAAGGAGTTGGAGTCCACCCAGATCACCTGTGAAAAATGGGTGGAATCATGCAAAGGGTATGAGGTTATGCTTGAAAAACAGATTAAAAGCAATGTGAAATTTGGTGTTGGTTATAGAAAACATGATGATGAAAACACTGCTGTTGAAAAATTTGTTCAAACCACTGATGTAACCACTGAGTTCATCCCCACAAACAAGAATGGCCAAGAAGTGAAAATCACTGATAAACTTGGGAACAAAATCACACTTGACAGACCAATGGGATCCTCCACTTTTGAGGAGATTGAGAAATACCAGTTTAAACCCACTTGGTCTGATGAGTGTGACAATCTTGAAAATTTCAAGCCCATGGACTTTACAACCACTAATGCTTTCAAAGCTCCAAAAGCAAAAATCATTCCTCTTAAGGACATCCCAACAGAGGTTAAAAACTCTGTTGCAAAGGAGTCTGAAAAGAAGAAGAAGAAGAGAGAAAAGATCAATAACTTGTTTTGTGAAATTTGTGAAAAAAGAAATAATATAACAAAAGACTGTTTTCATATAAAAGCATATGATCTAAACAAAACAAGTGTCATTGTTCCTGCTGAAAGCTGCACCATCTGTGGTAAAACAAACCACAAAACTCAAGCATGTGTGTATCTCAAAAACTTTGATGTGAAAAAGAATGAATACACTGCTAAAACATCCTTGAGTCCATCAACATCATCTGTCAAATTCACCAAGAACCAATCACTGTTTGTGCCAGTTCAAACAGCTGTCTCAAAACAGCTGAACCAAACATCTGTCAAAAGAGATGTTCAGGCTACTGATGCACCCCCTGCCAACCAATTCAGAAAAGGCAAGGAACAATCATCTTACCAAAGGATTCCACACGTTTATGAGACCTACAAAAGGCCCTCTAAACCCAGAGTGAACAGGCATCCTTTTGGGTACCAACAGGTGATTGGTCAAAACCCACAACAGTGGTTAGAAAGAAACAGTCCTAAAACTGTCCAAACCCCTGACCTAACCACTGTCCATCAATCTGCATTCATCCCAGACACTGTTGAGACCCCATCCAAAGCCTTATTGGCTTTGGAAACCTTAATGAACTAATCATTTTACTTCATGTGCAGGGAGCTTCTGCATGCTTAGATAGTCTTTGGTATGTAGATAGTGGAGGCTCCAGGCATATGACTGGATGTAAAGGCCTACTCAAAGATTTAAAAATTCATGGAGGGGGTGATATATCCTTTGGGAATAATAGTAAAGGGAAAGTTCTGGGGTCTGGTACAGTACAGTCTGGCAATGTAAAATTTGAAAATGTCAATCTGATAGACAGTCTGAAATTCAACCTCCTGAGTGTTTCACAAATGAGTGACAAGGGGTATGGGTCATTCTTCACAAAGGAGTGTTGTAGGATTGTTGGACCAGAAATGGTCAAAAAGATTGAAGCAATAATAAAAACTAGAAAAACAAAACTCGTTACTCAAAGAAGTGGCAATGTTTATGTTGTTGATATGTCAAAAGAGTGTCCCAGAGCTGATGCCTGTCTGTTCTCAGCTGCCTCTAACAAAGAGACAGAACTTTGGCACAGAAGACTGGGGCACACAAATCTCAAGACAATCACAGAAATTTCAAAAAATGGCCTTGTAAAAGGCTTGCCACAAAAATTGTTTTCATGTCCTGAGCACTGTGTTTCCTGTTTAAAAGGAAAACAACATAAAAGCTCTTTTAAGTCCATTGAAGAGTCCAAAACAACCCAGTGTTTGCAAATGCTGCACATGGATTTGTTTGGCCCAGTTCAAGTCATGAGTCTCAAGAAGAAAAGATATTGTTTGGTTATTGTTGATGACTTCTCTAGGTTTACATGCACTTTCTTTTTACACTCAAAAGATGAGACTGCAAGCATTTTGCAAGACTTTGTGACACAGGTTGAAAAGCAATTTGACCTTCCAGTAAAAGTCTTCAGGAGTGACAATGGCACAGAATTCAAAAATAAAGAGTTGGATGCCTTCTGTGTGAAGAAAGGGATTGTAAGGCAGTACAGCATCCCTAGAACACCAGAGCAAGATGGGGTAGTTGAAAGAAAGAACAGAACTTTGATTGAGGCTGCCAGAACCATGCTTGCTGATTCAGGTTTGCCATTAACTTTTTGGGCAGAGGCAGTAAATATTGCTTGCTATATCCAAAACAGAGTTTTAATAAACCCCAAGCACAAAAAGACTGCTTATGAAATTCTGTATAAAATCAAACCACAGATCTCATACTTCAAGGTATTTGGCTGCCCATTCTTTATTTTGAACTTAAAAGATTCCATTTCAAAATTTGCAGCCAAAATTGACTGTGGTTATCATCTGGGATATTCAACCACTGCCAAGGCCTACAAAGTGTTTAATACACGGACCAAGGCAGTGGAGGAGACCTTGAATGTAAAATTCAATGAACTCTTATCAATGAAAATCCCAGCAAATCCTGCAGATCTGTTTAATCTTGATAAATTTACTTTTGAAAATACTGCTGTCAAGACTAACAGTGCAGGTCCATCAGAGGATTCATCATCAGACTATGGGTATGAGATTATCATTCCTCAACAAAAGTATGCTAAAATGGGAAGAGCAGCAAATGTTCAAAACAGCTGCCAAAGCTCAACCACTGCTACCTCAACAGTTGTTGACCAAAGTAGCCCATCCACCACTGCTTCCACATCGTCAAACACTGCTGACAAAAGTCCCCAAACAGTGGATAAAAGTCAGCATGTGTCCTCACCATTGCCTCCCATTCCACCACCTTTTGAAGCCACTGCTGGATCATCAAAGTCACCAGCAGTGGTTAGCTCAGATGATACACATTTGCAGCCTTCACCAACAAATGCCATCATTCCATACCAAGGAGATTTAATCTTCTTGAGATCTCATCCACCTGATCAAATCATTGGCAACATCAATGAAGGGGTGCTCATAAGAAGCCAAACCCAAAACATTTGTCTTTTTGCTGGTTTTCTATCACTCCATCAGCCAGTCAAGTACCAAGAGGCACTGAAAGACAACAGCTGGGTAGAAGCTATGCAAGAAGAGCTCCAACAGTTTAAAAGACAACAAGTATGGGAGCTTGTACCACTGCCAAAAGATGTAAGTCCCATTGGCACAAAGTGGGTCTTCAGAAACAAAACTTATGAAAGGGGTATTGTTGTCAAGAATAAAGCCAGACTTGTGGTTCAAGGTTACAGACAGGAAGAGGGGATTGACTATGATGAAACTTTTGCCCCTGTAGCAAGATTGGAAGCTATAAGACTGTTCCTGGCCTTTGCTGTCAACCACAACATGAAGGTGTTTCAAATGGATATCAAAAGTGCTTTCCTCTATGGTACAATTCAAGAAAAGGTGTATGTCTGTCAACCTCCAGGTTTTAAGGATCCATTTTATCCAGATCATGTCTACAGGCTAAACATAGCCTTATATGGCCTGAAACAAGCACCAAGGGCCTGGTATGAAACTCTTTCCACCTTTCTACTCTCAAATGGTTTCAAAAGAGGTACCATTGATAAAACACTGTTTCTCAAATGGAGAGGAAAGGATTTAATGATTGTCCAAATTTATGTGGATGACATTATTTTTGGAAGCACATGCAATAAAATGTGTGAAGAGTTTAGAGAACTCATGACAGCTGAGTTTGAAATGAGTGCAATGGGTGAGCTGCAATGCTTTCTTGGTCTCTAAGTTCAGCAAATGCAAAATGGAACTTTCATTCATCAAAGCAAATATGCTAAAGAACTTTTAAACAAATTTGATATGAATGATTGTAAACCATGCAGCATACCCATGGCAACAAATAAGCTTATTATGTCTGATGAAAAGGATGAGCTGATTGATCAAACACTTTATAGAAGCATGATTGGGTCTTTATTGTACCTAACTACATCTAGGCCAGACATCATGTTTGCAACATGTGTTTGTGCAAGAAGTCAATCAGCTCCTAGAAAATCCAACCTTATTGCTGTAAAAAGGATATTCAGATACATAAAAGGTGCTCCCACACTTGGTATCTGGTATCCAGCTAATGGGAATATCAAGCTTTCAGGATTTTCAGACAGTGACTTTGCTGGATGTAACACAACAAGGAAGTCCACATCTGGAGGGTGCCAGTTTCTAGGTGATTGCTTAGTTTCATGGCAAAGAAAAAAGCAAGCAGCTGTTTCAACATCCACTGCTGAAGCTGAATACATTGCTACTGCAAGCTGTACAGCCCAACTCCTGTGGCTTCAAAATCAGTTGCTGGATTTTGGTATCACTGCCTTAAAGACACCACTCATGTTGGATAGCCAGGCAGCAGAAAATATCATCAAAAATCCAGTCTCTCACTCAACCACCAAACACATCGACATCAGACATCACTTTTGTTATGGGTCATTTTCTGAGTATACATATCCTGACTAATATCCCGCTTTCAATTGTTTATTTGTGACCAGGATACTGGACGGGGATATTGCTAATGTGACAACTCGAGTTTCCGACTTTCACTTTCGCATTAAATGCACGTTGACTTTGACTGTTTAGTTGTTTGCTTATTTGCCTTGTAACTGTACACTGGATTATAATTCGAGATGACTATTTGATATGCTATATGTTTTATATAAAGTGCTTTGGTTTGTGAACTTGTAAACTGTTTCAGACTTGAACAACCTGACGAAACATAATTGTGTTTCGCCATAACCCACACGACGAAACAAGTAGCGTTTCGCCATACCTCATGATGACGAAACGGGTGATTCGCCGAGCCCAGTTTCGCCAAAGCCCAACTTGGGCCCAGTACGTAAATTCGCATATTATAACCTGAACCAACTTCCTGTTTCACACCTTTGGCAAAAGTTGAAACCCTAGAGCTCTTTCTCTCCTGTGTGACGGCAGTTTGAGGCCCCTGAACATATTCTTAGCGATCGATTCGTTATTTCTCTTATCTCGGTTAGTTGCGTACTTGTTTAATCGATTTCTTAATTCTGTGATGACTCGATATATGCTTGTATAGGCTTGTCCGATTTCTGGAATGGTATGATTGAACGATTTGCTTGATTTAAACTGTCATGTATATGGAATATTATGATCGACCATGTGCGCCTAATAATGATGTTTCATGTGATTTGTGTCAAGAGATAATGTGATCAAAAGTCAAGGGTATCACTTCATATTAATTGGTTGTCAGGTCACACTTGATAAAGTGATTTAGATTGCATGAGAGGTCCAATTAGATTTTGATTAAATCATGTTTGTCGGCCATAACATACACATTTGAATGAGGGTTCATATTGAAATATAATGGAATGATGATTCTGGTTGTTGTATTGATTTAGTAAGTTACATGATTATTTGAACTGATGTGTTGGGTGGTTGATTGATGAAGTCGGCATGATGATTAGACGATCATTAGGGTTCTTTGTTTGTAACTGTTGTTGATGATAACTTGTCGACGTAACTGACATCATGACGAAACGTTATTCCCGGCGAAACGGATATGGCGAATCAGATGTGTTTCGCCGAGGGAAGCCTTGACGAATCTGATGTGTTTCGCCAAAGGGTAAATACGACGAAACAAGGGTGTTTCGTCGAGTTTTTAATCTGCACAGTAACTTGGTCTATTTCTGTTAAGACTTAACTGGGGTAACTAACTGAGGTTAAATGATATGCATGACTTGTACGATGTTGATTTATGTGATATGTACTACTTGGTGAACATTGATTATACTTATACGTGAACTTCGTGAATGCGAACTGATTTTGTACACATGCGTACTTTAGGACGTGATTGATTTACTTTGAGCACTTACTTAGCATACCGTGCAAACCAAGGTGAGTTCACACAGCCAAGGCATGGGGTTCCTAGGGTGGGAATGGGTTTGGATTATTTACTTGTACTTACCTAGCTTATGGAACTTAGTTATATGGTCCTCGGGTGAGGAAGGGTTATTGATAAGATACGACTAGACTAGTGATACTAATAGAACTGATCTTCGCACACACGCCGGGGTTGGCTGCGATAATATGACTGATCTTCGCACACACGCCGGGGTTGGCTGCGATAATATGACTGATCTTCGCACACACGCCTAGGAAGGCTGCGAACTATACACTAAACTTCGCACACATGCCGGGTGGCCGCGATACAAATATACCTAGTCTAGAATACTCAGGAAACTTTCCCTAATCTTCGCATACATGCCTAGAGGGCTGCGATACGAACTAATACGATACATGACTTAATGAACGAACACAAGGCTTACTATACTATTACAATTACTGAACTATTAACTGTGAACTCGCTCAACTAGTTGTTGACTCTCTGCTGCATGCCTTGCAGGACCTTAGGTACATATGGAGCTTGCACAGGGAGGAGCAGGTCGTTGTGGAACATGGATCGAGGATGCCATGTTAAATATTTAAACATTTGAACTTATGATTTACATTGGGTTTACATACTTATGCTTCCGCTAAACATTGATACTATACTTTGGTTTTTGGAACACCTTTCATATTGTTTGGTTGAATTACACTTACTATTTACATTGTTCAATATGATTGGTGGCTTGATCCTGGTCAGTCACGCCTCCAAGCGGTGATACTCCGCGTGTGGATTTTGGGGGTGTGACAGATTGGTATTAGAGCCATTGGTTATAGAGAACTTGGTTTTAATAAAGGAAAACGTTTTTGTTAAAACCAGACTATAACCTGTACAGTGCTCTACGATCCACAACGACGCTTCACTCCACGTGCAAGACTCGACATTCTAGGTGATATGGTTTATGTTATATTACCTACATGATAGATTACATAGAACTTTGCTCATGATATGCTTAGTTAGTATAGCTACTGTTGCTTGAACACGTGTGTGCTTACTCTCTTCTGTCATCGCACTACTCGCGAACCTCTCTCACTTATGTCATATTTGCTATGAAGATCATGGCTGGACGCATTAACATGACACAAGCCCAATTGACGGCTCTCATCAACGAACAAGTTGCTGCGGCACTTGCAGCTGCACAAGCAGGAGGTATACCCTGCAGTTGTAACTCACACTAGGATCTTTAGATCCTACACTCCTAAACCAACTCTTGTGTTTAACTTTGTCCTGATTCTTTTACATAACAGGTCAACCACCTGTTTGCACCTTCAAGACTTTCATGGACTGTCGCCCTAGCACATTCAGTGGCACGGAAGGAGCAGTTGGACTCCTCCACTGGTTTGAAAAGCTTGAGTCAGTATTCGAAATGTGTGAATGCCCTGAGGCACGCAGGGTGAAGTATGCTATCGGTACTCTCGAGGGTTTAGCCCTCACATGGTGGAAAGCTCAGGTCCAAATGCTGGGGTTGGTTGCTGCTAATGCCACCCCATGGAACAATTTTAAAGAGATGATCAAGGAGGAATACTGCAGTCGTGACGACATTCATAAGCTGGAGGTCGAGTTCTTCAACCTCAAGATGACGGGGTCAGAAATTGAGGCGTTTACAAAGAGATCAAATGAGCTTGCATTACTGTGTCCTACTATGGTGGACCCTCCAGTTAAGCGTATCGAACTTTATCTTAAGGGTCTAGTGCCGGAGATCCAAAGTCATGTGACTTCAGCAAACCTTGCCACCTACCAGCAGGTTGTTCAGTTGGCTCACCGTCTCACTGATCAGGCGGTGGAGCAGAACAGGTTGCCTAAACGCATCAGTACTACTACTACCGTTACCACTTCAGCTACTCCTGCTACTCCCAGTGACAACAAGCGGAAATGGGAGGGGGATTCCAGCAGGGTTTCAGCTACCGTTTAGTCACAAGCACAGCAGCAGCGCAAGACCAATGATTACCAGAGTCCGAGTCAGCAGTCGTCTGGTGGGCAGGGGCAGGGTGGATATCGGGGAATTGACCCACTATGTAATAGGTGCAACAGACATCACAGTGGACGGTGTCGCAAGGAACGTTGTCAGAGATGTCTCAAGTTACGGCATGAAGCTAAAGACTGCAGGAGTACGCGACCTGCAAATCAGAATCAGCAACTCCCACTACCAGCTCCACAGAACCAGCAACAGCAGCCACAGCGAGGAAACCAGGGGTGTTTCCAGTGTGGGGCTGAAGGTCATTTCAAACGTGATTGCCCCCAGTTAAACCAGAATCAGAATAACAACAACAATAATCAGGGCAATGGGAACCATAATGGGGGAAACAACAACAACAATGGTGCTAGGGGTCGTGCATTTGTGATTGGTCAGGGTGATGCAAGGAATGATCCTAATGTGGTTATGGGTAAGTTTCTTCTTGACGACTTTTATGTTACTGTATTATTTGATTCGGGTGCGAATACCAGTTATATGTCTCTGAAAGTTAGTCAAATGCTTAAACGCACACCAACACTTTTGAACACCAAACATGTCGTAGAGTTAGCTAACGGTAAAAGTCTAGAAGCCACACACATAGTTCAGGGTTGTAATCTTATCCTCGCTGGTCAGACTTTCTCTATCGACCTCATTCCTATAACTCTGGGTAGTTTTGACATCGTCATTGGTATGGATTGGTTATCCCAACAGCAAGCAGAGATCTTATGCAAGGAGAAGGTCATTCGCATTCCCCGTACTGGCAAAGAACCTCTCGAAGTTCAAGGCGACAAGAGTGGTGTCGTGAGTGGCATCATCTCCTTCTTGAAGGCTCAGAAGTGTTTACGAAAGGGCCACACAGCTGTTTTAGCACTCGTTACTGATACATCGAAGAAAGAGGAAAAGATTGAGGATATTCCTGTAGTACGCGATTTTCCTCAAGTGTTTCCTGAAGAGTTACCTGGGTTACCGCCACATCGCCATGTCGAATTTCAGATCGAGCTAGCTCCAGGAGCAGCACTTATAGCTCGAGCACCTTATCGCTTAGCTCCAACCGAACTGGAAGAACTGTCTAAGCAACTGCAAGAACTCTTGGAAAAGGGTTTCATTCGCCCTAGCTCATCGCCCTGGGGAGCTCCAGTACTATTTGTAAAGAAGAAGGACGGTACCTTCCGCATGTGTATAGACTACCGCGAACTGAACAAGGTGACTGTGAAGAATCGCTATCCTCTTCCACGCATCGACGACTTATTCGACCAGTTGCAAGGGTTGAGCTATTACTCGAAGATTGATCTGAGGTCAGGCTATCACCAACTGAGAGTCCGGGATGAGGACGTCTCCAAAACAGCGTTCAGAACACGCTACGGTCACTACGAATTTTTGGTCATGCCATTCGGACTAACGAACGCGCCTGCGGTTTTCATGGACCTTATGAACAGGGTGTGCAAACCTTATCTTGACAAGTTTGTTATTGTTTTCATTGATGACATCCTGATCTATTCGAAGAGTCGGGAGGAACACGAGCAGCACTTACGACTTATTTTGGAACTCCTTCGGACGGAACAGCTATACGCTAAGTTTTCAAAATGCGACTTCTGGCTTCGTGAAGTCCACTTTCTAGGCCATGTGGTAAACAAGGATGGGATTCATGTTGATCCATCCAAGGTAGATTCGATCAAGAACTGGCCTGCACCTCGCACACCGACAGAAATACGCCAATTCTTGGGTTTGGCGGGTTATTACAGACGGTTCATCAAAGACTTCTCAAAGATTGCACAGCCGCTCACATTACTGACCCAGAAAGGTGTTGTTTATCGTTGGGGTAATACAAAAAAGAAACAGCATTTCAGCACTTAAAGGATAGACTTTGTAGCGCACCTATCCTCTCATTGCCTGAAGGCACGGACGATTTTGTAGTCTACTGCGACGCGTCTATCAAGGGTCTTGGATGTGTGTTGATGCAGCGGGATAAAGTCATTGCTTATGCTTCGCGCCAACTTAAGATTCACGAACGGAATTACACCACACATGATTTAGAGCTGGGAGCTGTTGTCTTTGCGCTCAAGATATGGCGACATTACCTGTATGGCACTAAGTGCACCATCTACACCGATCACAGGAGTCTCGAGCATATTTTCAAACAGAAAGAATTGAACATGCGACAACGTAGATGGGTCGAGCTACTGAACGATTACGAGTGTGCCATAAAGTACCATCCGGGCAAAGCCAATTTGGTGGCCGACGCCCTCAGTCGAAAGGATACTACACCTAGGCGTGTACGAGCATTGCAACTCACCATTCAGTCTAGTCTTCCAGCACAGATACGAGATGCTCAGGTAGAAGCATTGAAACCAGAAAACGTCAGGGCCGAAGCTCTGCGCGGCTCAAGGCAACGGTTAGAACAAAAGGCAGACGGCGCCTACTATGTAACAGGGTGCATCTGGGTCCCATTCTACGGCAACTTACGCGAGCTTGTAATGGATGAAGCTCATAAGTCTCGCTACTCGGTACATCCTGGTTCGGATAAGATGTACCACGACTTGAAAACTACATATTGGTGGCCTAGCATGAAGGCTCACATAGCCACTTACGTTAGCAAGTGCTTGACTTGTGCGAGAGTTAAAGCAGAATATCAGAAACCATCAGGCCCACTCCAACAACCTGAGATACCACAATGGAAATGGGAACAAATTTTTGCATGGATTTTGTTACTGGCCTACCTAGATCTCAGCGCGGAAATGATACTATTTGGGTGATCGTGGATCGACTCACAAAGTCTGCTCACTTCTTGGCTATCAAGGAAACGGATAAGTTCTCCACTCTAGCAGACGTATACCTTAAGGAAGTTGTCTCGAGGCACGGGGTGCCCACCTCTATTATCTCTGATCGTGATGCACGTTTTACTTCAGAACTGTGGCAAGACATGCACAAATCTTTTGGTTCTCGTTTAGACATGAGCACAGCTTATCACCCTCAGACAGATGGGCAGTCTGAACGCACTATTCAAACTCTAGAAGACATGCTTCGTGCATGTGTAATCGATTTCGGCAACGGCTGGGAAAAACATCTCCCATTAGTGGAGTTCTCGTATAACAACAGCTACCACACCAGCATTAAAGCTGCTCCATTTGAGGCATTGTACGGGCGTAAATGCCGATCACCTCTTTGTTGGGCAGAGGTGGGTGACAGTCAGATCACAGGTCCAGAAATGGTAGTTGATACTACTGAAAAGATTGCTCAGATACGACAACGCATGGCAGCGGCTCGTGACCGTCAGAAAGCATACGCAGATAAAGACAGGAAGCTACTCGAGTTCCAGGTTGGGGATCGAGTGCTACTCAAAGTTTCACCCTGGAAGGGTGTTGTTCGTTTTGGCAAACGAGGCAAGCTCTATCCGCGATACGTCGGACCGTTCGAAGTCATAGAGAAAATAGGCAAAGTGGCCTACAGACTGAACTTACCAGCTGAACTCAGTGCAGTTCACAACGTCTTTCACGTGTCAAATCTGAAGAAGTGTCTGTCAGATGAGACCCTCATAGTTCCTTTGAAGGAGCTCACTATCGACGAACAGTTGCATTTCGTCGAGGAACCAGTTGAAATCATGGACCGGGATGCTAAGGTCCTCAAGAACACGAGAATCCCTCTTGTACGAGTTCGTTGGAACTCCCGTCGTGGCCCAGAGTTCACCTGGGAGCGTGAAGATCAAATGAAACTCAAGTATCCCCAGTTATTCGGAACCAATGCAACTACTACTGAGGCTGAAGCTACTACTGTAGAATTTCGGGATGAAATTCCAAATCAACGGGGGGATGATGTGACACCCCAGGAAAACCAGTGAACGATACAACTTACCTAGCTTCCTCAGTAACCGCATGCGAAATTTCGGGACGAAATTTCTTTCAAGTTGGGGATAATGTGACAACTCGAGTTTCTGACTTTCACTTTCGCATTAAATGCACGTTGACTTTGACTGTTTAGTTGTTTGCTTATTTGCCTTGTAACTGTACACTGGATTATAATTCGAGATGACTATATGATATGCTACATGTTTTATATAAAGTGCTTTGGTTTGTGAACTTGTAAACTGTTTAAGACCTGAACAACCTGACGAAACATAATTGTGTTTCGCCATAACCCACACGACGAAACAAGTAGCATTTCGCCATACCTCATGATGACGAAACGGGTGATTCGCCGAGCCCAGTTTCGCCAAAGCCCAGCTTGGGCCCAGTACGTAAATTCGCATATTATAACGTGAACCAACTTCCTGTTTCACACCTTTGGCAAAAGTTGAAACCCTAGAGCTCTTTCTCTCCTGTGTGACGGCAGTTTGAGGCCCCCGAACATATTCTTAGCGATCGATTTGTTATTTCGCTTATCTCGGTTAGTTGCGTACTTGTTTAATCAATTTCTTAATTCTGTGATGACTCGATATATGCTTGTATATGCTTGTCCGATTTCTGGAATGGTATGATTGAACGATTTGCTTGATTTAAACTGTCATGTATATGGAATATTATGATCGACCATGTGCGCCTAATAATGATGTTTCATGTGATTTGTGTCAAGAGATAATGTGATCAAAAGTCAAGGGTATCACTTCAAATTAATTGGTTGTCAGGTCACACTTGATAAAGTGATTTAGATTGCATGAGAGGTCCAATTAGATTTTGATTAAATCATGTTTGTCGGCCATAACATACACATTTGCATGAGGGTTCATATTGAAATATAATGGAATGATGATTCTTGTTGTTGTAATGATTTAGTAAGTTACATGATTATTTGAACTGATGTGTTGGGCGGTTGATTGATGAAGTCGGCATGATGATTAGACGATCATTAGGGTTCTTTGTTTGTAACTGTTGTTGATGATAACTGGTCGATGTAACTGACATCATGATGAAACGTTATTCCCGGCGAAACGGATATGGCGAATCAGATGTGTTTCGCCGAGGGAAGCCTTGACGAATCTGATGTGTTTCGCCAAAGGGTAAATACAACGAAACAAGGGTGTTTCGTAGAGTTGTTAATCTGCACAGTAACTTGGTCTATTTCTGTTAAGACTTAACTGGGGTAACTAACTGAGGTTAAATGATATGCATGACTTGTACGATGTTGATTTATGTGATATGTACTACTTGGTGAACATTGATTATACTTATACGTGAACTTCGTGAATGCGAACTGATTTTGTACACATGCGTACTTTAGGACGTGATTGATTTACTTTGAGCACTTACTTAGCATACCGAGCAAACCAAGGTGAGTTCACACAGCCAAGGCATGGGGTTCCCAGGGTGGGAATGGGTTTGGATTATTTACTTGTACTTACCTAGCTTATGGAACTTAGTTATATGGTCCTCGGGTGAGGAAGGGTTATTGATAAGATACGACTAGACTAGTGATACTAATAGAACTGATCTTCGCACACACGCCGGGGTTGGCTGCGATAATATGACTGATCTTCGCACACACGCCGGGGTTGGCTGCGATAATATGACTGATCTTCGCACACACGCCTAGGAAGGCTGCGAACTATACACTAAACTTCGCACACATGCCGGGTGGCCGCGATACAAATATACCTAGTCTAGAATACTCAGGAAACTTTCCCTAATCTTCGCATACATGCCTAGAGGGCCGCGATACGAACTAATACGATACATGACTTAATGAACGAACACAAGGCTTACTATACTATTACAATTACTGAACTATTAACTGTGAACTCGCTCAACTAGTTGTTGACTCTCTGCTGCATGCCTTGCAGGACCATAGGTACATATGGAGCTTGCACAGGGAGGAGCAGGTCGTTGTGGAACATGGATCGAGGATGCCATGTTAAATATTTAAACATTTGAACTTATGATTTACATTGGGTTTACATACTTATGCTTCCGCTAAACATTGATACTATACTTTGGTTTTTGGAACACCTTTCATATTGTTTGGTTGAATTAAACTTACTATTTACATTGTTCAATATGATTGGTGGCTTGATCCTGGTCAGTCACGCCTCCAAGCGGTGATACTCCGCGTGTGGATTTTGGGGGTGTGACAGCTAACATCCCGGGCGATATCATAAGGTTGAGTGAATTAAACACGTGCAGGTTAATGGCTGTAAGTTACTAACGGTCATCAGGACTTCTTCTCCTCAAGACTCGGGCGTATTTGTTATGAGGAAGCCGTTGAACCCGAAAGACTTGGTCCTCAACGTTCGAGTGGGAATATTCGCTGGATCCCGGAAGTTTAGGATAGTTTGTTACATTATCTTTACTATAAATAGATGAGGGCGGATCAGTTTAAGGCACGCAATTTCACACTTACACTCTCGAACACTTCCTCTCTAGTTCATTTCAAACACTACACACAACACTTGTACTCAAATTACATTGTAACACATAGTCGATCCGCACCACATCCTGCACTGTATCCTGATATTTGAAGCAATAGAAGAACGAGGCAGCTGCGATTGTCAGCTCCCGAGGTTTTATGCCGGCGATCTAGATTGATCAAGGGTTTTCCTCGTACATCACGTGTCAACCTTTACTTTTTTGCTCATTGTTTGATCATAGACACAGCTTTATATCCTGAGCTGTATCCTGAAACTGTTTTTATATCAAATATTGTTAACAAATTTTTCATACATATTTCTAGCACACTACCTCACTTAACTAATTTGATCACTAAATTGCTTAGGTAATTTTTGACCAAAACAATTTGGCGCCCACCGTGGGGCAAGTGGTGCTACTTTTACTAAAAATCTTTGCAAAATCATTAATCGGTTTTCTATTTTCAAAACTTTTTGCCACATTGTTTACAATGGCCTCAAGATCAAACATGAGCTCTTCCACTATGCCTGCTACAACCTCTGCTACTACTGGTTCGGTGCTTCCACCACCTCCTCCAAGGATGCCATTTTCTTCACAATCTCAAGATGTTATCCCTACTCGGAGTGTCCAGGGATCTGCTCCCGTTTTAGCCTCTAATGATGAAATTTTGACTTTATTTGGAAGTGTGCAGGAACAAATGAGGCAGCAACAGGAGACTAACCAAATGCTGTTAAGAGAAATACAACTCTTAAAAGCTAGCTCGAGTAGACCCGCTGAAGAAACTGTCACTCCTATGCAGCCCAGGGCTTTGAACTTCAGTTCCGCAGTTTACACTGAGGATAATAGGGGGAATATCGTCCCAAGCCATTCTCAGAATCATACCCCTGAGATACCCTCTTCGGTCAGGATATCGACTGTGATAAGCTCAGGATATGCTTCAGGATATGGCCAAAATCCTCAGAATGGTAATGTGTCAAATAATAATATTCTTGCTACTAACAATAATGGCTCTTTGCAGGATGCAGGTATGACGTCAACATTTACCAGGGAGCTCCAGAAATTGAAGGACATGATATCCAGTGTACCTGGAGTGGTCCAGCCAATTTCGGAAGTATCCCCGGACAGCCACAGGATATCCCGCTTTGCATATCCCATCTGTGATGCTGAAATCCCAAAAAGATTTCAGACTCCCAACATGAAGCTGTATGATGGGACTACGGATCCTGAAGAGCATATTGCCCAGTATAGGGAAAGAATGGAGATTAACCCTATCCCTCCGGAGCTCAAGGAAGCATGCTTGTGCAAGGGATTTGGTTCTACCCTGACAGGGTCAGCCTTAAAATGGCTGTTAAACGTCCCTCCTCACTCAATTACTTCGTTTGCTCATTTGGTTAATTTATTTAACAGTCAATTTTCTTGTAGTCGGAGTTTTGAGAAACTAACCAGTGATCTTTACAGGATAACTCAAGGGCCTCAGGAATCCTTGAGGGATTATGTGAACAAATTCAGTCGAGAATCCTTGGATATCCCACATCTTGATGTTGCAACAGCTGTGCAAGCTTTTAAGATGGGGTTGCAAAAGGATTCTCAGTTTTATCAGGATCTTGTAATGAATCCCTGCAGGAATCTCGACGAAGCTCGTAACAGGGCTTTGAGATATATCCGTCTGGAAGATGACAAGAAGATGCAGGAGAGGATGAATTCTACCTCAAACTATGAATCAACTAACAGGAAATCAGAAACCTCATATAAGCCATATCGCTCTAGGCCATATGGCAGAAATGATAACAAGAAAGTGAACGCTGTTGAAGACGAGGATCCTGAAGAATATCCTGATTTATCTGAATACTGCTTTTCTGTTAATATACCTGAATTAATGTATGCTATGCAGGGCTTAGGGGACAAAGCTAGGTGGCCTCGAAAGAACCAGCAGAAAGCTGATTGGAAGGATAAATCCAAATGGTGTGCCTTCCACGAAGACTTCGGACATATGACCGAGGATTGCATTGCTTTAAGGAAAGAGATAAGTTACCTGTTAAGCAAGGGGTATCTGAAGGACTTGCTGGGAAAAAAGAAGAATAAAGGGCAGGATCCCGAGAAGGATCCTGAACGAGCAGCATCACCCCCAGCAGATGCCAAGATAATTAACTTTATTTCAGGAGGATCCGACATTTGTGGGACTTCGTATTCGGCGGCCAAGAGACACGCAAAGGAAGCTAAGAGCGAGAGGGGAGACAGACCCGTCAGAATGACTACCCTCACAACTGATAAAGTGATCACTTTCGATAGTGATGACAGGGATACTGTTCAGGATCCTCACCATGATGCTTTAGTAATAACATTATATGTGGCTAACCATTTTGTACGCAGGATACTGGTAGACAACGGTAGTTCTGTCAATATAATTTAGCTGGAAACATTGAAGAGGATGAATGTATCTCCGATGGATATCACTTCGAAGTCCACTGTGCTCGTTGGTTTCAGTGGAGAAGCTAGGAATACCGTAGGGGAGATAAAGTTACTAGTATATGTTGAAGGGGTCAACTCAATACAACGCTTCTGTGTGATGGACTCCTTATCCTACTATAACATCATACTGGGAAGACCATGGATTCACGATATGAAGGCTGTGCCATCAACATATCACCAATGCATCAAGATCCCTACCCCTTGGGGGGTTGTCAAGGTGGAAAGTGATCAATAGAAAGCGAAAGAATGCTACTCATCCTCGATGAAATCCTTAACTAAGCCCAGTACAGCATAGCAATTAAAGACGCGGGCCCAGGATATCATGGAGGATTCGGAGCAGGATGTGAAGAAAATTATCCTGGATCAGGATAATCCTGATATCTCGGTGCTCGTAGGAACCAATATCCCTCAGGATATTGAAGAACAGTTAACTAACTTTTTGAAATGCAGGATGTCAACATTTGCATGGAAGCATGAGGATATGACAGGCATATCCAAAGACATTATCACTCACAAGCTTGGAATTGACAAATCATTCAAGCCTTTTCAGCAAAAAAGAAGAAAATTCGCTCCTGAGCGGAATGCGATTATTCAAGAGGAAGTTGAAAGACTGTTGAAGTCCAGGATGATCAGAGAAGTCAAGTTTCCAAAGTGGCTAGCAAACGTAGTTGTGGTACAGAAGAAAAACGGGAAATGGAGAGTCTGTGTAGATTACACGGACTTGAACAAGGCTTGTCCTAAAGATCCATTTCCTCTCCCTCATATCGATGCAATGGTAGATGCTACTGCTGGACATGAAATGTTAACATTCATGGACGCATCCTCAGGGTTTCAGCAGATTCAAATGGAGCCTTCGGATCAGGAGGATACTGCTTTCATGACACCAACATGTATATATTGCTATACTGCTATGCCTTTCGGTTTGAAAAATGCAGGTGCAACATACCAGAGATTGGTAAACATGATGTTCAAAGACAAGCTGGGGGACACCATGGAGGTATATATTGACGATATGGTGGTAAAATCTAAAAGAGCTGAGGATCACCTCCAGGATAAAAAGGGAGCATTTGATATCCTGGATCAATACAACATGAAGCTGAATCCTGCTAAGTGCCATTTCGGAGTGGGGGCAGGAAAGTTTCTTGGATATATGGTGACGAAAAGGGGGATAGAGGCAAGCCCGGAGCAGATTAAAGCTTTCCTGAATATAAAATCACCCTCGAATATGAAGGACGTACAACGGTTAACAGGCCGAGTAGCAGCTTTGAATAGATTTATTTCAAGATCCTCGGAAAAATGCAAGGAATTCTACGATATCCTCAAGAAGAATAAGAAATTTGAATGGGGAGCAAAGCATGAAGCAGCCTTGCAGGATTTGAAGCGGTATCTTTCAACTGCACCTCTATTGATGAAGCCTGAAAATGGTGAACCACTATCCCTATACCTCGCTGTATCAGGGAATGCTGTAAGTGCCGTTCTTATAAAAGACCATGAAGGTCAGCAATATCCTGTATATTATGTTAGTAAAAGTTTGTTAGATGCTGAAACTAGATATTCTCATTTAGAAAAATTGATATTAGCTCTAGTCATGGCATCGACAAAGCTTAGACATTATTTTGAGACACATAGGATCCATGTTAAAATGAATTATCCTGTCAAAAATGTGCTTAGGAAACCAGAGATGTCAGGCAGGATGGCCAAGTGGTCAGTAAAGTTAAGTGCTTATGATTTAGTATATGAACCTAGAAATGCCATAAAGTCTCAGGCTTTAGCTGACTTTGTGGCTGATTTCAGTAGTGATATCCAGGATGAGGTAGACCTAGAAGTTCAACAGTTAGGAGAATCTTCAGGATCCTGGACATTATATACTGATGGTGCATCCAATATAAGAGGTGTAGGTTTAGGTATACTACTAAAATCGCCACAGGGGGACATATTACCCCAGGCTATTAGGTGTGAATTTCCTGCTACTAATAATGAGGTAGAATATGAAGCTTTAATTGCAGGATTAGAATTGGCTAAGAATATGAGTATCAAGAATTTGCAAGTATATGTTGACTCCTTGTTAATTACTAACCATTTTAATGGATCCTATGCAGTTAAGGGTGAGAGATTAATCGAATATCTCGATATTCTCAAAAAATTAGCAGGATATTTCGATGTTTTTACACTTGAACAGGTACCAAGGGAGGATAATGCTGAAGCGGATGCCTTAGCAAATTTGGGATCATCGATCAGGATACCTGAAGGGACCCAAATACCAATATTACATGTCTTATATCCTGCAACGAATCCTCAGGATAAAGAAGTAGCGGGTATTCGGGATCCTGGAGCGGAGTATCCTGAACAGGATCCTATATCCTGGACGGCTCCAATTGTGAGATATCTCAAAGAAGGACACGTCCCCGGAAATGAAAATCCTAAGGCATTTAGGATGAAGGTATCATGATTCACTATTATAAATAATGTTTTATACAAGAAATCTCTTGCAGGACCGTATTTGAGGTACTTGGAGGATCCTGAAGCCAAAGAAGTACTTCAGGATATACATGAAGGGGATTGTGGTAACCATACTGGGGGCAGGTCATTATTCTCAAAATTATTAAGGACAGGATATTATTGGCCAACAATGAGAAAAGATGCCGCAGAATATGCTCGAAGATGTGACGCATGTCAAAGATATAGTAACATATTACATCAGCCTGCTGAACCGCTGTATCCTATTGTTTCCCCTTGGCCGTTTATGAAGTGGGGTATGGATGTAGTGGGAAAGCTTCCAAAATCTCCGGGAGGAAAGGTTTTCATGTTGGAAATGACGGATTATTTCTCCAAGTGGGTTGAAGCAGAAGCATTTGTTCAAGTTAGGGATCAAGAAGTAGTATCCTTCATAAAGAGAAATATCCTGACCAGATTTGGAGTACCAGCCGAGATAATCTGTGACAATGGTTCTCAATTTATAAGCAAAAGGACTACTGACTTTTGCAAAAGTTGGGGAATCAAAATGATAACATCTACTCCAGTACATCCTCAAGCGAATGGACAAGCAGAATCCTCAAACAATATAATTGTCAATAACTTAAAGAAGAGGCTTGGAACCAAAAAAGGAAGATGGGCAGAAGAATTACCCTTTGTTTTGTGGGCTGATAGGACAACGGTAAAGAACGCAACAGGCCAAACCCCATTTTCCTTGGTATTTGGAGCAGAAGCAATGATTCCAACGGAAATGACAATACCTACTGCAAGATCTACCCTAAGTGATCCTGAACAGAATCCTGAAGCCTTGAGTCAAGATTTGGATACTATAGATGAAAAAAGAGATGCAGCAAGGCTAAGGATGGCAGCATATCAACAAATAATATCCAGAGCATATAACAAGAATATCAGGACCAGAAGATTTAAGGTTGGAGATTGGGTGTTAAGAAAGGCTTTTCAGAATACTACTAATCCTGCCGATGGCAAGTTAGCTCCAAAATGGGAAGGACCATATGAAGTTGAATCAGAAGCAGGGAAAGGAGCATATAGACTCAAGAATATGGAAGGGGATATGCTACCGAGATCTTGGAATGCTATACACCTTAAGCTTTATTTCAAGTGAGTTTAGAATTTAATTTCTAACTCAGGATGGTATGATTTCTATCTATTTTAAATATGTTTGGTTTAATTTGTTCTTTGAAACCCAATACTAACTTAAGCATCGGAGGGGTGTTAGCCAAGCTAACACCCACCTTAGTTTAAGGATGTTTTGCAGTATATGCTCCAGGATGTTCACTCAAGATACTTTGGAAGATTAGAGGATTGGCCCCCTCTCTCACGTATAAGGGATCCTGATCCCTTCACAGGTTTAAAGGTATTCACCTTTCTTCCGAATTGGGTTTAAACACCCCGCCTGGAGCGCAAGTTATTCAGTGATAGTTCAAGGTGGCGGGAACAGTCCATGTAAAAGTGGCTGACAATTTCGTTACTGTTGGCTATATCCTGAATCCGAAAGGTATATGAGGATTGATCACCCTCTCTCACGAAAGGGTATTTTCATACTCTCTAAGGTTTAAAGGTTTTCACCTTTCTAAGTCTTGGAGTTTATACACTCCCACCTGTAGCGCACGAAAATTTGGGATTTTCCCCAGAATATAAGGAATTTATCTCCAAGACATTTTTGGGTTTTACCCTCGTGACATGAAAAGTTGCCTATGCAATGGAAACTGATATCCAGAAGATTTCTAAGTATTTGAAGACATTGTATACAGGGGACATTCCTACCAAGGCAATGATGTGAAGCTCAAAGGATAAGATTCAGAACTAATGCCCTAAGTGTCTAAGACAGGGGACATCTTCATTGGAAGAGTTGCAAAGGGATTGAAGTTTGGTAATAGGTTTATACCCTATTCCTGGTATGATCTTTCCTTTGAAAACATTGTTTAAGTTTTTGATAATACTATGTTTGGTAAGAGATTAAATATCCTGGTATGTTCTCAAAATATATTTCTCAAAATATTTGATACTAATACTAGTTCGAAACTTTGATCATTTAAGTATTATCAAAACAGGAAAGATAGATTGTTTTTCACTCTTTAAAGAACTTTCTACGAAGTTGAACGAATCTAATAACAGTTTTTAATATATATCATTGAGCATATTGATCAGGATATTTTCATAAGATAACAATACAAAATTTTTACAAAGCTAAGAGTTACTCTAAGTAATATAAGGCAACAGCAAATAA
Source organism: Helianthus tuberosus (assembly GCA_030545235.1). Taxonomy (NCBI): domain Eukaryota; kingdom Viridiplantae; phylum Streptophyta; class Magnoliopsida; order Asterales; family Asteraceae; genus Helianthus; species Helianthus tuberosus. The sequence continues at coordinate 85,819,950 of CM060411.1, forward strand.
GTCAAAAGATAGTTATATTATTAACAAGTCAAAAGTTGTGCTTTTGGTTTCACCTCAAACTGAGGCCCATCCACCAAAAGCACAATTAGTTTCTACCATACTTGTGTAACGGTTGGAGGATCTATCTTAAAACAGGACCTGTCCACCTACAACCGTTACCACATTCAAAAGAGGTTATACTAATCGATGACCAAGGGCTTCATCCTAAAACCTAGGACCCATCCACCTTTGGTCATCATACTGTTCTAATGCAGGAAATGTAAATTGTTCGAAGACAGGAAAAGTAAATTTTTTATGCAACCACAACCATGAAATTTAAGAGTGGGCTCCGGCCTTGGCACGTATATCCATCATCGCCCACTCCGCTGCCTAAGGGGCATCACCTTCTTGAACAACAGCCTCTTTCCCGGCATCCGTATCAGCATCATCCTCGGGATTCTTCTCAGCATCTGCAGCAGCATCCTTTTCACCAGCATTTGCCCCAGTATTCTCAGAAACATCCTTTGAAGCGCTAGCATCCATTGCTTTGGCGGACTCTTCCACAGCAGATTTGGCAGGAGGCTCCACAGGATTTCCCCCAAGATCTCTTAACTTCGCCTCCCAGGCCTTGATGTTCCAAGAAGGGCATTGCAAACCCAAAGCCATCGCCTCGTAAGCCATTTTCAGCCTGGCCTGGAGAAGGGAGATCACGACGGAATTCTTGAGGCTCTCTCGGTATGAAGCCATGGCCTGCTCGTGTTGGAGTTGGGCTGCGTCAGACTTGGCTTGAGCCTCTTGGGTGATCTTTTGGATGGCGGCTTGGTGATCCTGAGTCATAGCCTTATACTTAGCTTCATAGTGTTCCGATTTAGCGGTGGCGATTGCTGCTTGATCTGCAATAGTGGCCTTGGCCTTCTTCAGCTGGCTTTCAAGCATGACGTTGGAGCCACATGCGTCGTCGTAAAGGAAGACCAGGCGTTCAAGGCCCTGCAAGGTAATAAAACAGGCATTATTCTAAACGAACATTTCTATTAAGCATATGATGCAGGATACAGGTCAGGATATTAACCTGGTTAAGGAAGCCGGTCATAAATGTGCAGGATTCTGTGAACCCGTGGTTCTCGAATGGGAATACATGGGGTGGAGCAAAGGGTTCGACTTCCTTTCTTTTCCGGGAGCTGGAGGCCCGGGTCCGGGATGCTGGGGGAGCTTTGGGAACAGCGGAGATCTTTGAACTGGTGAGTTTTGGTGTAACGGATGATTTCGGGTTAGATTCTTGCTTGACAGGTTCAAAGCTGGAATAACTGTCCAGCTCATCGAGTTGGAAGCCTTCGAGGTTAATAACTGGCACTGCACGAGGGAAGATGTTTTAAACTTGTTATATTACTATACAATAAAATAATAATCAATTTAATATGAAGATAATTCTTGAAAATATGCTTACCAGACATGTTGGAGCTTGATCTCTGACTGGAGCTTGTGAGTAACAGGTTAAAGGTTCTTTCACCCTCTGGAAGCTTGTAGATCTCTTTTATTCTTCCTTCTGATTCAGCACTAGGGGGAGCTAGTTCCTTGAAGTTTGCTGCAAGAAAGAGAATAAACACATCAGGATATTGGTTCAGGATTGAGGTTCGGGATATGATTGGGGATAGTCCTTAAAACCCTAAGTCCTACCAGAAGTCAACCATCTTTTAGGGAGGTCAAAACCCTTATCAATGGAGTCTTTTTTCACAAAGAAGAACTTTCTTGTCCATTTATCCTCATTCTTAGTGGCCTTAAGAATGAGAGGGTCGCTGGAAATGGAAAAAAAGGAGAAACCGGCTGGAACCATGTGACCTTAGACGGTAGGCCATCGGAAGGTCTTCGATGCATAGATCAGGCATATGATGAGCCTTAATCTGCTCCAGGGTGATTAACACGCGCCAAACCATGGGCATGGTTTGGGCAAAACTAAGACCGGTAAGCTCAAAGAAGCGATAAATGAAGGGATAAAATGGATATCGAAGCCCTAATGAAAAAGGATATGCAAAAAAGCAAACCCATTCGTCGGAACAAAAGTCCGATCGGACCTCTCGGTCGAATGGACGGAAGATTGTTCCGGCGGGAAAAGCACCGGAAGCTCGTAGGGCTGCGATGTCGGAATTATCAAAAGAACACACCTCTTTTGAAGGTTTTTGAAGTAAATTTTGTTTATGGAAGGGAGAATTAGAATCCACCATTTGCGATCTAGTGCGGGTCGCCATGAAGGATAACAGTCGGAGAGAAGGAAATATGAACAATGGAAATAGATAAGAGAGAGGGAGAAAGTACCTGATATTCTCTTGAAGATAAAGATAACCATAATGTGAAGTCTCTCGGTTAATATAGGCTAAATGTAGGGGGTAAAGAGTAAATAATGCCTTGGAAGTTACACATTGTCATTTCAGGGGTCTCGTCACATTGATTGCCTTAATTGGTGAAATAAAACTTTTAAAATATATCCGTTGGATTGGTATACCAACCGATATATTTGGGGACAATTGTTATGGGTCATTTTCTGAGTATACATATCCTGACTAATATCCCGCTTTCAATTGTTTATTTGTGACCAGGATACTGGACGGGGATATTGCTAACATCCCGGGCGATATCCTAAGGTTGAGTGAATTAAACACGTGCAGGTTAATGGCTGTAAGTTACTAACGGTCATCAGGACTTCTTTTCCTCAAGACTCAGGCGTATTTGTTATGAGGAAGCCGTTGAACCCGAAAGACTTGGTCCTCAACGTTCGAGTGGGAATATTCGCTGGATCCCGGAAGTTTAGGATAGTTTGTTACATTACCGTTACTATAAATAGATGAGGGCAGATCAGTTTAAGGCACGCAATTTCACACTTACACTCTCGAACACTTCCTCTCTAGTTCATTTCAAACACTACACACAACACTTGTACTCAAATTACATTGTAACACATAGTCGATCCGCACCACATCCTGCACTGTATCCTGATATTTGAAGCAATAGAAGAACGAGGCAGCTGCGATTGTCAGCTCCCGAGGTTTTATGCCGGCGATCTAGATTGATCAAGGGCTTTCCTCGTACATCACGTGTCAACCTTTACTTTTTTGCTCATTGTTTGATCATAGACACAGCTTTATATCCTGAGCTGTATCCTGAAACTGTTTTTATATCAAATATTGTTAACACATTTTTCATACATATTTCTAGCACACTACCTCACTTAACTAATTTGATCACTAAATTGCTTAGGTAATTTTTGACGAAAACAACTTTGTGAGGGATTGCTATGAAAAAGGTTTGATTTCTCTGCATCATGTTCCAACTAAAGACCAGCTGGAAGATGTGCTCACAAAAGCATTAGATACAGCCACTTTTGAAAGCTTGGTCTCTAGGATTGGCATGCTAAACATGGAATAACAAGCAAAATATTGTTTTTCTATGAATAAAAGCATTAAAATATTTTCATAAAATCAAAAATTCATCCTTAAAAATAGCTAAAAATGAAGTTTTCATTAAAATCCTTCAAAGTCTGCCATAACCACTGCTTGTTCAAAAGTCTACTCTACTTCAAAATGTCTGTCCACTGCTGAAAGCCATTCCCTGTCTGCTCATTTCCTAGATAAACTCTGTTGTTCAAAAGCAGTGTCTTATCCACTGATATGCTATCCACTGATAGTAAAAATCATCCACTGCTTCCACTTGTTACCGTTGTAACCACTGCTTTCATCAGTAACTTTCATAAAAGTAATGTCCTTCATCTCATCAGGGGCTGGCATGTGGGCAGTACATAGTGGTCAGATCTTTTGTAACCGCTGCCACGTCAGCATTCACTTTTTCCTCTATAAAACCCCCACTTCACATCAAAACAGGGTTTTACTGTCGAATTGAATTCTCAAAAATTCTCTTCTCAAAGCAGTTTCTTCATCAAATTCCTTCAACACTCTCTTCGATCATCATCTTCAAAATGACAAAATCGAAGTCATCTGCAAAAAACCACTTCCAAATCATCATCAAAAGAAGCCTCTCAAAAGGCAAAACCCACTGAAATTCCACACAAACTGTCTCACAATCTTCTGGGTTTACTCACAAAACCCGACACCACATAAATCTTCGATTCCATCATTGATCTCATGTCTAAGTCAAAGTACAAAACTTTACTTACAGCAGATGCACCCATTTATCTGCAAACCCAAAGGGAGTTTTGAAAAAATGGAACCCTTGACAAACAAGGCGACAATGTCATAGCCATAAACTCCACTTTACAGGGTAAAGTAGTCAAAATCACACCACAATCCATATCAGAGGTCTTTCAACTCGATGATCAGACAGGTTTAACTTCTATCCCTAAAAACGAGTTAAAAATTGACTTCATTGAAAGAGGGTATGCAGATACAATGATGAAAAGGGATACATTACAAAAAGGATTCTTCCCCCCTGCAACAAGATTTTTATTCCATACCCTCCTAATGTGTGTTTCAAACAAAACCACTTCTTTTAATGAAATACCAATAAAGATTCAAAACCTGGGGTATGCTATTCTTCGAAACAAAAAATTTAATTATTCTCAGGTAATCTTTAATGATCTGGTTAAAAATGTTGAAACAAAGCCATTCTTACTTTTTCCAAGATTTTTAAGTTACTATTTTGAAAAGAAACTTGGTAAGAATGAGGCTGCTGCAATAAAACAAGGCGATTCTATTTAAATAAACAACTTAACTGCTAAAACTTTTACAAGAATGTCAACACCTTGCAAAACACAAGCAGAGGTGCCTGAGCAGAATTTAGCAGCTACCACTGCTCCTCAGGTATCTGCTGCTGAGCCCACTGCTCAAGGTGATCAAAGTAGCAATACAACTGCTTTGAAACCCACACCTACAATCACCAAAAAGCCAACAAAAAGAAAAAAATCAAAAACCCCCCAAACCCATCAAAAAGGCAACTCTGGAGGATGATTTACCCGAGCTACTGCCAGTGACAACACAAAAGTCACACAAAACCACTGCTGCTACTTCCTCACAGCAGTTGGTATAAATATCTCAAACCATAACCGAAACTCCTCCTGTTTCTTCTCAAAAAGAACAGGTTGTACACATAGGGACTCCACAATATGATGCTCTGGAATCACTCGTTTCCATCATCCACAGCCCAATGCCCGGGGCAAATTCTCTTTCTACACCAAACATCACATCCACAATTCCCCCACCAACTAAACTCTTGTTGGATGCAATTGATTTGAACCAGGCACTAACCAGTCCTTCTCAATCACCTATCAATGAGAACATGCCTCAACAAATGACTGGGTCTGATGTATCAATCTTTGCTAACCCACCAACACAACCTGAGGAGGTTACACCCCTTGAGTTACAAGTAACTCTTGGTGGTAATCCAAGTGAAGCAGCCACTACAAATATTGAACCCACTGGTTTACATTTGGACAGTGGTTACATCAATAAGACTTCCTTGGAGGCAATTCCTTACATAGCACCTCTTCCAACCACCAGTGGATTTGTTTTATCCACTGGCAACATCAAAAGGTTGTCAAGTGTTGAAGGAAGAAGACCCCAGTACCAAGAAAAAGGGGCATCAGTGGTTAATGTTTGGAGTACACTCCCTACCTCAACCACTGATAAAACCACTGCTAGTGGGAAATCAGATGATCCCATTAAATTGGGTGATGGTTTAAAATATCTGGAATTGACGGAACGAGTTGACAAACTGGATACAACTGTTGCAGATATCAAAGACATGCTACAACAGTTGTTGAAAGTACAAAAGATGCAATCCACTGTTGTTCCGTAAACACTAATACCAGGGGTTTAAATAGACCAGTTCGGGTGTTCTTAATTTAGGGTGGTGTAGAATATCGATTTAATTTGGGTTTTATTTTAAAATTACCAGTTCGGGTCATTTTAAAATACATGTACAACTTATGGTTTGAACATATTCTATATAATTCCCATGTAAATTTCAATTCTACATTTTAGTTTGTGACAACTTGAAACACCTTTCAATCAGTCGACCGATTAATTTTATATACCCTATTTAATCTAAGTTGGTCGTGTTGCAAATTTTATTTTGTTAAAAACCTTTATTAATTATGATTTCTAAAATTAACTTTTAATTTTGTAAAACCAATTTGTTTTTGTATTTTAAAACAAACTATTTATTTTAATTACCTTTCCAATGCTTTATAACCTTTTAATAGAATCGCCGTTTTAATGATCATGTATTAATTATTAATTTATGTACGTAATAAACATCTCATGACAAAACGCAAAAATAAACAAATAAATAAATATGCAATTCCGGGTTCAGAATATTTTTGGTTCGTTTGAGCCTAAGAACGTGAACCTAGCCTATTAAGTGTAGTACAAACCCTTTTGTGTTGCCACCTAATCTTGAATCCAATAAAAAAAACTTTTTTTGTTAAATTCCCTTTTATAATTTTAAAAGAAAAACGTAGAAAAAAGTTTTGAACGTTAATATCAAAAGAAAATAAAGTTTGTTCCATTTTAATACTTTAATTTGGATTATTTTAAAGTCATTGTTTTAATATTTCCTTTTTCTTAAACTATTTTAACGCGCGTAGCTCCAAATGGTTCTCACCTTGCTTCCTTTTTGTCGTCACCATGGAAAATAACTCTCACGTTATACGAGATGCTCAGGTTGAAGCGTTGAAAGCAGAGAACGTCAGGGCGGAGTCCCTACGTAGATCAAGAAAACGATTAGAACAAAAGGAGCTGGTGATGGATGAAGCACATAAGTCACGTTATTCAGTACATCCTGGTTCAGATAAGATGTACCACGATTTGAAGACTACGTACTGGTGGCCTAGCATGAAAGCCCACATAACAACCTACGTCAGCAAATGTTTGACTTGTGAGAGAGTCAAGACTGAATACCAGAAACCATCAGGCCTACTCCAACAACCAGAGATACCACAATGGAAATGGGAGCAAATTTCCATGGATTTCGTTACTGGCCTACCCAGATCTCAACGTGGAAATGATACTATTTGGGTGATCGTGGATCGACTCACAAAGTCTGCACATTTCTTGGCTATCAAGGAAACGGATAAGTTCTCCACTCTAGCAGAAGTTTATCTTAAGGAAGTTGTCTCGAGGTACGGGGTGCCAACCTCTATTATTTCCGATCGTGAAGCGCGTTTTACTTCTAAACTGTGGCAAGCAATGCACAAGTCCTTTGGCTCATGTTTAGACATGTGCACAACATATCATCCACAAACGGATGGGCAGTCTGAGTGCACCATTCAAACCCTTGAAGACATGCTTAGGGCATGTGTGATTGATTTTGGTAACGGTTAGGAAAAACATCTACCGTTAGTGGAGTTTTCATATAATAACAGTTACCACACCATCATTCAAGCCGCTCCGTTTGAGGCATTGTACGGACGTAAATGCCGATCACCTCTTTGCTGGGCAGAAGTTGGTGACAGCCAAATCACAGGTCCAGAACTTGTAGTAGACACAACGGAAAGGATTGCTCAGATATGACAACGAATGGCGGCAGCCCGTGATCGTCAGAAAAGCTACGCTGATAAGCGCAGGAAACCACTCGAGTTCCAGGTTGGGGATCGAGTGCTACTCAAAGTCTCACCTTGGAAAGGTGTAGTTCGTTTTGGCAAACGAGGCAAACTCAATCCGCGTTATGTCGGATCGTTCGAAATCATTGAGAAAATAGGCAAAGTGGCTTACAAACTAAACCTGTCCGCAGAACTCAGTGGAGTTCACAACGTATTTCACGTGTCAAATCTGAAGAAGTGTCTGTCAGATGAGACCCTCATAGTTCCTTTGAAGGAGCTCACTATCGATGATCAGTTGCGATTCGTCGAGGAACCAGTTGAAATCACAGACTGAGACGTTAAGGTTCTCAAGCATACCAGAATACCTCTTGTTCGAGTTCGTTGGAACTCCCGTAGAGGCCCAGAGTTCACTTGGGAACGAGAAGACCAAATGAAACTCAAGTATCCCCAGTTGTTCGAGAACAGTGCAACCACTACTGAGGCTGAAGATACTACGGAATTTCGGGACGAAATTCCAAATCAACAGGGGGATGATGTGACACCCCAAGAAAACCAGTAAACCACGCAACTTAACTAGCTTCCTCAGTAACCGCATGCTAAATTTCGGGACGAAATTCCTTTCAAGTTGGGGATAATGTGACAAGTCAAGTTTCCAAGATTCCCTCTTCACGCTAATTGTACGTTAACTATTTAGTTGTTTGTTTACATGACTTGTTTGCCTTGTAACCGTACATGTTGATCATATGTGGAGACGTTGTGTGATTGTTGCATCTATATGTTTGGTGATATAACATGTAACCTGTTTGAAAAACTTAAACTATTTAAACCTTGAATGAGCTCGACGAAACCCAAGGGTTTCGCCGTTAACCACTTCGACGAAACAGAGGAGGGTTTCGCCATCTGTATCACGACGAAACGCCAGGTTTCGCCGGCCCAGGATTTCGCCGAAGCCCATTAGGGGCCCAGTACGTTACGCGTATATTTATTAAGTATTGCTGTTTCATTCGTTACGCTTGTGCCAACCGAAAACCCTAGAGCCTCTATATCTCCCTGCGGCCGCCATCACCCCTCATCATCATCCTTCTAGGAATTTCTGTGTTTCTCCTCAACCGGTTAGTATACGATTAGTCGATTTAACCTGTTTGTATCTAGTATGGTTGCTATGTGTGATGAACCGAATGGTTATTGTATTATACTCGTTAGGGTTTATAGATGCTAATAAATTTCCTTGCATAAGAATTGGTGATGATTGAATTGTGACGGTTGTAATCTGTTGTGGCTATGAGTTGTTAGAATCATATGTTGCGGTTATTAGGGTTCATGAATCTTACATGTTGTCATTGGTTGATGCTAGCATAGGATCTGACCATACTAATTAAATCTTAGGTATATGACGATTCTTACTAATATGGAACCGGTAAATCTGCATGATTATCGATTGTACATATGAGGTGATTGTGCAATTGATTGAATGATTAGCAAGCTGTTATACTTAGGGTACAGGTTACATATATGATGATCGATGATTACGGCGCTGTATGATGACTGTTTGTTTGATGTTAGTGTAAAACGGCTGTTTAGGATTATTAGGGTTTCTGTGTGTAACTACTGTCATGACGTAACTGATGTTTTCCGACGAAACGCCGATGTCGACGAAACAGGGGTTTCGTCAACTTAGGCCATGACGAAAACCTGGGGGTTTCGCCAAGGGTTATAATGACGAAACCTTAGGGTTTCGTCAAATGGGAAATCATGACGAAACAGAGGGGGTTTCGTCAAAATGGGAAACTGCACAGTAACTGATTTAACTCAGTTAGTAGTTAACTGGGTTAGGGGAGTCCATGTTAACTGTCATGGATATGTGAATAACTGTTAAATGTTATGTGGTGCTTGTTACTTGAACTACACTGTATGACCATGTTATATATACGTGAACTATGTGGATGTAAACTGATTATGAACACGTGCATACCATAGGCTTTGACTGATTAATTGGGATCAGGTAACTAATCAACCGAGCAAACCAAGGTGAGTTCACACTTTCTACAAGGCATGGGATTCCCAAGGGCTGGGAATGGGTTAAAGAACTAAAACAGAAACTACATATTCTCCTTAGGTAGGATATGTACGGCCATCCTCCATGGGTAGGATGCCAAGATTAAACCTCGTGTATTCTCCTTGGGTAGGATACGTACGTTCGTCCTCCTTGGGCAGGACAACAAGATTAAATATACTGGACCAAAACTCTATCATAAGTCCCTCATTTTATATCGACTTAATCGCCGAGGCCGATGGCGAGCGGGTCATTAGTTAATAGCGCTATTAGGTTTAACAAAGAGTTAACTGCCATTTTCGTCCCTGTGGTTTGGTCACTTTGGCCATTTCAGTCCATTTTTCAAAAATGCGCCATTTTCCTCCCCGACGTTATGGAAAGGTGCCATTTCAGTCCAAAAATCATAACCCAGTTAAGTCGGTTTGTAAATAAGGACTGATTGTGTAAATTTGTAACATAAAGGACCATTTAAGTAAAATGTATAAATATTAATATAGTTATAAAATATATAATATATATATATATATAATGTATACACACACTCTGATTCAGTTCACACACACACTCTCTCTCTACTCTCTCTCTCTCTCTATGCTCTGCAATCACCACCACCATCACCTTTACCTCTCTACTCCGGTGACCGGAGTAAATCCGGCCATCTTTCTGACACCCCACACCCCCACAAACCAAACTAACCACACACCCCTCCACATCTCACAAATCAGACGAGAGAGGGAGAAAGTCAAAAAGAGAGAGAGAGAGATAACGACGAGAGAGAGAGAGAGAAGGAGGCGGGAGAGAGAACCGTCGACGGTGGGGGTGCCATTTTTCCGGTGAGTTGCAGGCGGCGGCAGTGGTGATGAAGGTCTGATGATGATGATGAAGATCGCGATGATGATGATGAAGGTCGATGATGAAGGTCGATGATGAAGGTCTGATGATGATGGTCTGATGATGAAGGTCTGATGATGATGATGAAGATCGCGATGATGATGATGAAGGTCGATGATGATCGATGATGATGATAACAGATGATGATGATGATGACGTTGATGGTGGTGGTTCCGGTGGTGGCAGTGGCTGTGGTGGCGGTGGTGGGAACTGGTGATGCAGGTGGTGGAGAGTGTAGAGATAGAACAGGTTTGGTTTTGGTGGATGGTGGTGGTGTTGGAAGGGGATGTGGGTGGGGTCTGGTGTGGCGGCGGCGGTGGAGGTGAAGGTGATGGTGGTGGTGGTGGTTTAGAGAGAGAGAGAGAGTAGAAAGAGAGAGAGTGGCGGTGATGGTGTGGTTAGAGGTTACTGAATGTGTGTATATTTTGTATAATATAGATTTTATAATTATATAAATATTTATACATTTTACTTAAATGGTCCTTTTATTAACAAATTTACACAATCAGTCCTTATTTACAAACCGACTTAACTGGGTTAAGATTTTTGGACTGAAATGGCACCTTTCCAGAACGTCGGGGAGGAAAATGGTGCATTTTTGAAAAATGGACTGAAATTGCCAAAGTGACCAAACCACAGGGATGAAAATGGCAGTTAACTCGTTTAACAAACCTCACACCGTGCCGGTAGGACGGGCGTGTACTAATGGACTAAGGCAAAGGGTCAATGATGATAGACATTGACTTAGGGCACAACTTACTTTCGTTAGTAGTCGATATGGTACGGTCTGGTAATTCACATGGGAAGCCCCCACTAATTATTGAAAAGGTTTGGGAAACAGGGATACTGATTAATACATAGTTTACATAACGAACTTACGACTATTGAAACGAACTCCATAACTAATCAACCAACTGTGAACTCGCTCAACTTTGTTGTTGACTCGTTGTTACATGCCTTGCAGGTCGTAGGGATTAGCTTGGAGCTTGCATGCGATGGAGGAGTCGTTGTGGGGATATGGACCTTTGAGTTCCATGTTAAACATTTACGCTTTATAAACTTATTACTTATGATTGGGTTTTTATGTTATGCTTCCGCTGAACGCTTACAATGAGTTTGTTTGAACACTTTTCATATTGTGTGGTTGAACCTTAATTACTATTTATAATGTTCAATGTGATTGGTGGCTTGATCCTGGTCATGTCACGCCTTCAAGCGGTGATACTCCGCGTGTGGATTTTGGGGGTGTGACAGTTACCCACATAACCCCCATGCATAACCATGGGTGCAGTCTGATAACGGGATTTGTCAGATCCTATGGTACCATAACCTAATACTGGTTGGTTCGGCCAAACTTAATGAATGTCATTCGTTATGTAAATACGTCCAACAAGTTCATTCACATTATCGAAATCGTTTTGTTTAATATAAACCCTAGTATTCGTTTTTGAAATCATCGTCAAAAGCATCGAAAATCGTTTAACACATATGAATCACCCCAAAACAATTGAAAACAGTAAAATAGGGGAACTATGTACTCACATCGAAGTGCAAAGTATCCTTGATCAAAGTGAACTAACAAAGCTCGAGTAAACCAAGGAAATCAGATAGCACCTAGTAATCGGATCGCTAGTTAATAAATCGACACCTAAATCAGAAGAGCGGGTAGAATGAGGTCTCGTAAACCAAATGAGTATTGGAACTCATGTGATATGGTTTAACAAAGCCTACATTCTAAATCGGAACCTATCCTTAGTGCTTTCGACCCATTACGACCCATTAAGGTAGCCTACGCTACTTTAACACGTTGTTCGTGCAAACGCGCATTTGAGGCGCCTAACTAGTCCTATGACAAGTATTATATGCCCTAACATGTTTAAATATGTTGCATAATCAGTTTAAGTGACAAAATTTAGGTTACATATGCTTAAATACCAATTATGCATGAAAAGGGCATATTGGTCATTTTCCTAAGGCATATAATCTACCTATCATAACAACTAACTAAACTAAGTGACCATAAGATATAACCTCGGAAGGTTATTCCCTATACAACTATGGTCACTAAATGTGCTTGGTCGGATCCTAATGATCGACCAAACGGGTCGGGTTCGAGAGTCTAAGCGGTGGTTAAGACCGCTTGACTTACGACCCTAGACAAGAACTAGACTAAAAGTGACGAGTTAAACATGTTAAAACATGTTTGACTAAGTTAGAAAATAGGTTTGATAACAAAACAATGTGTTTTGATACCCGAAAATACCTTCGATGCAAAATACGCATAAACACGTATTTTGACCGAAACTTTGACTCGTCACTTCGACTAATCGACGTGGTAATCAGTAGGTATAGTCACAAGGGACTATAACCATCGTGATTATGCTCACGTTGCAAAGTTCAAACAAACTTTGTGTTGACCATTGACTGGTCAAACCAGAAAGTCAAACACTGTTTGACTTTCATGGTTGAAATACGTGAACAAGCATGAAGGAGACTTACAAAAGGTCCAAGCTTTGAAGATTTGAACTCAAAATTTCTCAGGGATGAAGCTTCACAAGGAGAGCTTCAACTTAGAGAAGAAGATTGAGATCAATTGTGAGGAAGATGAAGTAAAGATGGTGGGTATTTATAGAGTTTGAAGAACCGTTAGGATCGTTTCTCGATAATTAATCTTCAATCTGGACCGTACATGTAAGGCACATTGTTTTGGAATACTAGGGGTGTCCAAAACCATCACACGGTATTGCAAATGTTACACAAAAGACCCTGAACTTCAAGTCAGTTGCTGAAAATTGGCCTTCTGTTGCTGAAACTAACTTTTTTGCCCATATGAGGGGGTGGCGTGCTGCCACCACACAGCCATTAGACCGTGGCACGACGCCACAGGTCCCACAGTTCCAGAAAAGTTTGTAAAATGTCAGAAATGGTCCCTGTAGCTCGTTTAAGCCATTTTCGACGCGTTTAAACCCCGTTAACCCATTTTCAAGGCTCTACAAGGATGTTAAAGAATAGGGGACTTGAAACATGCTCGAAAATATCTCGGATGTCGGTTCGTTTGGTCGTACGGTTGCGTTGTTCGGTTAATTACGACGAAAACTCGAACGGACGCAAAAACGATCCAAATTAAGCGACGAATGGTATTTTTGCATTCCAATCACTAAAATAAAATATTTTAATGATTACAAAATTTTTTGGATATCTGGATATGTTCAGAACGTAAGATATGCGCGAAAATGCAAACTTATGCACTTTTTGACGCTTTTAGTCCCTGTTGATCAAATAAGTTTATTTTTGCATACCGAACCCCTCAAAGCCTATTTCTAAGCTATGTAAATGATATTTAGGGTATGTTTAACTTATGATCATGTTCCGGAATATTCGTTATAGTACGAGTCGGCATAGTTTCGCAGTTTGACACAAATAGTCCCTACGATCGAATAAACTTGTTTTCGACACACCAAACCATCGAAAACTTATTTCTAAGTTATGTAAAGGTTATTTAATGTATGTTAAAGCTATTTCACTATTCCAGAGTGTTTGTTGTGTTAAACTGATTACTTTTACGCATCAGTTTGCGTATAACTTTCCAGAAAGCGGTTTAAAGCTTGAAATCGAACTCGTATCAAATCGTAAAATCATCAAACACAAATACACACATAATAACACCAAATCACATCGTTTCATTGATAATTGATATTGTTTTACATCATACATCGTTTACAGAGCACAGTTGTCACAGTCTCCCCTACTTTAGGAAATTTCGTCCCGAAATTTTTAACTAGAGGAAACTTGTGAAAACAAATGTGGGTATTTCGCTTTCATTTGGTCCTCACATTCCCAAGTAAACTCTGGGCCACGTTTGGACTCCCAGCGAACCTTGACTAATCGTATTCGTTAGTTCTTCAACTGTTTGACTGCACGGTCCACTATCTCCACAGGTTTCTCGACAAAGTGCATCGTTTCATCAATATGAATTTCGTCGAGTGGAATATGAAGATCAGCATTGACTAAACACTTTCGCAGATTGGACACGTGGAATGTTGGGTGAATATTCCCAAGTTCTGGAGGTAGCTCTAGTCGATAGGCAACCTTTCCAATTCTTTCTACAATCTTAAATGGTCCAACATATCATGGTGCAAGTTGTCCTTTCTTTCCAAATCTCACCACTCCCTTCCAAGGTGATACCTTGAGTAGGACATGGTCGCCAACTTGAAATTCCAAGGGCTTGCGTCTCATATCCGCATAACTCTTTTGACGGCTTCTAGCTGTCATAAGATTATCGCGAATTTTCTTGATTTTATCTGTTGTTTCCAGAATGAGCTCAGGTCCAGTAAGCTGAGCTTCACCGATCTCATTCCAACAGACAGGTGAATGACATTTTCGACCGTATAAAGCTTCGAACGGTACCATATTGATACTAGCATGATAACTATTGTTGTAAGAGAACTCGATCAATGGCAGATGAGAATCCCAATTTCCACCAAAGTCTATCACGCATGCTCTAAGCACATCCTCCAATGTTTGTATCGTTCTCTCAGATTGTCCATCTGTTTGAGGATGATAAGCAGTGCTTAGATTTAGTTGGGTTCCCAAAGCAGATTGCATGGTTTTCCAAAAATGAGATGAAAATCGAGCATCACGATCGGATATGATATCCAAAGGAACACCATGTCGAGATACAATCTCATCAACATAAATCTTTGCAAGTTTATCAGCAGATAGATCCTGGCAAATCAGAATAAAATGAGCTGACTTCGTTAATCGATCGATAACAACCCAAATAGCATCGTGAACTCTAGATGTTCGCGGTAACTTAGTGATGAGATCCATTGCAATGTTCTCCCACTTCCATACCGATATCTCTGGTTATACAAGCAAACCAGATGGTCGTTGACGTTCAGCCTTGACTTTGAGACAAGTTAGGCATTTCGATACATATAAGGCAACATCTTTTTTCATACCAGGCCACCAGTACTGAGTACGAAGATCCTTGTACATTTTTTCAGCGCCAGGATGAATAGAATATCGAGATTTGTGAGATTCGTCCATCACTAAAGTGCGAAGATCGTCTTGTTTCGGAATCCACAAACGATCCTTGAAATATAGTAACCCATCGTCTTTCTTTTCGAGTTTAAGCTCAAGTTGAAGTGGTAGCTCATATTTCAATAAACCTTTGATCACACAAGATCGTTGAGCTTGAAGGATACGAGATTGGATATCAGATAGAGTTCGAACACAATGAAGCTTGGTTCATTCCATTCAACTTAGCGCATCGGCTACAACATTCGCCTTACCAGGATGGTAGCGAATCTCGCAGTCGTAATCGTTCAATAACTCAACCCAGTGTCGTTATCTCATGTTCAGCTCTTTCTGATTAAGACTGTGTTAGAGACTTTTGTGGTCTGTGAAAACCACACATTTCGTGTCGTAAAGATAGTGTCTCCAAATTTTAAGAGCAAATGCCACAGCACCCAACTCAAGATCATTGTTGGACCGTGTGCATGACCCTAAATAGTCAGTTAAGGCAGTTCATCATCGTTTACAGAGGCGGAATCAAAGTAAACAACATCAAAACAACTTGTATCCTTTTAACTTTCTTTCTATTACTAATTGCGAGTCTTTACAATGAATTCTGAGTGAATTTTGACAGCACCTCGACTCTAATCACAAGACCTGATTTCGCTCCAACCGTTAACTAAAGAATTCATCACACACCTATGTATAGCCTCCTGATTCCACTCCAAATGGCATGATCTTTTCGAGCGGAACCCCTATGAACATCTCGAGCGGAATCACAAGTTTACATGATTTCCTGATTCCGCTTCAAATGACACAAATGTCATTTGGAGTGGAATTACAACATAAAGTCCACTTTTCATGTTTTCCAACTCTATACAACTATCTAGACCTAAGACTTGATTAAGACGTAGTCATTAGACATTCAGTGCACCAACAGACTCTCCCTTGGATGTTGACGAAGTCTTTGGCGTCGAGTCTTCAGTCTTAGTCTCTTTCCAACTTTTTCATTGCTTGTAAAAAAATTTTTCACAGGTTCATGATCTCAACCTTGCTCTATCTTCAATCTCCCCTTTGACTGTTGATCCAGAATTCTGACTCCCCCTTTCACAGACTCCCCCTCTCGATCAGCTAGGGCTCAAATTCTGGTTCAAACTTTTGACTTTTTCATTTCCAAGGGAATTCCTGTTACCTACACAATCTCTACCTAAATATAAGATATATGACAAGAACATTATCAATCAATACTTACCATTCAACTTTCAGTGTTAGAAAACCACTTAAGTATTCAGGTCCAAGTTAATGACCCTGATTACTCAATTAATCTACCAAGTCCAACTAAATGACCTTGGTTGATCAGAGATAAATCACACTGACATTCAGTTCAATTTGTTTTTCTAAAAATTTCAAATTAATGAACTTGCTTAAACTTTTCAAATTCTCAAACCTATCAAGATTAGCTCACGACTCATCATCCAGCCCAGAAACTTCCTGCATCTGCTTCAATTCGAATCTGAAGATCAACTCTCCACTTTGGTTTGTCAAAAATAAAGCAGTAATGAAAAATCTTTTTGAATTTTTAATAAAGTTTCTATACTAGAAATGAAATACAGAACTAAAATGCAGTAAATGTAAACTATTTACAAACATATTTTTGATGAGTGTGTTAGGGAATCATATCAGCTATTCGACAAATCACAAGTACCGTTAAGCTTTGATTACATATTCTGAATTAAACAATTCGCTTAGATTGTCGATATACTGATCCACTTAAATTCTCACACAATTTTCAATCTGTCCAGGATACGGATTAAGTGTTTTAGAGACTTAAACTTATACGTGTGTCCCACCTCTTGAATATACTCCCGTATCCGGATCCCAATATTCAGTCTTACAGGTGAGTATACCACAAATGATATCTGTAAGGGAATAAATTATGATCGAAATCATGAGAACTCAGGTCAGAACTACCGTTCAGCAGAGAGATCACGAATTGACTTGGGTGTGTCCCCTTTAGAGGATCTTTTTTACAACAGCATTGCTAAGCAATTTTATTGTCTTATCATATATGCTGAGGGTGATGCTATGTTTCAAGCATTGCGGAAAGTATTATTCGAGGACTAGGTCAGAACTTCCATTCAGCAGAAGTCCCGGAATAATACCCCAGATATCACTGAGTATAAAGACCTAGTATATCAGAAAAAGGAATCTTTCAAACAAGATTTCAGGGGTTACCTATATATCCAAGTAGTGTTCCCCACGAAATAAGTAAGTAAAGATTTAAGTTTATATCTTGAACAAACCTACTAAATGTGTAAAAACCTATCGGCACATCATCAGCGAGACTGTTTAACGCATTTAAACATTCCATTTCGTTAGCATACTGTAACTGTCAAGCCGATGTACTATCATTTTCCCTTTTTACACAAGCTCTTTTCTGGTTTTCTATTTTTTTTGGATTTTGAAAATATCTCATGTTTTTGTATATTTGTCATTTTTTAATGTTTTTGTATTTTCTGAAAATATTACCCTATACTCCCCCTAAATACCAAAATAAGTAAAAAATCGATAAACCATTGCAGATTGCTTCTCAACATCATCTACAATGTCTCCTTCATCAACGCCAATAATTTATTCCAACACCGATAAAAGCTTCATACCATTCAGTTTTAGCAAATACTGAAAACGTGTTTTATCAAATGCTTTGGTATGTAAATCAGCTTTTTGTTCGTCAGTGTGGATTTTCTCAATTTGTATCAACTTCTTCTCGAAACAATCTCGAATGAAGTGATGACGAATCTCTATGTGTTTCGTTTTAGCGCGATGTACTGGATTTTTAGTTATGTTAATCGCTGCCTCATTATCAACAAAGATAGGGGTGTTTAGAAATTGCAAACCGTTGTCGCGCATCTGTTGCTGGATCCACAAGATCTGTGAGCAGCAACTGCTAGCAGATACATACTCCGCTTCACATGTGGATAAAGCCACAGAGGTTTGCTTTTTGCATTGCCAGGTGACCAATCGTGATCCGAAAAACTGGCACCCCGCTGTTGTTGATTTAGCATTAACTTTGCAGCATCCGAAATCGGAATCGGAATACCCTTCGAGCATGAAATCGCCTTCTCTTGGATACCACAACCCCAATGATGGAGTTCCTTTCAGGTAGCGTAATATCCTTTTCACAATCACCATGTGCGAAGCTCTCGGGTTAGATTGAAATCTTGATGCGAGGCAGGTTGGGTACATAATATCGGGTCTTGAAGCTGTCAAATACATCAGCGATCCGATCATGGAACGATATATCATTTCATCTACCTTCTCTCTGGTGAGATCAGGGTTTATCCCATGATTCGTTGCTAATGGGGTGGAAGCTGGAGTAGAACCTGACATCCCGAATTTCTCCAAGATATCATGAACGTACTTCGTTTGATGCATGAAAATTCCTTTGGGTAGTTGATCAACCTGCAATCCCAAAAAAAAATTCATCTCACCCATCGATGACATTTCGAATTTTTGCTTCATAACTTGTTCAAAATCTTTGCACAAATTTTCATTTGTTGACCCAAATATGATGTCGTCCATGTAAATTTGAACTATCAGAAGATGTCCATCGACCTCTTTGGTGAAGAGAGTGGCATCCACTTTTCCTCGGATGAAGCTGTTGGCTAGCAAATGTTGAGACAATGTCTCGTACCAAGCTCTCGGGGCCTGGTGTAAACCATACAGCGCTTTGTCTAGCAAGTAGACCTTGTCTTTGTGGAGTGGATCGGTGAAGCCCGGTGGCTGACCGACATATACCTCCTCTTTTACCTTCCCATAGAGAAAAGCCGATTTTACATCTAACTGATATACTTTGAAATTTTTCCAAGACGCAAATGCTAGGAATATTCTAATCGCTTCTAGTCTAGCAACCGGAGCATATATTTCAGTGAAATCTATCCCCTCCTGCTGACTGAAACCCTGGACTACGAGTCGAGCTTTGTTGCGAACCACAACTCCTCTATCGTCTCTCTTACACTTGAACACCCACTTGGTGTTTATCTTCCTTTGACCATCAGGAAAGTCCACTAACTTCCACACACCTAACTTCTCGAATTGGCTCAGTTCCTCCTGCATCGCATTAACCCAGGAATCTTCAGTAAGCGCCTCTTTATAAGTCCTTGGTTCAACCTGCGAGATAAAACAACTTAGTGAAAAGTCAGTTTGTAAAGGAGCAACTTTTGAATAAAAACATGTAAGCCCTTTATTGTTGGTGCACACATCTGTCGTCTTCGTCTTATTTCGAGTCTCGATTTCGTTGCGGATTTGATCGAGCATGATGTCATCATATAAAATGATGACATCATAATGGTGACATCAATGTTGACATCATCACATGACAACATCACGTGAATCTGCATGAACCTGAAATCAGAATGTTATATTCATGTTTTGTCAAATTTGTCTTGTTCGCTTGAATAACCGATTGAACATGTGCATGTTCATTTCAAGCGGTCAGGCTAGTATTATAAATAGGTGTCATGTATTCATTTAAAGCGAATAGACCAGAGATCTTAGAGAGTGTACCGAAGTGCTGCCGGTATATTTTGTGATTGTAATCGCTATTAGATCAATACACAAGTTGTTTAAAGTGATATTCAAGCTGTTTCTACATTCGTTTCTTAGTTTCTGCCTCTGAAACGGACTAAATCTCTTCTGAACGACTCGTTTGCGTCACAAAACGATCCTACAAGTGGTATCAGAGCTCAGGAGGAAGATATTTCGCAAAAACAGCTCGTTTTCATCACTAATTCTGTTTCTACACCTTTCTTTTTCAAACTTAAAATTTTTTCACGGATAAAAACGGCTCAAACTTTCACACATTGTGCGTAATCATGTATTAACAAATCCTGGAAAGTTTTAGCACTAAAATCAACTTAAAAACCGGTTAAAATCATCTGCTCGCTTGAAATTTGTTCGAAGTTGCTGATATCATCAACTGTTCAAGCGAACAAAACAGTGTTGAGTCCGCTTGAAACTGGCAATTCGCTTGAAAAATAGACTGGTCGCTTGAAACATTTTGTTTTGCTCGCTTGAAATCGTTCAACCGCTTGAAAACGTCATGACCACTTGAAACGACCGCTTGAATCAATTGTTCGCTTGAGTGTGTACATTGAGTTGTAGGTAACAGTTTACGAGGGTCAGTATATTGGGAAAGGAACTCACATGTCTTGGTGATCAGAACCATTTATTATATGCATGTGAATCTTAATCAAGTTGGTGTATATCATGTGATTTTCTTTAATATTGCGTTGTTGGTTAAGAGGATTGGGTGGCCAAATAGAATTTGATGTGTTTGTCGGTTCTTGCATGTTATCTGATTAAAGGTCTCTAGTGTAATTTTTGGTCCAATCAGCAAATCAGTTTGCATGTGACTAGATGTGTGGAATTGTCGGATATTGATTGAATTCAAGTGAACACTATTTTATCAGCTCGTGTGACTCATATATGCGGCCCAATCATATTTCGGTTTAGTGAAGTTGCTAGGCCCAATCAGTTTGGTTGAGACAATATTGTTGTCGTTTAGATTTGTTTTTTGAATTGATAAAATCCAAGTGCAGTCCACGTGAACTGTTGTAGTCAAAGTTGGTTTCGGCTCATTTGAATATATTTTTATCGGCTCATTCACTCAGTTTGCACAATTTGGAGTTTGGTCCGCAAATCTTCGACACGAGTCCTAGATTGGTTCAACCGTCACTCACATTTTTACGTATTCAGTTCATTTAAACTGATCGTTTGTTTGTTTGTTTCCCGTATTTTACGAGGTGAACCAGTTCGTTTGAAAGCTTGTTTGAGAAATTCTTCGATTTTGAATCATGAGTGAACAGTTTTACAACGCATTTGCAACATCCCCGACTAGTCCAGCTGCCATTACTCAAAACATGAACATGGAAAACGAGACCGGAACGTTACAAAAGCCCCCGAAACTGATGAGTATCGAAGAGTATTATGGATGGAAAGATAGGTTCGAAAACTGGGTACAAGCTAATCATCTGAGATCTTGGGAGTGCATTATGAAGAGATATGTTTTGCCACGTACTGAGTTACAAGTTGTGAAAGCAATTTCTGAGTTTAGTGATCAAGAACGAGAAATGTATAGAGCTGAAAAGATGATGATCAGCTTACTTCAGCAAGCTATCAAAGAAGACATTTTCATACTGCTTCAGCATGACAAAACTTCAAAGTCAATCTGGGATGCTCTACATGTTAAGTTTGAGGGTAGTGAGAAAATGATTAAGAGCAAGAAGGCGTTGCTTAAGAAAGAGTTTGATCTGTTCAGTAGTTTACTGGGAGAAGATACGAAGAAGCTGATTGAACGTTATTGCCACTTAGTGCGATCTATGTCGATGATTGGTATAACCAAAGATCCTGATGAGTGGGTAGACAAGTTAGCTGACGCTTTACCACAAAAAGAGTGGGGCACATACTTGATGATCTTGAAGAACACTGGAGTTTACGATGGGTTAACGATTTCTCAGTTTATCGAGAAGATTGAGGGTCAAGATTTGGAACAGCAGAAGATCGCAAGGATGAACAGTCCAAGTGGTCAACAGGATGTAAAAATGTACTACAAAGGCAGTGTTCCAGAAGTTGAAAGAAGCCCGAAAATTCAAACTGCATTTAGTGCTGGAGATTCATCTGAAAAAGTTGATCAAAGTTCTAAAAGTAGCAGTGGTTTTTCTTCATACCCAAGTGTTAATCCAAAAGATACAACTTCAAGTTTCCATTCTCAGAGCACAAAGACAGGAAATGGTTATGTGATCCAGTGCAATATCGCTTTGAATCTTCCTGAAGGTCAAAGTTTTTCTGAGGAAACCGCAAAAGATCACATGGCTCTGCTTGGTTCTGTATTGCTTTCTTATGAGGGTTTAGTGGCTGGACGGATCGGAAATCCTATGCTTACAAAGGAGGATTACGACCAGATAGATGCCGAAGAAATGGAGTTAATGGACATCAAATGGTGTCTAGCTAGCGTTCTTAGACGTGCTGAAAAGTTCAAGCTGATTACCGGGAGAAATGACTTTCTTGATGCACACGTTTCTACTTTAGGTTTTGATAAATCTAAAGTTACTTGTTTTCGATGCAGGGAGAAAGGCCATTTCAAACGAGAATGCAAGAACAGGGAAGCTAGTGGAGCTCAGAATCCATTTGGAAAAGACGATTACTACCGGAAAGCCATTTACCAGCAAGTTGGTCAACAACAAGAACCACAGGTGGCTCATGGTAGAAGAATCAAGGATTCAAAAAGAGCGTGCGTGGTGGATTTTAACTGGAACAATTATATATCTCCTGATAGCAAAGCATGCATAGTCGATCAAGATGATGAGAGGCTACCTGAAGGCTTCAGCTGGGATATGTTTGCAGATGAGAATGGAAATTTCAAAGCTTTCATTTCCAAGATTATGAAAGAACCAGACATGTTCACCGAGTGGATGAAGTCTATTGGTGAGACTGTGAAGAATGTGGAGAAAGAGTCTGTTGCATCTGAAGAAAGCTCACATAGCTCAGATGAAAGTTCACAAAGTGATGAAAGTTCACAAAGTGATGAAAGTTCAGAAAAGGAAGTTGTTTTTGATCAAACACCAGTTGATTCTGGTTCTTCAGATGATAATTCTGACAAATCAGTAGAGTTTGATCAAACACCAACTGATGACAGTAGTGATGATGAAGAAGAACGACATATTAATGTTGCTAAAACTCATCTCTCTCCTGAAAGTTTTCATTTTTATTTTGCAGATCGCTTGGAAAAACTGAAAGAGAAACAAGCTGCAAAAGAACAAATGAAACAGAAGTCTGAAAGTGGTGATCAAACAAAGGAAGCTGTTCAGAATGAAGAAGTAAAAAGTGTTGCTGAGGAGATTGCTGAACCAGAAAAGATAGGTGAAACAGATAAGGTGACTGAAGCTGAGAAAGTTGTTGAAGTTGAAAAGATCATAGAAGTTGAAAAGATTGTGGAAGTCATCAAGCCTTACACAAAGTGTTTGGAACCTTGCAAGGAATGTGTAGCTAAAGATGAGAAGCTGGCAGAGTTTGAGAAGATGAAGGAATAATTACTGTTCAATCTCAATTACGTGAAGGAATCATACGATGTATTGAACAGAACAGTAACTGGTCTTCAAAAGACAAACTCTGAAAGAGAAAATGCTTTGATGATGATGAATGCAACATTGATGACGAAGCAGAAAGCTATTAACTTTTACATCGAAGAAAGTGCAAAGTGGAAGCAAGAGTTAGAGAAGGAGAAGATTGAAAATGAGAGAATCAGACGATTATTGCAGAGTTATTCTAGTTCTGATTATCTTATTGATAGAATTTATCCGACTGTTGCAGGTATGGAAGCTTTTCAAGATGAGAAGCCAAAGAAGAAGGATACTGGTAAGAAACCGACTGCTAGCTATAACAAGTGTACGCCTCCAATCTGGGAAGGTTATTCTCCCAGAAAACCAAATGAGGAGCAAGTCGAAAAAGCAGTCAATATAGAGTTAAAAACAAAATCAACTGATGAATTACCAGAAAACATTGACGTCACGTTTACCTCGTCTGACACTGATCATGAGTCTGAGTTAATCAAAAAGGTGGTCGATCAGGTGTTGGATACTGATGAGGAGTCTGAGTCAAAGTCTGAGTCAGGAGGTTCAAGTTCGTCAGTCAACAGTCCAAAGTCGTCGGTTAAACGGTCTTATAGTAAAGAATTTTTGTTATCAAAAGCAAATTTGGATGATGAAACATTTGAAGTTGCATACACTTTAAATGATTCTGAAAAATTATATTTTGACAAAGAGTTTCCAATAAGAAGTGTTAGATTTGAAATGATCAAAAAGGTTTTCAAAATGACAGAAATTAAGATTTCTGAAATAAAAGATTTAAATCTTACTGGAAAACCTAAAAAATACACTTCAAGAGTTCAACAGCGATTAAACAAGAAAAAGGGTTACAATTCTGGTTCTGGTTTTCAAAAGAAACCAAACTATAATGGTAGCTACAAAAAGAAAGGATTAGGTTTCATTCCACCAAGAAATTATAAAAATGAGAAAAATTCTAAAACAAAAACAGAATTTGTTTCAGGTGGAAGTGCTGAGGAGGAACAGAAGAAACCTTTCTGGAGACAATCAAACCAGGAGTTTCTTGCTGAGAAGAAAAGGAATGGAACTGGAGTGTTTCATCCAAGAGAGACTCGAACCTGTTTCAAATGCAATGAAGCTGGTCACATTGCATGGAACTGTCCTAAAAATGCTAAAACAAAACAGGGAGTTTCTGAAAAACTGAAAGAAATAGTTGTTGATGTTGAACCACCAACCAAAAAATTCAAAATATTTGAAAATTCAACTTATGAGGTTGGTGAATGTTCTACAAATAATTTTTACAAAAAGAGAGCAAAAGATAACCAGATGTGGGTTGTCAAGAAGGGTGATGTAAAAGTCGGCGATGAATCTGGTTCCACAAAGCCAGATGAGCCACGGGTTGAGACAAAAGATTCAGTGAATGATGATGAATTTCCATCACTGAAATTTGAAGAAATTAAAAAGAAAATTGGTAAAGTTGAGATCTCGGATCAGTTTTACTCCGGGAAAAATGAATTTGATGTCGAGAAAACATTCAATGGGAATGTTAAGAATTTTTTTGGAAAAATGCTTAATGGGAAAGCAAAGGGGGTTAAAGATTTCTATGCAACTAAAAAGGCAACATATAACCCTACTGAGCAAGAATTGAAAACCCTCAAGTCTGAAAAGACTTGGGTGGAAATTCTATTCCCTTGAAGTCTTAGGACTTGCCGGAGATCCCAAGTTTGTAATCGTGGATCAGGAATCGGCATCTTTCTTGATAATTGATAATGTGATTGATTCTTATAATAGTTAAATTTTTACAGGTTAAGTGTGACTTGCCGGAGCTTCCAGGTTGGTAAGTGTGAAGCAGGAATCGGCATCTTTGTTGGTAAAATGAATTTGTGTAGATGTGATATTCCTACAAGTTGGTTGATGAAGGTTTACACCTACAAGTGGTTAATCAAGGTCATTAAGTTGAACTTGATTGGACCACATTTACAATTGGTATTTTGAAAGACAATGTGATGAACCACACCCCGAACCTACAAGTGGTTAAATCAACAAAACTTATTTTCCGGAAAAAACATTTTGGTTAAAACAAACTTAAGTGTTTTGAAATCATAATGAGAAAATAGTTTTGTGTAAGGGGGAGTTCGTATTGTTTATGCCTAGTGGATGGCGATTTGAAGCGATTCGATATCGGTTGTCAATTTTATTGTATAGTTTATTTTCAAATTTCCTGAAATGTGTTTGCATTTTAGGGGGAGTAGAAATTTTCAGAAAATCCAAAAACATTAGAAAATTTGAAAAAGTCAAAAACATGATAAAATTCAAAAATGAGTTTTGGTGTAAAAAAAGAGGAAATGATAGTACATCAGTAGACAGTCATAGTATGCTAAAGAAATGTAATGATTAAATAGCGTTAAACAGTCTCACTGATGATATGCCGATAGGTTTTCATACATTTAGTAAGCTTTTTCGGGATATAAACTTAAATTCAAACTTGCTTAGTTTGTGGGGAACACTACTTGGATATATAGGTAACCCCTGAAATCTCGTTTGAAAGGTCCCTCTTTCTGAGATACTAGGTCTTTATGCTCAGTGATATCTGGGGTATTATCCCGGGACTTCTGATTTTGCGGAAGCAATGGCCTAGTCCCCGGAGAATACTTTCCGCTTGCTTGAAATATAGCGCCGCCCTCAGCAAATTGATGAAACAATAAAATTGATAGTCATTGCTGTTGTAATCAAAAGATCCTCTAAAGGGGACACACCAAAAGTCGAGCCGTCATCTCTCTGCTGAACGGAAGTTCTGACCTGAGCTCTCACGGTTTCGTACTATAATCTATTCCCTTACAGATATCATCTGTGGTATACTCACCTGTAAGACTGAATATTGGGATCTAGACACGGGAGTATATTCAAGAGGTGGGACACATGAATGAGTTTAAGTCCTTAAAACACCTAACTCATATCCTGAATCAGCTGAAATTTGTGTGAGAATTTAAGTGGATCAGTATATCGGCAATCTAAGTGAATTGTTTAATTCATAATGTGTAACTAAGCTCAACGGTACTTGTGACTTGTCAAAAACTGATATGATCCTCTTACACAAACTCATAAAAATATTGTCTGTTAATATTTCTTTACTGCATTTCATTACATTCAAAATCCAAAAAGATTTTTAGTGTGTTTTAGCATAATTTTTGAAAAAAACCAAAAAGATTTTCGACAACTGGTATTGGAAAGCTGTTTTTCAAAATTTCAAGTGCTAGACATGATGAACAAATAGTTTGGGAGAATGTGTTTTGAAAAGAAAAACGATTAATTTTTGCAAATGGTTCACCAGAATTTATCATTGATAAATCATTCTGGTTCAATTTGAGAGAGGATCTGGATTGATAAATTTGTCAAATGTTAAATTTGTGAAATTTACTTCTGGATTAAGAATGTGCAGGTGTAGCCAGGTTTCGATCTTGAACCTGATGATAGAGAGACAGGTTCTGATACCTGAAAACTTTGTGATTTCAACATGCCAGACTACGATCCCAGCATATCGAAAGGGGGAGTCTGAAGACATCTGAGTAGAGATTGTTCGTGAGGAGTCTGTTGATGCTGAAGAGAAGAAGATAAAGTTTGAGATATGTCAGAGAGCGTTCAGACTGATAAAGACTGAAGATGCGAAGACTCGACTCTTAATACTCGTCAACATCTGAGGGGGAGTCTGTTGGTGCACACATCTGTCGTCTTCGTCTTATTTCGAGTCTCGAGTTCGTTGCGGATTTGATCGAGCATGATGTCATCAAATAAAATGATGACATCATAATGGTGACATCAATGTTGACATCATCACATGACAACATCACGTGAATCTGCATGAAACTGAAATCAGAATGTTATATTCATGTTTTGTCAAATTTGTCTTGTTCGCTTGAATAACCGCTTGAACATGTGCATGTTCATTTCAAGCGGTCAGGCTAGTATTATAAATAGGTGTCATGTATTCATTTCAAGCGAATAGACCAGAGATCTTAGAGAGTGTACCGAAGTGCTGCCGGTATATTTTGTGATTGTAATCGTTGTTAGATCAATACACAAGTTGTTTAAAGTTATATTCAAGCTGTTTCTACATTCGTTTCTTAGTTTCCGCCTCTGAAACGGACTAAATCTCTTCTGAACGACTCGTTTGGGTCACAAAACGATCCTACATTTATCAAGCTCTCTTCGAGTGCGGACGCCTGTTTGCAATTCTCCAATGATCAATTCCTCTGGATGATATGAAAGAGTTTGTGGCATCACTTCGCCTGGAACATCTACATCGCCTTCCAGATTAGTAACATTCTGATTTGCATCTTGTTCACTGACTGGGTTTGTTTGACTTGAAATCTGAATTTGCTCCCCCTCGGAATCTGAATCACCATGATCAAATACTGGCATGTTCTCAGATTCTTGATTATCATTCTGTGCCGTCTGATTATTTTGAGCAACTTCATTTTGTTGGACATCATCATGTTCACCAGTATTGCTTGGACCTGCTTCATCATCGTTTGATGCTCGTTGTGGTCTTCTTGAATACTCAGCTGGGAACCTTTCTTGCGATTCTTCATACTCTCTTAGAATATCCAACTCGTCAAAGAAATCTTCTTCTTCATCCTTTTCTTCTTCCATGTCAAACGAATCCCACAATTTATCATAATTAAAATGCCATGAGTCACCGGGATTCTGAGGCGGCATAATATACCCCTGACACTCAACATGTTGTGCTTCGATGATCTGCTTCAGACTTGGAACAAAGACCCGTCTTTGTGGACATGAATAACCCACAAATATTCCTTCGATACTCTTTGGACCAAACTTACCAAAAGGCTCTAGAACTGTACAAGGAGACCCAAACGGTTCTAAAAACTTCAGGTTCAGTTTGCGGTTATTGATCAACTCAAAGCATGTCTTGTTGACTTTCTTCACAGTGAGAACCCGGTTGAGTGTATAGCATGCGGCGCAAACTGCGTCTGCCCAAAAATTTATCGGTAGCTTTGAATCAGCAAGCATTGTTCTGGCCGTTTCAATTAGCGTCATGTTTTTACGTTCTACAACTCCATTCTGCTGCGGAGTGTAAGGAGCACTAAATTCATGCAATATACCTCTTTCATCACAATATTCTTCCATCTTGTTGTTCTTGAACTCAGTACCATTATCACTTCTGATTCTTTTGATACGCCTTTGGTATAGATTTTCAATCTTTCTGAACAACACCATCAAACTGTCAAACGTTTCATCTTTCGACTTCAAGAATGATACCCACGAAAATCTGGAATAATCATCAGTAACCACAAGACAGTAGAGATCCCCTGTAATACTTTTGACATTTATTGGACCAAACAGATCCATATGTAGTCTCTCTAACGGTCTGGAAACTGAACTGACTTGCTTTTTAGGGTGTGACTTTTTCTTCTGCTTGCCTTTGATGCAACTAATGCACTCCCCTTCCAGATGAAAACCTTTAATGTTAACACCCAGAACTAAATCATTATGCACCAAGTGATTCATTTTTCTAAGATGTATATGCCCCATCTTCCGGTGCCACAACTTCGATTCTTTCTCTATTGCTCTAGACACAAAACAATGAGCCTGACCCATGGTTGTAGTAGCTACGCTCATGTCCAACACGTACAGATCATTGACTCTTAGTGCCCGCATGATAATCCATTCTTTAGGGATAACAAATCCTGGCTTCAAGATCAAACATTCTTTGTCAGTAAAGTGAGTGGTATACATCCTGTCACAAATCTGCGAGATGCTCAGCAGATTATTCTCCAGCTCAGCAATGTAGTTAACTCTTTCAAACGTAACAATCCCATTGGATAACGTTCCTTCACCAACAATTCTACCACCTTGATTTCCTGAGAATCCCACATAACCTCCATTGAAGTTTCTAACATCATACAACAATGCAGTCTTCCCTGTCATATGTCGAGACGCTCCACTATCCATAATCCATCGTGAAACAGCTCTCGGAAGTTCCTGCACATATCACAAACAATTCAATAAAGATGCCGATTTATGCTTCACAATTACCAACTAGGAAGCTCCAGCAAGTCCAAAACTTTTTAGTGAGATTTTGATGCCACCCAAGCCTCTTTTGACTCAGGTAACTTGACTTTAATGTGAGATTTTGTAGTGTAAAGTGGCGGAAAATTTTTATCATTTATTTTTAAACTTTCCTCAGATCCAACCTCAACCTTTTTGTATAAGAAAAACTCATCTATCTTAAGTTGACCGGTTGGTTGATTTTTCTTTTGAACATTCTTCTTCTCTGGTGGAGTAGAAGATTGTTTCTCCAATTTTTCATAATAATCCAAAGGAACATCCATCTTTATCGGTGTGGTAGAAGATGATTGTTTTTCTGACACTGAAACCTTTGGTTTTTCAACAACTTTTGGCTTCCATGTTTGTTGAGATGATGCAACCCGTTTATAAAATTTGTCATTTTTAGTTACCACATTCTTAACAGGTTCAATTTTGACTTTTGTTTTCTCATTTTTCAAAATTTTCTCAACAACCATTTGAGCTTTGCCTTTTGCATCAACCTTCTTCTTTTGATTTTCAACAACTTCAGTCTTAGGCTTGAAGTTGTTGCAATTTCTTGCAATGTGACCAACTTTGTTGCATCTAAAACATGTACGAGTATCAACTACCCGACTTGTGCCTTCAGACTGAGGTTGTGAGACTCTCTTCTCAAAGAACTCTTCATTTGATTTCGAAAAGATTTCATTTTCCTCATCAGAAAGTGAACTTGAACCGTTTACAAACACCTTCTTTTCAGCAAACCTTTTGTTTTGAACATTCTTTTTCTGATAATTCTTACCACCCTGATAACCACCCGACCAATTGTTTCGATTGTTGTTATAAAAACGTGGTGGAACAACAAGTTTCTTGTAGTAAGCTTTATCTTTCTCAAAATTCATTTGCCTTTTTGTTTGTTTTAAACTTTTTACTTCAGACAAATCGATTTCAACCATTTTGAACACATTTGTCAATTTTGAAACATTTACATTCTCCAGAGGAAACTCAGAATCCGAATACAACTTATCAGATCCCAACATCTTGTACATGACAAGAGTAGGTTCATCATTTAAGTTGTTTTTGGATTTTTGTTTCTGAATGTATTTGTCCAAGAAACATTCATCTTCCTCAGTAGTATCACTTTCAGATTTTAGAAAATTTTCAACCACACTTTTTACCACTTCAGTTTGGACACTATCATCATTGGAAGATGAAGAAAATGTCACATCAATTGAATCAGGAAGTTTCACTTCATTTTCATCTTCAAGATTAACCAACCCAGATTGCTTTTTCGAATAATTGTCTAGAACTGGTGGCGGAACTTGATGAAACCCGACCCCAGTTCCATCACAGTAAACATCTTCACCTGCTTTGTTTTTCCTGATGGGTTTGGGAACAATGTGTTGCAAAACAAAGCTTGCAGAGCTGTAACTGTTCAATTTCAAATTGATACGCTCATTCTCAATCTTAGCTTCTTCAAACTGAAGTTTCAATTTAGCAATCTCATCCAATTGTTTGTTGATTAATTCTTCTTTAATTCTCAAAACACATTGCAATTGGCAATTTTCTTTGTATGTTTTACCGTTTCTATCATCATTATCTTTAACCGTGCTTTTAAGCTTCTCAAATTTTTCAGTAATCTGACGATTTTCAAGAACTAACCTCTCATTTTCTTTCCTAACCTTTTCTTGATCAATTTTATCATTTTCAATTTTGTTAGTTAATTCTTTTAATCGTTCAGTTGAAGCTTTCAACATTTTATCACGGTCAAGGATTTGATCCTCAACACTTCGGACTCTAGCATTCAGATCATCAATCTTCTTACCTTTGAGATAAGTGTTTGTACTGCAAACTTTGCATTCTTTGATGCAATTTTTGCAGTCAACATCACCATTGACTTTCTTACCTGACTCAGTCGTTGACGCGTTTGAACTGACCTGGCTTTTAGACTCAGAGACGGATTTAGAATCTACCTCAAGCACCTTAGCAGCCAGCACCTTGTCAGCCATCTTCCCCATGTTTTCAGCATTCAATTCCTGTGTCGTGTCAGTGATTCCAGTGTCAATCTTCTTTGATTTCTCTTTCTCTTCTTTCTCCTTCTCCTCTTTCTCTTTCTCTTCTCCGCTTCCCCACCATTTCCTCTGCCAATAATCATCTTCTTCTTTCATCTCTTTGATTATGGTTGCTATATCAAGAGTGTTATGGTCAATAGCAATGTTTCCCTGGGGGTCAAGATAACATTCTCTGTCTGGATCCCATCTATTTACTCTTTTTGCTTAGAGATAGATACCAGATATTCTGATCAATTTGTTCGTAGCTATCAGCTTTCTGTAACCATACTTCTGTTCTTCAGTTCTGTTATCTTTCCAAGGAACAGGTTCAGATTTTGCCATGAATGCATATCCAACTGCATCCTCCTCAGGTAACAACTCACTCCAGTCAAAACCTTCATCATCATGAATCACCGCAAGAGCTCTAGATTTCTCTTTGTTATCCTCAAGCTGCTTCATCCTTGGCGGTTCTGATTTATTCTGATGATAAATCGCCTTCTTGTAATAATCTTCTCTGAACGGGTTTTCAGATTCATCAGCATACGCATTTCGGCATTCACGCTTAAAGTGACCTTTCTGTTTACACTTGAAGCATGTCACTTTAGACTTGTCAAAGCCAAACTTGGTAAATGGTCCACCAATAGACTTTCTCCCAGTTATCTCCATAAAACGCTGTGCCCGACGAACTGCACTGGCCATACACCACCTTATGTCGATCAGTTCCATCTCCTCAGGATCTATCTGATCGTAATCTTCTTTCGTCAGGTTGGTGTTGCCAATCTTCCCAGCCACAAGACTTTCATATGATTCCAGCACCGACGCTAGGAAAACCATCTGTTGTTTAGCAGACTCCTCGCTGAAATTCTGAGCGTTCTTTAAGTCTACAGCGATGTTGCATTGGAATAAATTCTTTGCATCAGACTGGTTTGCAGATGACGAAGATCCACTGTTAAATCCACTGCTTTGACTTTCTTTGTTTGAAGTGTTGGAACTCTCAGCAGAAAAAGCTGCCTTGGGAGATGTATTCTTTGGCATCATGCTCTTTGGATAATACAAATCCAAGTTCTACTGATAAGATGAGTGATTGACTTTGTGTGTGTGACAACCCTCATAATTCCATGTATTCCGTACAATTTATTTGATAATTAATGTGCTTGACGACTGTGTGGAATTACGTAACTGCTTTCTGATATCTGTGTTATATTTACATGCGCCTGTTAACACACTAGTAATGTACAGAAAAGTCATTAAATAGTCCATTATGATTCCCTAAGTGTTAGAAAGTAAAAACGTTACAAAAATATATAAATAGGACGCCTTACGAATTAATTTAGCACTTTAACGGATCAATATCCAACCGAACAACCGGACTTAACCCGGAACATAAAAATATTGACATTGACATTGTTTTTCTTTTTCTGAGCCAGTTAGGGTCCCCGAATACCCTAACACCCGTTATAAATTACTACACACTAGTAACTTAATTATTTTTCCTAATAAAATAACTAGCACTAACCTATTTAGTTGAAATTGAACAAATACCCCCCACCCCTTGAACCGAACGGTTCCCTTGGGGAACACACACCACTTTTGCATGATTATTTTAATATCATGTGCCTAATATCTAGTTTACACATTGACTAATGGATTTTAGGAAATTGTGGTTTACAATAAGACATGAGGGATAAGCACCATTACATTCATCAACACTAAACAAAAAAAAAATTTCCTTCTCTCCCTCTCTTGGCTACTCTCGGCCGAGAGCACACCCACAACCACCATCACTTCCCAACTTCAATCTTGTTATTTTACATACACTCAAGTGTGAAGGATCACGTATAAGGAAGCTCGGTGCTTACGGATTGCCAAGGACCTCACCACAACGCTATTAACCAACCGTTTTTCGTCTACTTTCTTCCCTAGCCACGAGCTAGTAGTAAGTGACTCTAAACACCCTATTGTTCATATCTAAAGTGGTTAATAAGAAATTTGTCGGATAAAAATCATGAACATATAAGATCAAAGTTTAAAGTCTACTAAAAATGATGAACATGTTGGTTAAAGAATGAATATTAGTGTAAAACTCTTGGATCTTGTTTTGTTATGATTCTTGGTTGATTATCTGATGTGTTGCTGGTTAATATTGATGTTTGATGTTGTTAAGATCACTAATCATGCTAACGGAATCAATCGAACGCGTCTTAGAAGATTAAAGAATGAAAAACAGAATCTGTCCAAGTTTTACAGCCAACTTCAGTTGGCTGTAAACAGGTCATAAACTCTACGAAAAACTGATATTTTGAGTCTAAAACGTGTTATTATGAAATACGGTTCTAATGGCACCGGAATCTTAATTTTTGGACTTCGTTTACTATTTTTAAAGCGTCATTTCGTAACAGCAGCGAGAGCTGCATTTTTCTGCTGAAAATATGTGTTTTGTTTTCTGTCATAACTTGGGTTCTGTGTAGAGTTGGATCATAAAACTTGTACTGTAGATGACCAGCGATGTATTTGTAATTACCCCACTAGAATTTTGTAAATCGGACGCTCGATGAATTTTAAATAAATTATCCCGTGGACTGTGGTCAGAAAAATATGAATCTGAGTTCAGTCCGGAAAATGAATTTTTATAAAATATTGGTAATGAACCGGACCCCGATATTTTTACACAATAAAATTTGGAACGTCTAAGACATTCTGTAAAAATTTGGGAATTTTTTGAATAATTTAACTATTTTATTAAAATGTCCGAAAACAGCCCGGTTTTGAATATTAATGCGGAAATGACATAAGTTGTGATTTGTGTGTCTAAATGTCGAGTATGCTATCTGTGAATGATCTAACATGTTACATGTGTTACGTGCACTATCGTATGTTTGCTTATGAGTGGGGAATGGATGGGAAGTATATATGGGCATAAACAGTTAAGGTAATGCATGTTATGTGATAGATACGTGTAGAAACTTTGTGCTCTATTTGAAAA
The DNA here is from genome assembly GCA_030545235.1 of Helianthus tuberosus. Taxonomy (NCBI): domain Eukaryota; kingdom Viridiplantae; phylum Streptophyta; class Magnoliopsida; order Asterales; family Asteraceae; genus Helianthus; species Helianthus tuberosus. Next base: position 85,854,613 of record CM060411.1, read on the forward strand.
TCACTAAATGACTAACTAGTAAATCATACTAGGACGTGATTGACCGACCTTGACTGTTAGCTATATTTGAGAATCTAACCGAGCAAACCGAGGTGAGTTCACACTTTCTACAAGGCATGGGATTCCCGGTGGTTTTGGGAATGGGTTAAAGAATTTAAAACTAAATCTACATATCCCCTTGGGAAGATATGTATGGCCATCCTCCATAAAGAGGATGCCATTATTAATCCTACGAATTCTCTTGGTGCAGAATACGTACGTTCGTCCTCCTGGTGCAGGACAACAACCTTAAAACTAGCTAGACAAAACTCTATCAATAAGTCCCTCTTCATTATATCGACTTAATCGCCGAGGCAAATGGCGAGCGGGTCATTAGTTAATAGCGCTATTAGGTTTAACAAACCTCACACCGTGCCGTTCGGACGGGCGTGTACTAATGGACTATGGCAAACTGTCAGCGATAATAGACACTGATGTAGGGCACAACTATTGTTCGTAGTAGTCGATATCATATGGTCTAGTAGTTCACACGGGGAAGGCCCCCACTGATTATGGTTATGGTTTGGGTAATGAAAAAAGGAACTGGTTAAACATACTTTCAACTACGGGGTAACCCCCACGGCAATTAGCCAACGAAAGTCAAACCACGTTTTCATAAACAACTTAAAACTAAACAACCAAACGTGAACTCACTCAACTTTGTTGTTGACTCGTTGTTACATGCCTTACAGGTCGCTAAACACTTGGAGCTTGCACGAGGAAGGAGTCGTTGTGGTGTGCGGACTGTTATGTTCCGTGCTTACTATTTAAATCCTTATGAACTTATTAAACTTGCGTTTTGAACTTTAACTTATAAACTATGGACTTATGCTTTAGGATTTACTTTTATGCTTCCGCTGTTTAAACTAAACATAGTTACTGGCTTTGGATACCGACCGTATTGTGGTTGGTCTTATTTACTTAATTACGATGTTCAATATGATTGGTGGCTCGATCCTGGTCACGTCACGCCTCCAAGCGGTGGTACTCCGCATGGTGGATTTTGGGGGTGTGATAGATTGGTATCAGAGCCATTGGTTATAGTGAACTTGGTTTTTAAAAGGGAAAAGTTTTTGATAAAACCAGACTATAACCAGTACAGTGCACAACGATCCACAACGACGCTTCGCTCCACGTGCAAGACTCGACACCATAAGTGGTATGATTTATGTTATATTGTCGGTTAGATAGTTCTCACTGTGCATTAGATAATGTGATAATTGCTATTTGAACATTGTGTGCTTACTCTCTATTGTCGTCCCACACTTACGCACTTTCGCGACACTTTTCTCACTTACGTTGCTTTGTTATGAAGATCATGAGCGGACGCGGAGGACGTATCAACCTCACTCAAGCCCAGTTGATGGCTTTGATCAACGAACGAGTCGCTGAGGCACTCGCAGCTAACCCAGTAGGAGGTATAACCTGCTATACCAACTCACCTTAGGACGTTTAGATCCTACCTTCGCAAACCAACCCTCGTGCTTAACCTTGTCTTTTATTCTCGCGCAACAGGTCAACATGCTCAAACTCCTGTGTGCACATTCAAGACCTTCATGGACTGCCGACCTACCACTTTCAGTGGCACCGAAGGAGCAGTGGGCCTTCTTCACTGGTTCGAAAAGCTTGAGTCTGTTTTCGAGATGTGCGAATGCCCCGAAGACCGTAGGGTGAAATATGCTACCGGAACACTTGAAGGAGCTGCGTTAACCTGGTGGAAGGCACAGGTTCAACTACTAGGACTGGCAGTTGCTAATGCCACACCCTGGAATGGTTTCAAAGAGCTGATCAAGGATGAGTACTGTAGTCGGGATGACATCCACAAGCTAGAGGTGGAATTTTACAATCTGAAGATGACGGGGTCTGAGATCGAGGCGTATACTAAAAGGTCAAATGAGCTGGCCATCTTGTGCCCTACCATGGTGGACCCTCCCATCAAACGTATTGAGCTGTACCTCAAGGGCCTTGTACCAGAGATTCAAAGTCACGTAACTTCAGCCAACCTGGGTACCATTCAGCAAATTATCAAGTTGGCTCATCGTCTCACCGACCAGGCGGTGGAGCAAAACAGGCTACCCAAACGTATTAGTGCGACAGCTACTTCTGATGCACCTACCGACAACAAGCGAAAATGGGATGGGAACTCCGGAAAGGGTTCTACTTCAGTTCAGTCTCAGCAGCGAAAGACTGATGATTACCAGAGTCCTGGTAAGCAATCTTCTGGTAGTCAAGGACAGGGTGGATACCGAGGGAACCACCCCAAGTGCAATCGGTGTAACAAACATCACAGCGGGCAGTGCAACAAAGGTCGTTGCCTGAGGTGTAACAAGTTTGGTCATGAAGCAAAGGATTGCAGGAGCGCCCGACCAGCAAATCAGAATCGCCAACAACAACAACAAGCCCCACAGAACCACCAGTAGCAGCATCAGCAGGGAAATAAAGGATGCTTTCAGTGTGGCGCTGAAGGCCACTTTAAGGGGAACTGCCCCGAGCTGAACCAAAACCAGAACAACAACCAAAGAAACGGGAACCACAATGGAAACAACAACGGAGGCAACAATGGAGGTAACAATAATGGCAATGGCGCCCAAGGTCGGGTGTTCGTGATTGGTCAGGGAGAAGCAAGGAACGATCCCAACGTTGTGATGGGTAAGTTTCTTCTGGATGACTTCTTTGTTACTGTTTTGTTCGATTCGGGTGCCGATACTAGTTATGTGTCCTTAAAAGTTAGCCAAATGCTTAAGCGCACTCCAACACTTCTGAACACCAAACACACGGTAGAACTAGCTAACGGTAAAAGTCTTGAAGCCACACACGTAGTTAAAGGTTGTAACCTCGTCTTAGCTGGTCAGACTTTCTCTATCGATCTTATTCCTATCACACTGGGTAGTTTTGACGTCGTTATTGGGATGGATTGGCTATCTCATCATCAAGCGGAGATTGTTTGCAAGGAGAAAATCGTCCGCATTCCTCGTTCTGGTAAACAGCCTCTCGTGATTCGTGGCGACAAGAGTGGTGCTGTCGAAGGCATCATCTCTTTCCTTAAGGCCCAGAAGTGTTTGCGAAAGGGCCACACTGCCATTTTAGCACTCGTTACTGACACCTCAACGGAAGAAAAGAGAATTGAAGACATCTGTATTGTGCGCGATTTTCCTGAGGTATTTCCTGAGGAATTGCCTGGTCTTCCGCCTCATTGCCAAGTTGAGTTTCAAATCGAGCTAGCTCCTGGAGTAGCGCCCATAGCCCGAGCGCCATATCGTCTAGCTCCATCAGAACTCGAAGAACTATCCTCACAACTAAAAGAACTCTTGGAAAAGGGTTTCATACGTCCTAGCTCTTCGCCCTGGGGAGCTCCAGTCTTGTTCGTAAAGAAGAAAGATGGTACTTTCAGAATGTGTATTGACTATCGCGAACTTAACAAGGTGATTGTGAAGAATCGTTATCCTCTTCCACGTATTGATGACTTGTTCGACCAGTACTCCAAGATTGATTTGAGATCGGCATACCATCAGCTGAGGGTCCGAGTTGAGGACGTCTCCAAAACAGCATTCAGAGCTCGCTACGGCCATTACGAGTTTCTGGTTATGCCATTCGGGCTGACGAATTCACCAGCGGTCTTCATGGATCTCATGAACCGAGTGTGCAAGCCTTACCTGGATAAGTTCGTTATTGTGTTCATCGACGATATCCTGATCTATTCTAAGAGTCAGGAGGAACACGAGCAGCATCTACGACTTATGCTGGAACTTCTTCGAAAAGAGCAGTTGTATGCCAAGTTTTCGAAATGTGACTTCTGGCTTCGCGAAGTCCACTTTCTAGGCCATGTGGTAAACAAGGATGGAATTCATGTGGATCCATCTAAGGTTGAATCGATCAAGAACTGGCCTGCACCCCGCACACCAACAGAAATCCGCCAATTCTTGGGTTTGGCCGGATATTACAGAAGGTTTATAAAGGATTTCTCCAAGATTACGCAACCCCTCACTTCACTGACTCAGAAGGGTGTCACCTATCGCTGGGGTGATGCACAGGAGTCCGCATTTCAACACCTAAAGGATAGACTTTGTAGCACGCCTATCCTCTCATTGCCTGAAGGCACAGATGATTTTGTAGTTTATTGCGACGCTTCCATCCAAGGACTTGGTTGCGTGTTGATGCAACGTGACAAGGTCATTGCCTACGCATCACGCCAACTCAAAGTTCACGAAAGAAATTACACTACTCACGATCTGGAGTTGGGAGCAGTTGTTTTCGCACTTAAGATATGGAGACATTACCTGTACGGTACCAAGTGCACCATTTACACCGATCACAGGAGTCTCGAGCATATCTTCAAGCAAAAGGAGTTAAACATGCATCAACGCCGATGGGTCTAACTCTTGAACGATTATGAATGCGCTATCAAATATCATCCGGGCAAGGCCAATGTTGTGGCCGACGCCCTCAGTCGAAAAGATACTATACCTAAGCGTGTACGTGCATTACAGCTTACCATTCACTCTAGCCTTCCCGCTCAGATTCGTGATGCTCAGGTCGAAGCATTGAAAGTAGAGAACATCAGGGTTGAGTCCCTACGAGGATCGAGGCAGCGGCTAGAACAAAAGGAAGACGGTGCTACTATGTAAACGGACGCATCTGGGTTCCACTTTATGGCAACTTACGCGAGCTTGTGATGGATGAAGCACATAAGTCTCGTTATTCAGTACACCCTGGTTCGGACAAGATGTACCACGACCTCAAGACTACATATTGGTGGCCTGGCATGAAAGCCCACATAGCAACCTACGTTAGCAAATGTTTGACTTGTGCGAGAGTCAAGACTGAATATCAGAAACCATCAGGCCTACTTCAACAACCAGAGATCCCGAAATGGAAATGGGAGCAAATTTCCATGGATTTCGTTACTGGTCTGCCTAGATCTCAACGCGGAAACGATACCATTTGGGTGATCGTAGATCGACTGACCAAGTCTGCACATTTTCTGGCTATCAAGAAAACGGATAAGTTTTCTACTCTTGCAGACATTTACCTAAAGGAAGTGGTATCAAGGCACGGAGTGCCAACCTCTATTATATCTGATCGTGACGCGCGTTTTACTTCAGACTGTGGCAAGCAATGCACAAGTCTTTTGGCTCACGTTTAGATATGAGCACTGCTTATCACCCACAGACGGATGGGCAATCTGAACGCACCATCCAAACCCTTGAAGACATGCTTAGGGCATGTGTAATCGATTTTGGTAATGGCTGGGAAAAGCACCTCCCGCTAGTGGAGTTTTCGTATAACAATAGCTACCACACCAGCATTCAGGCCGCTCCATTCGAGGCATTGTACGGACGCAAATGCCGATCACCTCTCTGTTGGGCAGAAGTTGGTGACAGCCAAATCACTGGCCCAGAACTTGTGATAGATACCACCGAGAGAATTACTCAGACACGACAGCGAATGGCGGCAGCTCGTGACCGTCAGAAAAGCTATGCTGATAAGGGAAGAAAACCACTCGAGCTCCAGGTTGGGGATCGAGTGCTACTAAAAGTCTCACCTTGGAAAGGTGTAGTCCACTTTGGCAAACGAGGCAAACTCAATCCGCGTTATGTCGGACCTTTCGAGGTCACCGAGAAAATTGGCAAAGTCGCCTACAGGTTGAATCTACCTGAAGAACTCAGCGGAGTTCACAATGTTTTCCATGTGTCGAATCTGAAGAAGTGTCTGTCAGATGAGACCCTCATAGTTCCTCTTAAGGAACTCACAATCGACGATCAGCTGCGATTCGTCGAGGAACCAGTAGAGATTACGGATCGAGACGTTAAGATCCTCAAGCATACCAGGATACCTCAGGTCCGAGTTCGTTGGAATGCTCGTCGTGGCCCAGAGTACACCTGGGAACGAGAAGACCAAATGAAACTCAAGTATCCCCAACTGTTTAAGAAAAACGCAACCACTACTGAGGCTGAAGCTACTGCATAATTTCGGGACGAAATTCCAAATCGACGGGGGGATGATGTGACACCCCAGGAAAATCAGGAAAACAACGCAACTTAACTAGCTTCCTCAGTAACCACACGCTAAATTTCGGGATGAAATTCTCTTAACAGGGGGAGAATGTGACAACCCTCATAATTCCATGTATTCCGTACAATTTATTAATGATAATTAATGGGCTTGACGACTGTGTGGAATTACGTAACTGCTTTCTGATATCAGTGTTATATTTACATGCGCCTGTTAACACACTAGTAATGTACAGAAAAGTCATTAAATAGTCCATTATGATTCCCTAACTGTTAGAAAGTAAAAACGTTACAAAAATATATAAATAGGACGCCTTACGAATTAATTTAGCACTTTAACGGATCAATATCCAACCGAACAACCGGACTTAACCCGGAACATAAAAATATTGACATTGACATTGTTTTTCTTTTTCTGAGCCAGTTAGGGTCCCCGAATACCCTAACACCCGTTATAAATTACTACACACTAGTAACTTAATTATTTTTCCTAATAAAATAACCAGCACTAACCTATTTAGTTGAAATTGAACAAATACCCCCCACCCCTTGAACCGAACGGTTCCCTTGGGGAACACACACCACTTTTGCATGATTATTTTAATATCATGTGCCTAATATCTAGTTTACACATTGACTAATGGATTTTAGGAAATTGTGGTTTATAATAAGACATGAGGGATAAGCACCATTACATTCATCAACACTAAACAAAAAAAAAATTGCCTTCTCTCCCTCTCTTGGCTACTCTCGGCCGAGAGCACACCCACAACCACCATCACTTCCCAACTTCAATCTTATTATTTTACATACACTCAAGTGTGAAGGATCACGTATAAGGAAGCTCGGTGCTTACGGATTGCCAAGGACCTCACCACAACGCTATTAACCAACCGTTTTTCGTCTAGTTTCTTCCCTAGCCACGAGCTAGTAGTAAGTGACTCTAAACACCCTATTGTTCATATCTAAAGTGGTTAATAAGAAATTTGACGGATAAAAATCATGAACATATAAGATCAAAGTTTAAAGTCTACTAAAAATGATGAACATGTTGGTTAAAGAATGAATATTAGTGTAAAACTCTTGGATCTTGTTTTGTTATGATTCTTGGTTGATTATCTGATATGTTGCTGGTTAATATTGATGTTTGATGTTGTTACGATCACTAATCATGCTAACGGAATCAATCGAATGCGTCTTAGAAGATTAAAGAATGAAAAACAGAATCTGTCCAAGTTTTACAGCCAACTTCAGTTGGCAGTAAACAGGTCATAAACTCTACGAAAAACTGATATTTTGAGCCTAAAAAGTGTTATTATGAAATACGGTTCTAATGGCACCGGAATCGTAATTTTTGGACTTCGTTTACTATTTTTAAAGCGTCATTTCGTAACAGCGGCGAGAGCTGCATTTTTCTGCTGAAAATATGTGTTTTGTTTTCTGTCATAACTTGGGTTCTGTGTAGAGTTGGATCATGAAACTTGTACTGTAGATGACCACCGATGTATTTGTAATTACCCCACTAGAATTTCGTAAATCGGACGCTCGATGAATTTTAAATAAATTATCCCGTGGACTATGGTCAGAAAAATATGAATCTGAGTTCAGTCCGGAAAATGAATTTTTATAAAATATTGGTAATGAACTGGACCCCGATATTTTTACACAATAAAATTTGGAATGTTTAAGACATTCTGTAAAAATTTAGGAATTTTTGGAATAATTTAACTATTTTATTAAAATGTCCGAAAACAGCCCGGTTTTGAATATTAATGCGGAAATGACATAAGTTGTGATTTGCGTGTCTAAATATCGAGTATGCTATCTGTGAATGATCTAACATGTTACATGTGTTACGCGCACTATCGTATGTTTGCTTATGAGTGGGGAATGGATGGGAAGTATATATGGGCATAAACAGTTAAAGTAATGCATGCTATGTGATAGATACGTGTAGAAACTTTGTGCTCTATTTGAAAATCACTAAATGACTAACTGGTAAATCATACTAGGACGTGATTGACCGACCTTGACTGTTAGCTATATTTGAGAATCTAACCGAGCAAACCAAGGTGAGTTCACACTTTCTACAAGGCATGGGATTCCCGGTGGTTTTAGGAATGGGTTAAAGAATTTAAAACTAAATCTACATATCCCCTTGGGAAGATATGTATGGCCATCCTCCATAAAGAGGATGCCATTATTAATCCTACGAATTCTCCTGGTGCAGAATACGTATGTTCGTCCTCCTGGTGCAGGACAACAACCTTAAAACTAGCTAGACAAAACTCTATCAGTAAGTCCCTCTTCATTATAACGACTTAATCGCCGAGGCCAATGGCGAGCGGGTCATTAGTTAATAGCGCTATTAGGTTTAACAAACCTCACACCGTGCCATTCGGACGGGCATGTACTAATGGACTATGGCAAACTGTCAGTGATGATAGAAACTGATGTAGGGCACAACTATTGTTCGTAGTAGTCGATATCATATGGTCTAGTAGTTCACACGGGGAAGGCCCCCACTGATTATGGTTATGGTTTGGGTAATGAAAAAAGGAACTGGTTAAACATACTTTCAACTACGGGGTAACCCCCACGGCAATTAGCCAACGAAAGTCAAACCACGTTTTCATAAACAACTTAAAACTAAACAACCAAACATGAACTCACTCAACTTTGTTGTTGACTCGTTGTTACATGCCTTACAGGTCGCTAAACACTTGGAGCTTGCACGAGGAAGGAGTCGTTGTGGTGTGCGGACTGTTATGTTCCCTGCTTACTATTTAAATCCTTATGAACTTATTAAACTTGCGTTTTGAACTTTAACTTATAAACTATGGACTTATGCTTTAGGATTTACTTTTATGCTTCCGCTGTTTAAACTAAACATAGTTACTGGCTTTGGTCACCGATCGTATTGTGGTTGGTCTTATTTACTTAATTACGATGTTCAATATGATTGGTGGCTCGATCCTGGTCACGTCACGCCTCCAAGCGGTGGTACTCCGCATGGTGGATTTTGGGGGTGTGACAGTGTGTCTTCTTTAACTCCAACTCGTGACTTTCTAGTCTCTCAATCAGCAAGTCTACAGTCAACACTTCTGGCGACTTGATAGTATTCTTCAGCATCAACGCATAATATTGCCAATCCATCTCATCTGGCAACGAATCAAACAATTTGTCGACTAGCTCATCTTGAGTATAGAAAATTCCATGTCTCGCCAGTTCCAGCTTTAGGTGCCCAAATCTCTCAATCATTTTACAAACTGATTCATTCTTTAAACAACCAAACAGATCAAACTCTTTTCTGAGAAGTTTCTTTTTACTTTTCACTATTTCTGCACTACCCAAACATTTAACTTCTAACTTTTTCCAGAGATCTTTAGCACTAGTTTATTCGATCAAAGATATTATATCTTCTCGAACAGATTGAAACAGCAATGCAATACATTTTTGCTCAGCAACAAATGATTCTATTTCATCAGGTGATGTTAAGCTTTCACCATTTTTGCCTCCATCATTGTATCCATTCTTTAGACTCTTCCAGCTAGGATAAGCAAAGGCCCTCAACCAATCGTCAAATTTCTTGGCCCACCGACTGTACTCGTCGATAGCCATCAACTTCGGGGGTTTGTTATATGTTCCAAATGCGCTTTCAACTTCCAAAACATCCGATAACTTTTTCTTTGTATTTGGCGTGTTCTCATTGGTGTTGTTCAAAGAAGTATCGTCTCCAGAATTTCCAGCAAACGCATACATGTCGCTAAACGGATTCATGAACAGATCATCCATCTTGCACGTACCTGAAAAAATCAGCAAACAGTTAGAAAAGTTTTTAAGGTTTTGAAAAACAGAGGTTTCAAGCGAAATCACTTGAAGCAGAATTTCTTCAAGCGAAATCAGAAAGTAAAACTTTCAAGCGAGATCAGAAAGTTTCAAGCGAAATCTGAAGTAATCTGATTTCGAGCGGAATCAGATGAAAACTTTCAAGTGGAATCTGACTTGTTCTGATTTCGAGCGGAATTAGATGAAAACTTTCAAGCGGAATCTGACTTGTTCTGATTTTGAGCGGAATTACAAATGTGTTTCAAGCGGAATATGAACTAATCTGATTTCGAGCGGAATCAGATTATACTTTCAAGCTGAATCAGCGAAGAACCTTTCGAGCGGAATCAAGTTTTTAGGTCATTTTTACCATTTTTAATCCGAGTTTTAATCTAAATCTTTGTAGGGTTTGTTAATACTATGTTTTACACAACATATGTGAAAATCAGACCATTTCAACCGCTAGAACTAGTTCAAATAAGAAAATTATGAGAAGAAGTGAGTAGAAATGAGAAAATCCGGTAGAATCAAGCTGCTATGGTATGAACTCCTCGTCCTGAGCTCTAATACCACTTGTTGGACCGTGTGCATGACCCTAAATAGTCAGTTAAGGCAGTTCATCATCGTTTACAGAGGCGGAATCAAAGTAAACAACGTCAAAACAACTTGTATCCTTTTAACTTTCTTTCTATTACTGATTGCGAGTCTTTACAATGAATTCTGAGTGAATTTTGACAGTACCTTGACTCTAATCACAAGACCTGATTTCGCTCCAACCGTTAACTAAAGAATTCATCACACACCTATTTATAGCCTCCTGATTCCGCTCCAAATGGCATGATCTTTTTGAGCGGAACCCCTATGAACATCTCGAGCGGAATCACAAGTTTACATGATTTCCTGATTCCGCTTCAAATGACACAAATGTCATTTGGAGCGGAATTACAACATAAAGTCCACTTTTCATGTTTTCCAACTCTATACAACTATCTAGACCTAAGACTTGATTAAGACGTAGTCATCAGACATTCAGTGCACCAACAATCATGAGTCGTGTAGTTCTTCTCGTGGACTTTCAGTTGTCTTGATGCATAAGGTATAACTTTACCTCGTTGCATAAGAACACAACCAAGGCCTAGATTCGACGCGTCACAATAGACAACAAAATCATCGTTTCCTTCGGGCAAAGATAGAACAGGAGCATCACAAAGTTTTCATTTTAGCGTTTGAAACGCTTCTTCCTGTTTGGGTCCCCACTCAAAAGGCTTATTCTTCGAGAAGTTCGAAATAAACCGTTGATAATAACCAGCAAGACCAAGAAAAGAACGAACTTTTGTAGGTGTCGTAGGTGTATTCCAATCCTTAATAGCAGCTATTTTGGAAGGATCCACATGAATACCCTGCTGGTTAACAATATGACCCAAGAACTGAACTTCTTTAAGCCAGAATTCACACTTGGAGAATCTAGCTAAAAGTTGTTCCTTCTTCAGGAGTTCCAGTGTCAGACGAAAGTGTTGTTCGTGATCGGCTTAAGACTTTGAATAAATGAGAATGTCGTCGATGAACACAATGATGAACTTGTCTAAATAAGGTTTACAAACCCTATTCATTAAGTCCATGAAAATAGTTGGGGCATTAGTCAAACCAAAAGGCATGACAGTGTACTCGTAGTGACCATATCTTGTGCGGAAAGCAGTTTTGGGAATATCTTCTTCGAGTACACGAAGCTGATGATACCCAGAACGCAGATCGATCTTGGAAAAACATGTAGCACCTTGCAGCTGATCAAAGAGATAATCGATTCGTGGTAGGGGATATCGATTCTTGATGGTAAGCTTGTTAAGCTCATGGTAATCAATACACATTCGAAAAGACCCATCTTTCTTTTTCACAAACAAGACTGGAGCGCCCCAAGGTGAATAACTCGGTCGGATGAATCCTTTATCAGATAACTCTTGAAGCTGTTTCGATAACTCTTGCATCTCAGATGGTGCAAGACGATAAGGTGCATTCGCAATCGGGTTGACATTAGGTACAAGATCAATATGGAACTCAACTTGATGAACTGGAGGTAAACCAGGCAGTTCATCAGGAAATACCTCTGGGTAATCTCGAATAATCAGAATATCTTGAATACACTTGTTCTTGCCTTTCTCCTCGGTGACATGTGCCAGAAATGCAACATATCCTTTTCGTAAATAATTTTGGGCTTTAGTACACGACATTAGTTTCAAACCAACTGAAGGTTTCTCGCCACGAACTTCTAGAACTTCACCAGACGAAAGAGGAATACGAACAATCTTATCGAAACAAACCACCTCAGCATGATGTTTAGTTAACCAATCCATCCCAACGATAATGTCGAAACTCCCAAGTTGCATTGGTATGAGGTCAATAGAAAAAGACCGTTATCGAGGTTCAATTGACAATCACGAATAATAGAATCGAGTACGAGAGGTTTACCAGTAGAAACTTCAACAGATAAGGGTTTCCTCAGTTTAGTTCAAGGTATCGCAAGCAAAGGCTCAAATGATAACTATACAAAACTTCTATCGGCGCCAGAATCCAAAAGAACAGATGCAGGTTGATGGTTAACAAGGAACATACCATTAACAACCTCGTTGTTAGCCCTTGCCTCATTTGCATTCAAGTTGTACGCTCGTCCACGAGCGGGATTTACATTCGCATTCGCGTTGACATTCGGATTTGAAAGTCTCGAACAATTGTTACAGAAATGACCCATCTCACCGAAATTGCAGCACGAACCAGGTGGGAATCTAACAGCATTTTCCTGAACCTGTGCTGGATTCTGAGCAGCTTGATTTTGACCTAGGCGACAAATGTTGGTCACATGCCCAAGTTTACCGCAAGTAGTACACTGCTTGCAAGCTTGTTGGGCAGCATGATGACCATTGCATCAAGCACAGTGAGGTGCAGTACCAGCATACTGCTTCTTTACAGGAGGTTGTGCCGGTGGGTTCTGAGCATTCTGTGCAGTGACTGTAAAGTTCTGGCAAGCATTGTGCTTCCTCGACTTCCTTGAAGACTCGCCTTTCTTACCGTTACCCTTACCCTTGTCTTTAACGGAATCAGTCGACTGCTTCTTATCACCCTTGCGGGTCAGTTTACCTTTTCTGACTTGAGACTCAGTCAGAGTAGCAGCCAATTCAATCACTTGACGAACAGTGGTATGATTACTACCACTTACAATGTCTTGCACAGAATCGGGTAGACCATCGATATACCTCTCAATCGCTTTCTCCAATGGGGTAACCATAGTGGGACACAACAAACTTTGCTCTTCATAACGATCCGTATACGCACGGTGTTCTCCCCCATCTTGTTTCAGATCATCAAATTCTCGTTCCAAAGCTCTAATCTCGTGACGGGGACAGAACTCTTTCATCATGAGAGCTCGAAGCTCTTCCCAAGTTTGTGCCAAAGCTATATCGGCACCCCAATCACGCATCACACCGTTCCACCATGTAAGAGCACGCTTCTCGAAAACACTGGATGCAAATTCAACCTTACGCTCATTCGGACACTGAACATGTCTAAATGTATTTTCGAGACTCTCGAACCATTGTAGGAGCGCAGTTGCTCCTTGAGACCCAGAAAACTTTAATGGTTTAGCCGAATTAAATGTTTTGAAACTACACTGAGCATTGTTTTTATTGTTTTTGTTCGCTTGATTAATCCGTGTTGCTAAGTTTGGAAGCACAGCTGCGATTTGCTGAGCGACAAGGGCTGCGATTGAAGCATCCTGTTCGGGATCACGTCTAGGTGGTATATTCTAAAAAGTACTAGGAAACATGAGAAACGAGTGAGATCGACAATTGGAAAAACAAAAGAGGTATTGAAAACATCGAAAAAACACAAGGAAGGCAATCATTCGTTCGTTACCTCGAACAAACAAACGACACACAGTGACTAATCAAAGTAAATGGGTCAATATAATGTATCGCGAAGAAATGATTTAGCCTATAAGTGGACACTCATCCCCAGAGTTCCCAGGTAAGAGTGACTGGTCCGATTATGTGGATTTGTACAAACACTCTAGCCTTAGACAGAAAACTCAGGATACAGGCATCCACCCTTCCAGATTGCACGTGTTCACATTATCTAGACCCAAACTTTGACGAGATTTTGAAAACTTAGAGGGTTCAAAACCTTATAATAAATCATCTACGAAGAGATGATTGGTTTTCAAATCGGATTTGTTATTGTGTTCTCGTTGTGGTTATCACCTAAAGATAGGTGACGGAATTGTTTTAAAATCTAAACGCAAATTTCTTGCGTTAGGGTCCTAGAAAAGTTTTAGCCTAGGTCAAAGCATTACTAATAACCTAATTCCCTATAACCATTGGCTATGGTACCAACTCTTCTATCACACCCCGACTGCGTTAAAACAACGAAACCGCGGCGGAAACGTCGGGGAGTGGAGTGGCAGAATTATTGTTTCACAGCCATGGATTCAAGAGTTTCGTTTTATTGAATTATTAACATTAAATATTGTCTTAAAGTTAAAACAAACAAATTAAACATCGTCTATCATTGTTATTATGTCGCTAAGGCCTCGTCCCAATCCAATGTGAGCATGCATCCTACTTGTAATCAACATCATTCGACACCACCTGAAACATATGTAAAAATAAAGTCAGCATAGAAATGCCGGCGAGCGCATAGGTTTTATGAGAGTATCAGATTCATGGCTCTTTACATATTGTAATAACTCGTACAAAAACCTGAGTCGATTGTTAGAAAATCTTGTTTTGTAAAATATTTGTATTGTAAATTGAATAACCAACTCGAAACATGTGACAAATGTCAAATTTTCATGTATCCGTACAATTAATTAATATTGATTAGTGCTTAATGACTGTGCTAAATTACAATTAATGACTTAAACTGCTTTCTGATTTCTGTATCATACATACATGTGCATCACATATTTCATACTGTCACACCATTTATCACATACAAAATCTAGTGACATAAACGATGCACAAAGCACAGTTAGCGGATAACTCAGAAACATGCTGACAATGTCAGTACATAGACAGACAGTGTTTTGAGACCCCGTAATGGCCAGAGACAAGGTACTACACTAGTATAGAGTGTAGGGAAGTAAGGACCATAAAACTGCGTCATTGGGTGGTAGTTTAAGTGCCGGAAAGTGCCTAAAACCCACACAAAGTGCAGAATTCTGCATATTTCAGCAAAATTCAGCATTTAAATAAGCTAGTATCATGCAAAAATATGGAAAAATGGTCCTGTATATGTGACAACCCTCACTAAACCAGGTATCCGTACGACTTAATTAATAATTAATTACTGCTTAATTACTATGCATACTCGAACTTGTGGATAAACTGCTACTTGAATACTGATACATGTACTTACTTGCATCATACTTTACTTGCTGTCACTCCATGTTTTGCTTACAGCACCTTTGTGACAACCTTGATGCACCAAAAGCACAGTAGCACAATGAACGGATAACCTATTAAACGTGCTGTCATAACTAGCACCAGGCAGGTACTGCCTCTAAGGCCTGTAAGAACCTGAGATAGTTTGCTACACTAGTGGTGAGTGTAGGGATATAAGGGTTGTAGAACTGCGTCACTAGGAATGAGATTACAGTGACCGGATATGCCTAAAACGTACCTTAAGTACAAAATTCAGCACTTTAAATAATAATTCAGCATCTAGCTAACTAATAAAGTGCCAAAACATGAGAAAAATATTACTAGACACTTTCCAAAGTGTCGGGAATAAGTTGTGTCACTAAAAGTAATAATAACGACACTTTAAAGCTTTGTTAAGCACTTTAACGGATCACTATCCAACCGAACAACCGGACTATACCCGGAACATAAAAATATTGCCATCAACACTGTTTTTCTTTTCTGAGCCAGTTAGGGTCCCTGAATACCCTAACACCCGCTATAATGCATAACACCTCAGTAACCAAGTTAACCTTTAACTTAACTTAACTAATAGCTAACTAATCGTTGGAAACTAACTAAGAACCCCCCCCCCTAACCAAACCGTCCCCAAGAGGGACACCTCTTGTCCTCCATATGATTATTTTAATCACCTTGGTCCCATATAAAGTAGACACATAAACCTTTGGGTAATAATCTTGATAATTGTCTATAAGAACAAGACTTAGCACATCATAACCATCCAACACTCAAACTCACAACAAAACTCTCTCCCTCTCCTTGGAGCTCTCGGCCGAACACACACACCCACACCCATCCATTTTCGAGTTTTGATCTTGCCATTCCAAGCTTGCACAAGGGATAAGGATCTCATACAAAGGAGCTCGGTGCATTCGGAACGCGAAGGACCTCTTCTCATTGCTTTTATCCACTCATTTTTCGACTAGAATCTTCCCTAGCCTCGAGCTAGTAGTAAGTTGCTTGAAACACACTCTCGATCTATTTTAAAGTGGTTAAAACGGTATATGATGGTTAAAACTCATGAACATACAAAATGATATGAAAAAGTCTACTAAAATGCTAAAAAGGATGGTTAAAAGCTTGATTGTTGTGTAAATCATGTAGGATTTGTTCTGTGCAATTATTTAGTGCCGATCTATGTTGTGGTAGCTCGGATCATTGTTTAACCCGGATTGGTCATGATCATAATCATGACATAGAGCTTGTTTAAGTGTAACAAGGGTTAAGTGATGAAACTCTACCACACGAGAAACTTGAACTTGTGTAAAAACGATTTTACTTACGAAATAGTGTTTAAAACTAGTAGATCTACGGATCTACAAGCGGTATTTTCAAAGGACCACGTGTCAAGAGAAAACATACTTTTAAAGACAGATCTTTCATAAACAAGAATGATTTTAGTAAACACACAAGTGTGTAAACACTTGTGTAACACAAAGTTTTGATGAAAGAACTATTTTTGTAAATGTTAACAAGAAGTTGTAAAGATAGAATTTCGTTAAAAACGAGACTTTTACGAAACCGGATTGATTTATACAAAAGATCCACTAAAAGTAATGGGATTTACTTCATATTTTAGATAAACCACAAGTTCATGTATTTTTGCGATTTACATCTATTTTGACTAGTTTGATGGTTTGAATAATGCTTATTGTTGATTGAGAAAATTGTTGGTTTGATTTGTAAAAGAAAATGATACGCTTGAAAGCGTGGCCACCTCCAGTTACAGAGGAAACTCTGGCGAAATTTTTCCAAAAACCTAACACTTAGAAATATTTTCACTACAAGTGTTAGAAATACATTTTTGACTTGTTTTCAAATTATAGATTTCGCCATGACTTTATTACAAGATTTCTACTTATCGGAGGTGGGATTTTCACGAAATAAAAACTTGCTAAGATATATATTTAGTATATATTTAGTAACAACACTTGTGAATTTTTATGATTATTTTGTGAACTATACAAATATTATTTTTAGGGTAAAAATAATATTACCAAATGATAACGATCCCAGAATAATACGAACGCCTTCATAATTAATAATAAGTTACAACGGTATAATTATTACCACCCGAGCTTTAAAACGTAACTTACGCATTTTCAGAAAATACCAATGAACGCGTATTTGTCAAGAATATTATTTCGGAAAATTGTATGAAATAAAATATAATATTTTTGGGAAAGGTGATTATATTTTGGAGTTAGAAATAAAATATATTTTTAAGTAGGACTTAATAATATATTTTGAAGGTATACAAACACGCATGTATTAAATTACCCATCCTTGGGAAGGAGAATAATTACCAAGTATTTACAAAATGTAAACACGAAATAGTTGTCTAACTATTTCCCAAAAACTTAAACCATAAGCTTAGGCACGGCCGTCCGTCTAATAGACTTAGTACGTGTAGGTCGTCGCACAGCTACTTGATCAGGAGATATACTTGGTAGAGACGCACCACGGTGAGTTCATGCTCCCCCTTTTCTCTTAACTGTTTTTGGTTTTATGACTCTCGGGGGTGAAATACATGTTACTATGATTACGAATATTTTCTTACATGGTATGGTTAGCGTAAGGAGGGTTATTATTTAGATCATGTGAGTGGGTAGGCGGAAACTTGGGACTATTAATCCTCATAGTAGGACCGAGGGGCAGGAGCGGTAGATCTATCTGGGTGTAGCGAGCCCAGCCCCAGGCCCAAACAGTACGGACCTCGGGGTGACTTTGTACCCAACGCATAAATCTGCTAGGTTTGAGTCTTCCTACTTGCACTTCACACATATCAATGGCCTTGCAAACCGTTGGTGATCTCTTTTTCCTTATTTGCTACATACCAGGATTTTTATACTTGCAAAGGTTTATTTACTCACTTACACATGAACTCGCTCAACATTATTGTTGATTTTTCAACTTACATGTATTTCAGGGAATTAAAGATCTGGCGCGGTATGTTGTGTTTTCCCGCTGCATATGGGTTCCGAGGTCATCCCGGTTTAGGAAATGTGACTTTTTCCTGGACGAGTCACAAATCTTAAACTGCGTTTTATTCATGTTGATGTTTATGTCTTTCAAAACAATATTTTATGTTATGATGGTGTAGTTCTAAGACAATGTTATGTTACTTCGGTTTTAAAACTTAAATCTATGGATGATCTTGCATGGTTTTATTATCATATAGCTTTGTTATGATTAAGCTATGGTATTAAGAAGTCACACCAAATTAACCACGCTTCCGCAAAGCCAGGGTGTGACAGCTTGGTATCAGAGCTCTGATCATAGCGAACTAGGATTCCTTCTCGAGTCTAGACTATGATCACTAGGGCTCTCACGAAAACATTTTTACACTGCATACCACTTAAGTCCAGATCCAAAACGTTTTTATAAACAAATGTTGAGCATATTTTATTTATTATTTTAGGCTCAGTCTGGGAGGCTGAGGCTCGGTCTGGGAGGCTGAGGCTCGGTCTGGGAGATCGACGTAGATGGCTAGTGGGACTAGGGAGTCAGTCTGAGGGGCTGGGAGAATTTGGCTAGTGGGACTAGGAAGAGCAGTCTGAGAGGCTGGGAGGCTAGTGGGACTAGGAGAATTATTTGATTGCTTACTTGGTGACTAATGTGCTTATCTGATTGTATGATTGATTGTTTGTACATATTTGTGTTTATGTTACAGACACCATGGACTCGCCCGGCACAGGTGATTCGGACACCACAGGCCCTAGACCCATAGTGTCAGACGACTTAGAGTCTTCGGAGCACGAGATCCACACATCAGATGTTACCAGCACAGACGAGGACGACTTTCAGCCCTTTGCGCTGCCCGACGCTGTCGATGAGCCCGCTGATGGTCCTTTTGCTGGGTACCTACCACTCGTAGAGATCCCTGCTCCCATACCTTTGGCCGTTTATCCTGCTTACGATATGCTCCTCGACGCCGACGTTGACGACTACGTCGATCTATTTGATGATGAGCCCCTGGAGGACGATGTTGAGGGCGAGGCCCTTCTAGCTGACGGTGGTCTTTTGTTACTCGCAGATGCTCCAGCTGAGGAGTCACCTGCACACTCACCCGCTCCAGACTCCTTCGAGTCTGTGGCCTCCGCACCGTCACACACTTAGAGAGCACAGCACTATTCACACGGTTCAGATCCTGACAGGGCATCATCTGCTGTCTCTACTCCTAGATTTGCTTTCGATCACGACCTCGATGAGGATTCAGACCCTGTTTTTCCCCCTGGATTTGACCAGGAGATAGAGTTCATCCACTTGGATCAGCCTATGGTTGACCCAGTAGACCCAGTTGACCCTGCATTCGCTGATCATGCAGATTTTGATATGGAGTTCGTTGATCCCGAGCCTGCCATGGCCCTTGAGCCAGTAGCTGCTCTTGACCCAGTGCTTGAGCATGACCCTGCTCATGCTAGCATACCTATTGATCCTGTGATTGCTGACCCACCCATTGATGATCACCCGGCTGATGCACCGCTACTGGAGGGTGACCATGTTATTGCTGCTGATCATGTCGATCCCCCACTTATCGCTGATATACCTGTTGACTCTTGTTGCACCCCACCTTGACCCTATGCCTGTACAGTTTGATCGAGCACTTTTTGAGGCACAGATTGACCCATGAGATGAGCACGCCCAGCATGGGTGGATTCCTGCGGATGATGAGCTTCCACCTATTCTTCCTCATACCACCGATGCACGTCGCATTGATTTCTCTTTTTCATTGGCATAGTACACACCTCCAGCTCGACCTGGAGAGGGTTCCTCGGCTCGTCCCTTTGGACATGTGCCGACATATATTCCAGTTATGCCACAGTCTTCATCTGCTATTCCCCCTGTACCACCATTCTTTGTGCCACCTTTTGATCCAGCCAGCGAGCCGCTTCTCTGGACGTCACCTT
The DNA here is from genome assembly GCA_030545235.1 of Helianthus tuberosus. NCBI lineage: Eukaryota > Viridiplantae > Streptophyta > Magnoliopsida > Asterales > Asteraceae > Helianthus > Helianthus tuberosus. The sequence goes on from CM060411.1 coordinate 85,874,869, forward strand.
CTGTTATGCCATCGACCGATCCCTACCATCCTTTCCATATGGGGTATACTATTGAGGACGTTCTGATGTCGTTTGTTGTCCAGCAGGAGGCACTCACACGGCGTATTCAGGAGCTTGAGAGAGCTCAGCCACCGCCGTGCCAGTGTCAGGGTCAGACCCACCCTACTTCTTCGCAGCACCCTCGACCATTGTTACCTGACTATGCTGCACGCCTTTTGGCACTTGAGCAGCAGGTTGCTTCTTGGTTGCGTACCCAGAGAGCCATGGAGGAGGACTGGCTCCATTTGCGACGTTTGTTCTACACCCATTTTCCCCCTCCTCCACCACCATCAGTTTAGGGCATCCTTAGTACAGCATGGGTAGACGCTGGTGAGAAGACGGCGATTGTTTTGACTGCACAGCATTTTTGGAGAGTGCATTTTGATTCTGACTTTTGTGACATGTATATGGATGTATTGACACTGGTTTGATATTCTTTTGGACTAGGGTGATGTAGCCCTTAGTCGATGGTGATGTATGACACTGTTATGTACCTGTACACTTACTATGTGGTCTTGATATATGGCAATCGCAGTATTCTCATCATATGTGATGTTTTGATTGATTATTTATGTTTTATAACATGGGATGTTGTGTGATTGATATGATTATAACATGAGATGTTATGTACTATTACTATCATAATAAAGCGTACGCATTATAACATGGGATCTTTATTTTGGCCTGACCGACGTGAACCCATCTTTTAGAAGATGCCGCCGAGACGTCAAACGCCGATGCCTACCAATGAGGCAGAACTCCAACAAGTCATCACTGCTGCCATCGCGCAATACGCCGCCTCGCAAGGAGGACCCAGCGGAAGCAGCTCAAACAACAATGGCAACAACAATCCACCTCATGGGTGCACCTACAAGCAGTTTCTAGACTGCAAGCCTGTCAACTTTGATGGCACCGGAGGTGCTGTCGCTTTTGTTCGTTGGGCCGAGAAGACTGAATTTGTTCTCTGCATGAGCAAATGTGCACCGAACCAGCAAGTCACCTACATTTCTGGGCTATTTTTGGATGGAGCCCTATCTTGGTGGAATTTGCAAGTGCAGACACTTGGTAAAGCTGCTGCCTACGCACTAACATGGACCGAACTGAAGGAACTAATGCGCAAAAAGTATTGTTCTCGCGCTGAAATCCAAAGATTGGAAACTGAGTTCTGGCATTTGAAGATGGAAGGTCCGAAGATCGCGGAATATGTTCAGAGGTTTCACGACCTATCGCATGTGGTACCCTATATGGTCACTCCAGAATTCAAGCGAATTGAACGCTTCATTTGGGGATTAGCTCCTCAAATCATAAGCATGGTGACCTCCTCCAAGCCTGCAACAATTACTGAGGCAATTGATTTGAGCGTGGCTCTCACTGAGGAGGCTATCCGCCTGAACAAGTTCGATGAGATCGAGACAAAGAAGAAAGAGACTCACGTCGAGTCATCCGGAGGTAACAAACGAAAGTTCCCGAACTTCAAACAAGGCACTAGTGGTGCTGTTAAGAAAGGAGAGCCAAACGCGCCAGCTCAGGTTACAGCTGGTGGTGGGAAGAAAGGAAAGGGATATATGGGCACCCAGCCCAAGTGCAACACCTACCAGCGTCACCATTCTGGCCGATGTGGTTTGAAGGTATGTGAAGCGTGTGGGAAACCTGGCCACTTGAAGGATTCTTGTTGGGCCACTGTTGGCCAGGGAGGCCAAGGAGGATTTGGAAACAGAAACAATAACCGGGGTGGAATTGGAAATCGCCCACAAGGAAACAATGGAGGTAATGGGAATCGAGGCAACAATGCGAATCAAGCAGGCGCTGTGAATCATAACCAAAGGAATAACCAAGCTGGAAATGGAGGTGGAAACGGGCAAAGACCTGGATGCTTTAACTGTGGTGATATCGGGCACTTTAAGAGGAACTGCCCAGAGTTGAACCAAGCCCGTGGAAGAGTGTTCCATATCGAAGCGAGGGAAGCGCGCCAGGACCCCAATGTCGTTACTGGTACGTTCCCTGTAAACCAACGCTATGCATCCGTTTTATTTGATACTGGTGCCGACTATAGCTTCGTATCGTTAGAATTTAAGAATATGCTTGGTTTAGCCGCTAGTAAGTTAGATATTCCCTACTCAATCGAATTGGCTAATGGGAAGTTAGTAGAAGCCAATGAAGTGATCAGAGGATGTGCAATCGAGTTGGGAGAACGTGAGTTTACTTTGGATCTACTACCAGTCCAGCTGGGGAGCTTTGACGTAGTAGTAGGAATGGATTGGTTATCAAGCAACAAGGCAGAAATTGTTTGTCACGAAAAGATCGTTCGTATCCCGACCGAAGATGGTGAAATGATTGTGGTTCATGGCGAAAAGCGCGATACGCCGTTAAGAATCATCAGCTGCCTCAAAGCGCGAAAGTGTCTACAGAAGGGGTGTGCTGCCTTCCTGGCACACATTGTAGACAAGAAAGCTGCAGAACCGAGGATCGAAGACATCCCTGTCGTGAGGTAGTATCCGGAAGTCTTCCCGGAAGACTTGCCTGGACTGCCACCTCAGAGGCAAATGGAGTTTCACATCGATTTACTCCCAGGCGCCACGCCTGTGGCTAAGGCACCTTATAGACTTGCCCCGTCTGAGATGCAAGAATTGTCGACACAACTTCAAGAGTTATTAGACAAGGGATTTATCCGACCAAGCTTCTCGCCTTGGGGAGCTCCGGTCCTGTTTGTCAAGAAGAAGGACGGTAGTTTTCGTATGTGCATAGACTACCGGGAGCTGAACAAGCTGACGATCAAGAATAGATATCCTCTGCCAAGAATTGATGATCTGTTTGATCAATTGCAAGGTTCAAGCTTTTACTCAAAGATCGATTTGCGATCTGGATACCATCAGTTAAGGATACAAGAGGAGAGTATCCCGAAGACAGCCTTCAGAACTCGTTATGGACACTACGAGTTCCTTGTTATGCCGTTTGGGTTGACAAACGCACCTGCAGTCTTTATGGATTTGATGAATAGAGTTTACAAGCCGTACTTGGACAAGTTCGTGATTGTGTTTATCGACGACATCTTGATTTATTCAAGGACAAAGGCTGAGCACGAACAACATCTAAGAGCTATTTTGGAGATGCTGAAGAAAGAACAGCTGTATGCCAAATTCTCTAAGTGCGAATTTTGGCTACGTGAAGTCCAATTTCTTGGACATGTGGTGAATGGAGATGGAATCCATGTGGATCCAACCAAGATCGAAGCGATCAAGAATTGGGAAACGCCTAAGACGCCAACCGAGATTCGACTATTCTTAGGTTTGGCTGGCTACTATTGAAGGTTCATTGAGGATTTTTCAAAGATCGCTCAACCATTGACGCTCCTCACCCAGAAAGATAAGAAGTTTGATTGGGGAATCAAACATGAAGAAGCGTTTCAGCTGTTGAAGGATAAGCTCTGCAATGCGCCACTCCTAGCACTACCGGAAGGTACTGACGATTTCGTGGTATACTGTGACGCCTCGCGTCAAGGATTGGGTTGCGTATTGATGCAACGCCAGAAGGTTATTGCTTACGCATCACGTCAGTTGAAGGTACATGAGAAGAACTATACCACGCACGATTTGGAGCTAGGCGCAGTGATATTTGCTTTAAAGATCTGGAGACACTACCTATATGGTACGAAATGTACAATTTTTACAGATCATAAGAGCCTACAACACATATTCAACCAGAAGGAGTTGAATATGAGACAAAGACGATGGGTTGAGTTGTTAAATGATTACGATTGCGAGATAAAGTATCATCCAGGGAAGGCGAATGTGGTTGCCGACGCCCTAAGTCGAAAAGAGAGGATCAAGCCCATAAGGGTTAGGGCTTTAGAAATGATTATCCAAACCGATCTTTCCTTGCGCATTCGTGCCGCGCAGAAAGAAGCTCTTAAGGAAAGAAATCTTGAAGAAGAATATCTCCGTGGGATGGAGAAGCTATTGGTGCCAAACGAGGAAGGAACGTTATGTTTTGAGAAAAGGATTTGGGTTCCTCTGTTTGGTGGTTTAAGGAAAGTTGTTTTTGATGAAGCTCACAAATTGCGGTACTCTATCCATCCAGGAGCGGATAAGATGTACCAAGATCTCAAGGATTACTATTGGTGGCCTAGGATGAAGGGCGATGTTGCTATTTATGTGAGCAAGTGTCTAACGTGTGCTAAGGTGAAAGCGGAATACCAGAAGCCTTCAGGACTTCTGCAACAACCTGAAATTCCCAAATGGAAATGGGAACAAATCTCCATGGATTTTATTACAAAGTTGCCAAGAACGCCAAGAGGCCATGACACTATCTGGGTGATAGTTGACCGCCTAACAAAGTCCGCACACTTTCTGCCAATCAAAAAGAAGGATAACACCAGCAAACTGGCAGAGATATACATGAGAGAGATCGTCGCACGCCATGGAGTGCCTCTCTCGATCATCTCTGATAGAGACGGAAGGTTCGTGTCAAGGATATGGCAATCCTTCCAAGAAGCTTTTGGCTCACAACTAAATCTGAGCACTGCATTTCACCCTCAGACCGACGGTCAAAGCGAGCGGACTATTCAGACCTTGGAAGATATGCTGAGAGCATGTGTTATGGATTTGGGCGGTAGCTGGGATAAGCATTTTCCACTGATCGAATTTTCATACAACAACAGCTACCACACCAGTATTGGAGCCGCGCCATTCGAAGCTCTTTACGGACGCAAGTGTCGATCACCCCTATGCTGGGCTGACACAGGTGATAGACAGCTTGTTGGTCCCGAAATCGTCCAAGAGACGACAGACAAGATTGCGCAGATTCGAAAACGCATCGAAGCAACTCGCGAAAGACAGAAAGCCTATGCGGATCCAAACCGGAAACATTTGGAGTTCCAAGTTGGAGATATGGTTTTATTGAAAGTTTCACCCTGGAAGGGTGTGGCACGCTTCGGAAAGCGTGGGAAGTTAAATCCGCGCTACATTGGCCCTTTCAGAATTTTGGAAAGAATAGGACTAGTAGCATACAAGCTGGACTTACCTGCCGAGCTGAATGGAGTTCACGATACATTTCATGTATCCAACCTGAAGAAAAGTCCAACTCAAGATACCATTGCCATTCCCACCGACGAGATTCATGTTGACGATACGCTCCATTTCGTTGAAGAACCTGTTGAGGTTACGGATTGGAAAGTAAACAAGACCCGCCGGTCAAGGTTCGTTGGAATGCCAGACATGGTCCTGAATACACCTGGGAGCGTGAGGACCGGATGAAAGAGAAATACCCCCACTTATTTCCTAAGAACCCTGCATCTACAAGCAGAACTTAAAATTTCGGGACGAAATTTTTCTAACGGGGGGAGAATGTGACAACCCTCACTAAACCAGGTATCCGTACGACTTAATTAATAATTAATTACTGCTTAATTACTATGCATACTTGAACTTGTGGATAAACTGCTACTTGAATACTGATACATGTACTTACTTGCATCATACTTTACTTGCTGTCACTCCATGTTTTGCTTACAGCACCTTTGTGACAACCTTGATGCACCAAAAGCACAGTAGCACAATGAACGGATAACCTATTAAATGTGCTGTCATAACTAGCACCAGGCAGGTACTGCCTCTAAGGCCTGTAAGAACCTGAGATAGTTTGCTACACTAGTGGTGAGTGTAGGGATATAAGGCATAGAGCTTGTTTAAGTGTAACAAGGGTTAAGTGATGAAACTCTACCACACGAGAAACTTGAACTTGTGTAAAAACGATTTTACTTACGAAATAGTGTTTAAAACTAGTAGATCTACGGATCTACAAGCGGTATTTTCAAAGGACCACGTGTCAAGAGAAAACATACTTTTAAAGACGAATCTTTCATAAACAAGAATGATTTTAGTAAACACACAAGTGTGTAAACACTTGTGTAACACAAAGTTTTGACGAAAGAACTATTTTTGTAAATGTTAACAAGAAGTTGTAAAGATAGAATTTCGTTAAAAACGAGACTTTTACGAAACCGGATTGATTTATACAAAAGATCCACTAAAAGTAATGGGATTTACTTCATATTTTAGATAAACCACAAGTTCATGTATTTTTGCGATTTACATCTATTTTGACTAGTTTGATGGTTTGAATAATGCTTATTGTTGATTGAGAAAATTGTTGGTTTGATTTGTAAAAGAAAATGATACGCTTGAAAGCGTGGCCACCTCCAGTTACAGAGGAAACTCTGGCGAAATTTTTCCAAAAACCTAACACTTAGAAATATTTTCACTACAAGTGTTAGAAATACATTTTTGACTTGTTTTCAAATTATAGATTTCGCCATGACTTTATTACAAGATTTCTACTTATCGGAGGTGGGATTTTCACGAAATAAAAACTTGCTAAGATATATATTTAGTATATATTTAGTAACAACACTTGTGAATTTTTATGATTATTTTGTGAACTATACAAATATTATTTTTAGGGTAAAAATAATATTACCAAATGATAACGATCCCAGAATAATACAAACGCCTTCATAATTAATAATAAGTTACAACGGTATAATTATTACCACCCAATCTTTAAAACGTAACTTACGCATTTTCAGAAAATACCAATGAACGCGTATTTGTCAAGAATATTATTTCGGAAAATTGTATGAAATAAAATATAATATTTTTGGGAAAGATGATTATATTTTGGAGTTAGAAATAAAATATATTTTTAAGTAGGACTTAATAATATATTTTGAAGGTATACGAACACGCATGTATTAAATCCCTCATCCTTGGGAAGGAGAATAATTACCAAGTATTTACAAAATGTAAACACGAAATAGTTGTCTAACTATTTCCCAAAAACTTAAACCATAAGCTTAGGCACGGCCGTCCGTCTAATAGACTTAGTACGTGTAGGTCGTCGCACAGCTGCTTGATCAGGAGATATACTTGGTAGAGACGCACCACGGTGAGTTCATGCTCCCCCTTTTCTCTTAACTGTTTTTGGTTTTATGACTCTCGGGGGTGAAATACATGTTACTATGATTACGAATATTTTCTTACATGGTATGGTTAGCGTAAGGAGGGTTATTATTTAGATCATGTGAGTGGGTAGGCGGAAACTTGGGACTATTAATCCTCATAGTAGGACCGAGGGGCAGGAGTGGTAGATCTATCTGGGTGTAGCGAGCCCAGCCCCAGGCCCAAACAGTACGGACCTCGGGGTGACTTTGTACCCAACGCATAAATCTGCTAGGTTTGAGTCTTCCTACTTGCACTTCACACATATCAATGGCCTTGCAAACCATTGGTGATCTCTTTTTCCTTATTTGCTACATACCAGGATTTTTATACTTACAAAGGTTTATTTACTCACTTACACATGAACTCGCTCAACATTATTGTTGATTTTTCAACTTACATGTATTTCAGGGAATTAAAGATCTGGCGCGGTATGTTGTGTTTTCCCGCTGCATATGGGTTCCGAGGTCATCCCGGTTTAGGAAATGTGACTTTTTCCTGGACGAGTCACAAATCTTAAACTGCGTTTTATTCATGTTGATGTTTATGTCTTTCAAAACAATGTTTTATGTTATGATGGTGTAGTTCTAAGACAATGTTATGTTACTTCGGTTTTAAAACTTAAATCTATGGATGATCTTGCATGGTTTTATTATCATATAGCTTTGTTATGATTAAGCTATGGTATTAAGAAGTCACACCAAATTAACCACGCTTCCGCAAAGCCAGGGTGTGACAGTATACTTTCCTAAGTGTCAGGAATTAAAAGTGTCACAAAAGGGTACTTAAAGAACACTAAACAGAATAACTCGACACTTTAACGAACCGGTATCTAACCAAACAACCGGACATTAACCGGAACACCAAAATGTTGCTAGAAGCATTGTTTTATTATTTCTTGGCTAGTTATGGTTCCCGAACACCCTAACACACTATATAATGCATCATACACTTAAAACACTAAACTTTACACTTAACCTCCAACTAATTATCTAATTTACCATTCAAAGTTACATTACCCCCCCCCCCCTTCACATTTACGGTCACTAGAAGTGACCCCACCCTCAAGATTGCATAATCTTCCTAAAATCTCATCTTGATCTTTGCTTAGATTGTAAAAGATTGTGTATGTACTTATTGAAACATTAGAATCAATGGACAATAGAGAATTGTGGTTATAAGTACCCATCTTCTTCAACACTTCACCTTCACCACCAACCTCCTTCTCCCTCTCCCTCACTTCGGCCGAAAGCTCCCCCACACACCACCATTATTTTCCTTTCAAGTCCATGCAATCCAAGATCATTCAAGGGTGTTAAAAGGTGATTAAAGAAGCTTGGAACTCTTGGATCTTGAAGGACCTCTTTTGTTTGCTATTATCCTTCACCTTTGTTATCACCATCTTCAAGTGTTCTTCCCTAGCTTAGAGCTAGTAGTAAGATCCTTGTAACCCTTGTTTACTTCTATTTTAGTTGGTTAAAAGATGTAACATGTTGTAAATCACAAGAACACTAAAAGACATAAACATGGATCATAAACAAAAGCTTAACATATGATGAAATCTTGATGAAATGATGTTGTTTAGTATATGTATGATGTTTGATTGTTGATCATTTGAAGAATATGATGTTGATCATCACATAGAACTTGCTAGATTGTGATTAAACACATGATCTAGCAAGTGGGAGGATGATTATGTGACAACATAAGATGATCATCCTCTTGCGTAAACATGAACTTGATAAATGAAATGATTTCTTGAAAAATAATAAACAAAGTGAATTGATAGTCTTGTGGATCCAAGATTTGTGAATGATTTTCCCAATAAAACCGAGTTCAAAATATGATTTCTAATAGATCGTGGTTTTTACTTAAACCTACACTATTTTTAGTGATAAAACAAGTGTATAAGCACTTATGAAACAAGAAGATCTAATAAATAAACATTTTTGTAGAATATGTTTAAAAGTTGTAAACACCTAGTTTCTTTAAGAATGAGCTTTTTAAAGGAATAAACACACTTTAAAGGGTAACTAAACCCACTAAACACTTTACCAAGTTACTACAAGTTTTTGCGAAAAGATCAAGTTCATAATCTTTATGTAAATAGCTTGTTTTTGCACTTGGTAAGTGAAAGATGTTTAGGGTTTGATTGTTGATTATTGTGTGTTGATTTTGAAAAGAAAATGATATGCTAAATAGCATGGACACCTCCATTTTCAAAGGAAACTATGGCCAAATTTTCTAAAAATATAAACACTTACATAAATATTTTCTAACAGATATTTACTAGTGTGTTTTAACTTTGGATATCAAAAATAAACTCTGCCATAGATTTTGTTACAAAAACTACAAGTCTTGGAGGTTGGTTTTACAAATAAAAATGGATAAATATGTATTTAGAATATATATTTACATTACAGACATTGTGTGTGATTATGTGTATATTTCGTGTAATAGTTATATTGTTTTAAGGGTTAAAATAATATAACTTAACAAGATACAAGGATTTACAATCCAAAATAATACCAAAAATCTCACGGGATAAATACATAAGTTACACACTTGATATTGTGAAACCGAACGCAAAAACGTAACTTACGAAATATTCCGGAAAATACTCTTATAAGTATATTTTTGGAGAATATTATTTTGGAAACGAAAGAAGTGAAAATATGATTTTTACGTATTACCAAGTTATGACAAATTTTCAACAAGAAGAAAATATAATATTTTTGGGAGATAAAAATATATTTTCCTTGTATATTTAGAAGATATATGATTTTTGGGAAAATATATATTTTCTTGGAATACATTATTTTTGACAAATAAGTTATATATATATTTTCTAAAGTGAGACTTGAAAATATATTATTTTGAGAATACAAAGGTACATGTATAAGATACCCCATCCTTGGGAAGGAAATACGAAATTAAATACATGAGAAGTATTGTTGCAAAATATTGATTAAACTTTTATTCCAAAATTTAATATAATTTAAAGTTAAAATAATTATTATTTTAACAAGTGATTATAACTTGGAATAATATCAGAAACGTAACTCAAAAACGTAAATACAAAGGCAAGGCACGGCCCGTTCGTCTAATAGACCCTAGTACATTGTAGGAGTCGTGTTTGCTGAGGAGACTTGAGTTACGAGCACAGAAGACACAAAACAGTGAGTTCATGTCCCCCCTTTTTTGTTAACTGTCACACCCCGACCGCGTAAAACAACAAATCGCGGCGGAAACATCGGGGCGTGTTGTAACAGAATTAATTGTTTCAAATCCATGGCAATTGAAGTTTCATTTTATTAAACATTGAATAATTACATCGTCTGGAAATCTAAATACACAAATTAAACATAGTCTATCATTGTTATTGAGTCACTAAGGCCTTGTCCAGTCCTATGTGAGCATGCATCTTATCAATCGATATCATTCAACAATACCTGAAACATATGTGAAAACGAGGTCAGCAAAGAAATGCTGGCGAGTACATAGGTTTTGTGAAAATAAGATTCATGACTTCTGTTTAAGTAAATGTTTAGTCATGAACCTTGTAATTTGCTTTGCCTTTGTAAATCATTTGAAAAATAATAAGTTCAGGTGATATGTATAATAAGAGAATAATGCATGATTAAATGAATAACCATGTAAAATGAGTTTGTATAAGATAAGTTGTTTGTAAATAAATGTCTTGTGAAAAGTATGTTACTTGTATAAAATGTTCTATGTCTCAAACTGAAATGATTCAAATAACGCTACAATATGTAATACCATACAAACACTTATATATAGGAAGTACCAGCGGCGTATCCACCATGCTTGTATCATATTACACATGCACCGTTACTCAAATTACTTACCCAAACAAACCACCAATGTAAGATGTCCATGTTTAAACAAATTGTCAAATGTATTGAATAATATAACAAAATGTTTATGTTAAGATGTAAATCATGTCATGTAAAATCAATGTCAAAAGTGTTTGTGTCAAATGTAAACCATGTAATGTGTAACCAAAATGATATGTATGGCTAGTGAAATGCATCAACTAAACCATAGGAAAAACGCACAAAACAAAGTATTGAAGTAAAACTTGGTTTAAATCAATACTATGTTTTGTGGAAATGCATGATCAAATGTAAATCATGTCCAAATGTTTACCCAATCGTTAAACCTCTTTGTGAAATCGTTCCAATCATTCTTGTTATTTTAATCATTCAAAGCGTTCTTGTTTTAAAAATCTCAGGTATGAAATAACAGTTTCAACTTAGAGTTTCTCAAATCAAAGTTCTTGTAATTTTGAAGCATGGGGGGTGGGGTATTTATAGTAAAAGGTCCACCGTTAAGATCGTTTCATGGAAAACGTGCCTTAATCGTAACCGTACAAGTGTTGGAACCTTATGGTGACTAGAAAATGGTTCTTATCAGCTGACTAGACAAATGAGAATGTGTGGTGGTGGATCAAACAGCTGCAATATGCTGTTAGAAACATTTAATCTGGTCAGAAGGTCTGACGCGGGCCGCCTGAGGATGTTAAGATCTTGAGGCGGGCCGCCTAGGAGTCACAGATCAGAACAAAGTTTCAGAAATGACAGTTTCAGTCCCTGCACGTGTTTAAGCCCATTTCCGGCACTTCTAAGGCCCGTAAAGCCAACTTTAAGGCCCTATAATGATGCCTAAACATTGTGGACATGAAACATGCTCAAAAATATGCCGGATGATGGTTCGTTTGGTCGTACGAACGCGATGTTCGCTTAATTACGACGGAATGCGCATAAGCGCGAAAAACAATCCAAATGACGCAACGAATGGATTTTTGGCAAGCCAAACACTAAAGCATAATATAGTCATGCTTACATAAATTTTTGGATGTCCGGATGTATTCAGAACGTAAGTTATGCGCGAAAGTGCAAACTTGTGCACTTTTTGACACTTTTAGTCCCTGAATGACCCAAAAGTTTATTTTAGCACACCGAACCCCTCAAAGCCTATTTCTAAGCTATGTAAAGGATATTTAAGGTGTGTTTAACTTATGGTCATGTTCCGGAATGTCCGTTACAGTTCAAATTGGCATACTTTCGCAGTTTGTCAAGTTTAGTCCCTGTAAGCGATTTAACTTGATTTTGCAATACCAAAGCCTTCAAAACTTATTTCTAAGTTATGTAAAGGTTATTTAAGGTATGTTAAGCCTATTTCACTATTCTGGAGTGTTTGTTGCATTAAACTGGTTATATTTACGCATTAGTGCGTGTATAACCTTCCAGAAAGCGATTTAGAGCTTGAAATCGGATAAGAGTTGATATGTGCAAAAGATACACATATTTATCCAAGTCCAAAGTATGAAATACAATATTTCATTGGTTTGGCATTTGTTTGATGGCCGTGGAGGCACAGGTGTTACAGTCTCCCCTACTTTAGGAAATTTCGTCCCGAAATTTATTTAGAGGAAACTTGTGAGAGCTTGAAAATATGAAGTTGAAAAGATCAAACAACATTGGTTAGGGTTCTGAACTTCTAGTAACTTTAATAACATCATGTTTGCAATGTAAGAGGGATACTTATATACAAGTATATGAAGCGTCATTGGTGCGTCCACCATACCTCCATTACATCGTTCTCATTTTGTTATTGTTGTCACTATCGGTTCTTACACATAATAAATCCTACTGGGTTTCTGTGCACTAAATTTCATAATTATGTACGCGTCCATAATTAGACAATTCCTTGCACAGTTCACACAGTCTATTTTATAATGTGTCGGGTAAAACCAGATGAACAATCCTGTGATGAGTATGACTAGACCGCCATAGAGTCCTTTTAATTAAATCAATAAATGATCTAAATAGACTATCAAGGAGTCTGTCCAGCTACATCACTAGATGTCGTTCTTTAACCAAATTGTGAATCAATCTTTTAGACTAGACCACTAAAAGGATCTCTTATGAATCACGGAGTGGTACTATATAACCCAAGGGTCTTAACTACCAGGTAGAAGCCCATAAGGATTTAAGGTAGTACCTTTTGAATATCCTACTATGAATCTCTCATATGAAAACATGAAAGATTCTATGAAGATTTGAAAATCGGATCACACAAAATCATAGAGGAGAACACATAAACACATATCACATAACCACAAAATTGTTCGTTAAATTGTCTTGTAAATTGCGTACATGCATTTAAAGCACACTAGGAATCCATTCCGTGGATTTCATTTGGTACTTTAAACGTTATCAAGAATCCAACTATAAAGATAGAAAGATTCAAAAAGAAAATTCGATTTCGATTACTAGGAAACGAAGTGTTCGAATTAAGGTACATAAGGAATCCAATTAAGGACTCTGATTTGAACGATAATCATCCACAAGGATCTAATTGTAAAGATAAAAAGATCCCATATGAATTTTAGAAGTTGAAGATGTTTTGAAACCTTGCACTGGATGTGCTTAGGTCAAAACATGATGTAAAATGCTTATGAAGTTGAGATGCTTGATATGTCAAGGCGACATATGAATCAGAATTTTGAAGGTTAAGTCAATGTATGAGGAAAATATTTTTGAAAACTATGCATGGGGTTCTTTTAAGAAAAATGTGTTTAACGTTTTTTTTTTGAAACCTTATATATAATACTTTTTGAAATCATAAAGTAGGTGTATTAGGTAGATATATTTACAAAAATGTTTTAAAATCATGCGAGATGAATTTTGAAATTATGTATAAGGTTTTTGAAAGACATGAATGATACTTTTCGAAATCATGCACTTGATCAGAAAATGTATTGTGTTAATATTGTCTTCAGACTATATGAAATATTTTGAAATTAGAAAGGTTGGTTTTGATAACATGGCCAATGTTTTTGAAATAACATAGACAATGCATCTAGAAAAATTGTTTTCAAACTATATGAAATGTTTTGAGATCATGAAGATTGTTTTGAAATACTGGTACTGTGTAGGTTGAAAAATCAAAACGTAATGGGTATGAGATTTGAAAATACCCTTAGTTATCTAACCAAGGATTTAAAGGAACAGATGTGCGAAAAGCACGATTACTCATAATGTCACTTAATTTTCTGTACTTTGTTTCTTAGAGTGAAACGAGTACTTAAAATTTTCGAGGGAATCATGAGCAATCATTTGAAAGAGAGAAATCACAAGAGTAGTTTGTAAGGTACATAGTTCCTTGATGTAGGTATCATAGGAAAAGCCATACACACCTAGCAGGGGGTTGAGCTGGTTGGTTGGGGACTGCTTTACCATTGTGAGCGACCATGACGAAGTTCTGAGAAGCCTTTCGCTTCTTTGACTTCTTAGGGGATCGTTCATCCATGGTCTTTGATTCCTCGATTGGTTTATTGGCTGATGGTGTTGTCGCCTGACTAGGTCCTGCCTGTCTTGGTGACTCTTGAGTGGCTTCATCCTGGAGATGATACATGGCAGTAGCTAATTCAACAGTCTTCAGGACTACTTCGCCTATTCGCTGAGCGAATTTTGGCTGCTTGCTCAGATATCTGGGCGTCATCGTGATGAAGAGACATTCTTGAAGAAAAAGAAAGGCATAGGGAGAAACAGGTGAAAGATTATTGGACAATCAAAACAGAAAGATAACGCATGAAAATTGCGATCATTTGTTTGTTACCTAAGGCAAACAAATGAGACGGTGACTAATCAAAGTAAATGGGTCAAAAATAATGTATCGCGAAGACATGCTCGCCTATAAGTGAACACCCATCCCAAGAATTCCCAGGTAAGCACAACTGGTCTCGCGTCTGATGAGATGTATACGAAGTGCTTGCCTAGACAGAAAACCCAGAATACAGGCATTCACCCTTCCAGTTTGCACGTGTTCACATTATTTAAAACCCAAAACCTTGACGAAGTTTTGAAAACTCAAAGGGGTTCAAAACCATATACTAGAGAGTTCAAAACCTTACAATAGAGGGTTCAAAACCTAGTAATCAATCATCCTAGAACAGATGATTAGTTTTCAAAGCGGTTTTGAAATTTATGTTCTTGTTGTGGTCGTCACCTAAGGATAGGTGACGGTATTGTTTTATGACTAAACGCAAGTAAACTCGCATTAGGGTCCTAAGAAGGTTATAGACTAGGTCAAAGCATTACTAATAACCTAATTCCCTATAACCATTGGCTCTGATACCATCTTTTCTGTCACACCCCGACCGCGTAAAACAACAAATCGCGGCGGAAACATCGGGGCGTGTTGTAACAGAATTAATTGTTTCAAATCCATGGCAATTGAAGTTTCGTTTTATTAAACATTGAATAATTACATCGTCTGGAAATCTAAATACACAAATTAAACATAGTCTATCATTGTTATTGAGTCACTAAGGCCTTGTCCAGTACTATGTGAGCATGCATCTTATCAATCGATATCATTCAACAATACCTTAAACATATGTGAAAATGAGGTCAGCAAAGAAATGCTGGCGAGTACATAGGTTTTGTGAAAATAAGATTCATGACTTCTGTTTAAGTAAATGTTTAGTCATGAACCTTGTAATTTGCTTTGCCTTTGTAAATCATTTGAAAAATAATAAGTTCAGGTGATATGTATAATAAGAGAATAATGCATGATTAAATGAATAACCATGTAAAATGAGTTTGTATAAGATAAGTTGTTTGTAAATAAATGTCTTGTGAAAAGTATGTTACTTGTATAAAATGTTCTATGTCTCAAACTGAAATGATTCAAATAACGCTACAATATGTAATACCATACAAACACTTATATATAGGAAGTACCAGCGGCGTATCCACCATGCTTGTATCATATTACACATGCACCGTTACTCAAATTACTTACCCAAACAAACCACCAATGTAAGATGTCCATGTTTAAACAAATTGTCAAATGTATTGAATAATATAACAAAATGTTTATGTTAAGATGTAAATCATGTCATGTAAAATCAATGTCAAAAGTGTTTGTGTCAAATGTAAACCATGTAATGTGTAACCAAAATGATATGTATGGCTAGTGAAATGCATCAACTAAACCATAGGAAAAACGCACAAAACAAAGTATTGAAGTAAAACTTGGTTTAAATCAATACTATGTTTCGTGGAAATGCATGATCAAATGTAAATCATGTCCAAATGTTTACCCAATCGTTAAACCTCTTTGTGAAATCGTTCCAATCATTCTTGTTATTTTAATCATTCAAAGCGTTCTTGTTTTAATTGTGAAACTACTTAATGGTCGATTCTCTAATAACATTCAAACCTTCTTGACGCGTTCCTCGTTCCAACTCGCTCTCGCTCTCGTTCTTAACAAACCCTTACCAAAGGGTAAGTTAATAATTACAGATTCAGTCGCTACCCAAAATATCCACACATAACCATGGGTATAGAGAATAACGGGATTTTTCAGATCCTATGGTACCATAACCTAATACTGGTCGGCTTGATCACTGCTAATGAATGTCATCGGTTATGTAACTACAACCAACAAGTTTGTTCACTTTATTGAAATCGTTCTTGAAACTATTGTAATTGTTTTTGAAACTATTGTTATCGTTCTTGAAACTACATTGTAATTGTTTTTGAAACTATTGTTATCGTTCTTGAAACCACATTGTAATTGTTAAAACATTTAGCACATATGAGTCACCCCAAAACATTTTGGAAAACAGTAAAAGAGGGGAATAATGTACTCGCCTGAGAATGCTTGGAGGTCTTGAACAACAACCAAACAAAGCTAGAGGGAGCACGGAATCAGTCGGCAATCTAAAACTATATAAATAAACCGGACTTAAATCGGGAGATCGGATAGGATGAGGCTTGGTAAACCAAATGAGTATTGGAACTCATATGATATGGTTTAACAAGGCCTACATACTACAATGAAACCAAACCTAAGTGCTTTCGACCCATCGCGACCCATTAAGGTAACTTATGCTACTTTAACGCGTCGTGCGCGTGAAACGCGTTCGGACCGTCTAACTAGTCCTATGACAAGTGTTATATGCCTAAACATGTTACATAATCAGTTATGTGACAAAAGTTTAGGTTACATATGCTTAATTACCAATTATACATGAAAAGGGTATTCTGGTAATTTACCTAAGGCATATAAACTACCTATCATACAACTACTTAAACGAAGCGACCATAGGGTATAACCTCGGAAGGTTATTCCCTACCTACTATGGTCACCTAATGTATTTGGTCGGATCCTAATGATCGACCAAATGGGTCGGGTTCGAGGTATAAGCGATTTATTAGATCGCTTACCCTACGACCCTAGACAACGTGGTAATCAGTAGGCATAGTCCCAAGGGACTATAACCAACGTGATTACACTCACGTTGCGAAGTTCAAACGAACTTCGCATTGACCATAACTGGTCAATGTAGAAAGTCAAACAAAGTTTGACTTTCAGACTCGAAAGACTCGAAAAGCAATAAAAGAACGAAAGAATACTTACGAAGGGTCCCCGAATGCTAACTTCGATTCAAAAATCTCAGGTATGAAACAATAGCTTCAACTTAGAGTTTCTCAAATCAAAGTTCTTGTAATTTTGAAGCATGGGGGGTGGGGTATTTATAGTAAAAGGTCCACCGTTAAGATCGTTTCATGGAAAACGTGCCTTAATCGTAACCGTACAAGTGTTGGAACCTTATGGTGACTAGAAAATGGTTCTTATCAGCTGACTAGACAAATGAGAATGTGTGGTGGTGGATCAAACAGCTGCAATCTGCTGTTAGAAACATTTAATCTGGTCAGAAGGTCTGACGCGGGCCGCCTGAGGATGTTAAGATCTTGAGGCGGGCCGCCTAGGAGTCACAGATCAGAACAAAGTTTCAGAAATGACAGTTTCAGTCCCTGCACGTGTTTAAGCCCATTTCCGGCACTTCTAAGGCCCGTAAAGCCAACTTTAAGGCCCTATAATGATGCATAAACATTGTGGACATGAAACATGCTCAAAAATATGCCGGATGATGGTTCGTTTGGTCGTACGAACGCGATGTTCGCTTAATTACGACGGAATGCGCATAAGCGCGAAAAACAATCCAAATGACGCAACGAATGGATTTTTGGCAAGCCAAACACTAAAGCATAATATAGTCATGCTTACATAAATTTTTGGATGTCCGGATGTATTCAGAACGTAAGTTATGCGCGAAAGTGCAAACTTGTGCACTTTTTGACACTTTTAGTCCCTGAATGACCCAAAAGTTTATTTTAGCACACCGAACCCCTCAAAGCCTATTTCTAAGCTATGTAAAGGATATTTAAGGTGTGTTTAACTTATGGTCATGTTCCGGAATGTCCGTTACAGTTCAAATTGGCATACTTTCGCAGTTTGTCAAGTTTAGTCCCTGTAAGCGATTTAACTTGATTTTGCAATACCAAAGCCTTCAAAACTTATTTCTAAGTTATGTAAAGGTTATTTAAGGTATGTTAAGCCTATTTCACTATTCCGGAGTGTTTGTTGCATTAAACTGGTTATATTTACGCATTAGTGCGTGTATAACCTTCCAGAAAGCGATTTAGAGCTTGAAATCGGATAAGAGTTGATATGTGCAAAAGATACACATATTTATCCAAGTCCAAAGTATGAAATACAATATTTCATTGGTTTGGCATTTGTTTGATGGCCGTGGAGGCACAGGTGTTACATTAACTGTTTTCAGTTTTATACTTCGGGGGTGAAATACATGTTACAGTTATTACAAACGTTTTATACATGGTATGGTTAGCTAACGAGGGATACTGCTAGATCATGTGAATGGGTAGGGCGATTAAGACCATCAATCCTCGTTGTAGGACCGAGGGGCATAAGTGATAGATCTATTTGGGTGTAGCGAGCCCCACCCCTGAGTCCACTGAGTGGACCATGTGGTGAGTATGTCTTACAGCCGGAAGCCCGGTGTGAAATCTACTAGGTTTGAGTCTTCCTACATCACTTCACACATACCATTGGCTTTGCAACCCAGTGGTGATCTATTTTTCCTTATTGCTACATACCAGGGACTTACATACATACTTACGACGTTTTCAAAGGTTTATACGTGTGACGCCTATGCCTCTGCGACCATCAAACAAATACCAAATTTATGAAATATTTTTTTTCATACTTGGGATTTGTAAAAATATGTGTATCGTTTGCACATATCAATTCTTGTTCGATTTCGGGCTCTAAATCACTTTCTGGGAAGTTATATGCGCACTGATGCGTAAGCGTAATCAATTTAAGGCAACAAACACTCCGAAACAGTTACATGGGCTTAACATACCTTAAATAACCTTTACATAACTTAGAAATAAGTTTTGGAAGGTTTGGTGTGGTGAAATCAAATTTATTCGCTTACAGGGACTAAATTCGATAAACTGTGAAAGTATGTCGATTCATACTGTAACGAACACTCCAGAACTTGATCATAAGTTAAACACACCATAAATATCCTTTACATAGCTTAGAAATAGGCTTTGAGGGGTTCGGTGTGCTAAAATAAACTTTTAGATCATTCAGGGACTAAAAGTGTCAAAAAGTTCACAAGTTTGCATTTTCACGCATAACTTACGTTCTGAATACATCCGGACATCCAAAAATTTATGTAATCATTAAAATATTATGTTTTAGTGATTGGCTTGATAAAAATCCATTCGTCACGTAATTTGGATCGTTTTTGCGTCCGTTACGACTTCCGTCGTAATTAACCGAATAACGCAACCGTACGGCCAAACGAACCGACATCCGAAATATTTTTGAGCATGTTTTGAGTTCCCTATACTTTAACATCATTTTAGAGCCTTAAAATGAGGTTAACAGGGCTTAAACGTGTCAAAAATGCATCAAATGACAAGTTTGGAGTCACAGGGGCCTGTTCTGCTAATTTATGAAAGAAGCTGGTATGCAAAGAGCATACGGACCGTATGGTAGTATGCTTACAGTCTATAAGCCTTCACCAGATCAGTAGAAATGTTTTCCAGCTTGTTCCATCTGTTACACTCTTGTGCAAATGGTTTTAAGGTTTCTATGGGCTCTTTTAGGGGCTCCCATGGTTTTAGAAAACAGGGGGCACACTTGGACGACCTAGATCGAAGCTCGTTTTACGATAAACGATCCTAACGGTCTTGGTTTTCCTATAAATACCCAACCCACTTCATTTGCAAACCCACAAATCTGATCCTTCTTGCTCTAAGTTGGGGATTGGCACCTCATACCTGAGCAATTTGGATCAAGATTACCTTGCTTGGACCCTTTGTAAGTCCTCTTTCATTCTTTTATCGCTTTTCGAGCGTGAAAGTCAAACAGTGTTTGACTTTCAGCTTTGACCAGTCAATAGTCAACATGAAGTTCGTTTGAACTTCGCAACGTGAGCGTAATCACGATGGTTATAGTCTCTAGTGACAATACCTACTGATTACCACGTTGATTAGGTGTAGTGACGAGTCGTAGTTTCGGCCAAAATACGTATTTAAGCGTATTTTGTAACCAAACTATTCTTGGGTACCAAAACCGTTTGTTTTGATATCTAACTTGTTTTCAAACCTTGTTAAACATGTTTTAAACATGTTTAGCTCGTCACTTTTAGATTAGTGCTTATGTAGAGTCGTAAGTCAAGCGGTCTAAACAACCGCTTAGACTTTCGAACTAGACCCGTATGGTCGATCATTAGGATCCGACCAAACATGTTTAGTGACCATAGTTGTATAGGGAATAACCTTCCAAGGTTATGCCTTATGGTCACTTCGTTTAAGTAGTTGTATGATAGGTAGTTTATATGCCTTAGGAAAATGACCAAAATGCCCTTTTTACGCATAAATTCATTTTAAGCATATGTAACATAAATTTTGACATCTAAACTGATTAGGAAACATTATTAGACTTGTTAAGGCATATAATACTTGTCATAGGACTAGTTAGGCGGTCCGAACGCGTTTTACGCGAACGACGCGTTAAAGTAGCGTAAGCTACCTAAACGGGTCGTAATGGGTCGTAAGCACTTAGATTAGGTTTCATTATTATGTAGGCTTTGTTAAACCATATCATATGAGTTCCAATACTCATTTGCTTTACGAAACCTCATCCTATCTGATCTCCCGATTTAGGTCCGATTTATTAATGTAGTTACCTATATTAGGTGCCGTTTGATTTCCGTAATCCCTCTAGCTTTGCTTGGTCGTTATTCAAGACTTCTAAGCATCCTCAAGAGTACATAGTCCCCTCTTTTACTGTTTTCAAACTGTTTTGGGGTGGAACACATGTGCCTACTTGTTACTTTCATGTTTTTCATGATTTTATGTTATATACTTGCTATGTTCATTAGTACGCTTATAGTACATGATTTCATTATGTTTTGCTATGTATGTTCACTTAACATGCTAGCGCAATTGTTTTACGTTTTGAACCATTTGTAACCATTTGATGTACGTGAACCATTTGTAACCGTTTGATGTACGTGAACCATTTGTAATCGTTGGATGTATGTGAACCATTTGTAACTGTTTGATGTATGTGAACCATTTGTAATCGTTTGATGTAAGTGAACCGTTTGTAACCGTTTGATTCATGTGAACCATTTGTAACTGTTTGAACCATTGGGTTAGGGAAGTGATTAGGTAACAGGGCGGATGTAATGTGTTAAAAGCATGGTGGATACGCCGCTGGTACTTCCTATATATAAGTGCTTTTAACACATTATATATCGTTGCGTTATCTAGATCACTTGGGTAAACGATTTTGAAACGATGTCACACAATGATGTTTTCTGAATAATATAAACCATACGAGTTTTATTAACGAGTTTCTACGAGATGTTTTACAGTTTGATTTAATAAAACAAATGTTTTGGAGTTAAGAATCATGGCTAGGAGATTTTATAAATTATAACCAACTTGATTTGAGTTGGTTAATTATGTCGCAATACTATACTTTTCAAAACAAGTCTTTTTATATAAGTATTGCAACATGTAAAACGAGCCATGAATCTGACACTCATATAAAACCTATGTACTCGCCGGTATTTTTATGCTGACGTATTTTCACATGTGTTTCAGGTACATTAGTTGATGATGTTTGATGATGATATTGGTGTATGCTCACATAGGAATGGACGAGGCCTTAGTGACTTAATAACAATGAAAGTCTATTTGTTCATGTTTTGTTTCTAATTCCATTGTAATGTAATACATTTAATTCAATAAAACGAAACTGTTTAATCCATGGTTGTAAAACAATGATTCTGTTACAACACTCCCCGATGTTTCTGCCACGATTTGTTTATTTATTGTGGTCGGGGTGTGACAATATGTACACACAAAAGAACACATGAACTCGCTCAACTTTTGTTTATGTTTTAAACTGCATGTATTTCAGGGAAATTATAAGTGGATCTGGCGGGCATTGGAAGTTTTTATGTTGCGTTAAGAATAAAGATGTCATCCTTGGTCTTTGAGTTTGGTTAGTGTGTCTTATTCCTAGACGAGACACGTCTTCCAAACCTTGGTGTTAATCAGTATCTTTTGAAGAGTCCTTAATGAACTCATAAACAATTTGTACGGTTTGTAAAACTTGAATTTGAAGTCTGCGTTTTTAAACAATGTGGTTATGTTTTAAACTTATTTAATGGATGATAAACCTATGGCTTTATCATATAGTCGATGTTATGATTGAATGCAATGATATTAAGAAAGTCACACCATAATCACGCTTCCGCAAAAGTCAGGGTGTGACAGCTTGGTATCAGAGCTTCGATCGTAGCGAACTAGGATTCCTTCTCGAGTCTAGACTACGATCATTAGGGCTCTCACAAAAACGTTTTTACAAACATGTTTTCATTGCATACACGAAATGCCCAGATCCAGGAAACAAACATTTTTACAAACAAAAGCCACAAATCACATTTCAAAAAAATTCGTTTATAGTTTAGTCTGAGAGACTGGGGAGTTAGTCTGAGAGACTAGCTAGGGCATTCTGAGAGACTGGGGAGTTAGTCTGAGAGACTAGCTGGGGCAGTCTGAGAGACTGGGGAGTTAGTCTGAGAGACTAGCTAGGGCAGTCTGAGAGACTGGGTAGTTCAGTCTGAGAGACTTGGAGTTTAATCTAAGAGGTTCGGTCTGAGAGACTGAGTAGTTAGTCTGAGAGACTAGTTGGGACAGTTTGGGAAACTGGGAGTTCAGTCTGAGAGACTGGGGAAATTCAGTTTGGGAAACTGGGAAGTTTAGTCTGAGAGACTAGGGAGTTCAGTCTGAGAGACTGAGTGTGTCAGTCTGAGAGACTGAGTGTGTCAGTCTGAGAGACTGGGTGTGTCAGTCTGAGAGACTGGGTGTTTCAGTATGAGAGACTGGGTGTTTCAGTCTGAGAGACTGGGTGTTTCAGTCTGAGAGACTGGGTGTGTCAGTCTGAGAGACTGGGTGTGTCAGTCTGAGAGACTGGGTGTGTCAGTCTGAGAGACTGGGTGTTTCAGTCTGAGAGACTGGGTGTTTAGTCTGAGAGGCTAGGTGTTTAGTCTAAGAGACTGGGTGTTTCTGTTTCAGTCTGAGAGACTTGGTATTTAGTCTGGGAGGCTGGGTAGGTTAGTCTGGGAGACAGGGTGTTTAGTCTGGAAGACTGGTTTGTTAGTCTGGGAGACTAGATGGGTTAGTCTGGGAGACTAGGAAGGATAGAAAGTTTCATGAAGAATAATGTGAATACATGATTACATGATAAGTTACCCTTGTTTGCATACACTAATTGTTGGCGATTACTATGGATATACATGCAATGACTATTATGTACCGACCCACATGTCACTTTATTTAGAAAGCGAGTTATCAGACATTGATAACCCTACGACCACCACCACAGATAATGAGATTGCATTTGCGCCGAAGATATTTACGTTAGACACTGAGAGTGATCCTAATATGCTAACCAAGGACGAGGACGAATTCCAACAGCCCGCGTTACCAGATTTTGGGTGATACTTTACCCTTGCTGATGGTCTCTCTGATAAGAATCCTTCTGTTACTCTTGTTTCAGTCCATGACCACTACATCAATGGTCATCCCGATGGTGAGCACACTATGGCTCCGATCCTCGACGATGCGCCTCCTGTGGACATTCCTTCCGAAGGTTGGCTACTCGACGAACAGTTGATGATGACGTTGACATGTTTATTGAGGGTCATCCTACTGATGCCCATGATGATAGAAAGTTAGACGAAAACATAATTACACATTTCACTTTTGAAACCCCTGTTAACAAGCCATCCTCTGATTCTAAGTATACACTCAATTTCAGACTCCTTTAAGTCTGTGACATCTGCAGCCTTACAGACAACCGGATTACAGCTTTCTACTACTGACTCAGACGATGACACTGCTATGACTGCTGCATTATCACCTATTCGAGATGTCACACCTTTACACGACCCGGAGCCTGCTCTTGAGCCAGCTCCTGTTCCTTTTGGGTCAGCTTGATGTTGCACCTGCTGGTCCTGCACCCTTGCTTGATCATGACCGTGTTTCTTTTGGCCTACCAGACATTGCACCCCTTATACCTGACCCAGTACCTGCACCTGATGATCTCCTTATTGGTAGAGATATTGGTTCCAGCACCTTCACCCGCTGATGTTGCTCCTATGAAGACCGACATCCATTGCACCAACATGCCTATCGCTTTCTTTCAAGTCATACCCACCCCCGGGAAGGTACTCCAGGTCAGCACCCGCATGATTATCCTTTTGCTACAGCAACATTTTCCCAGACCTCACAGGCCGCACCGTTTGCTACTTTCACCTCTACATCGCTGGACGAGCCATTTCAATGGTTCCTATACTACACTATACTGATTTTAGACCCTTACCATCCCTCACATTATGGAGGCCGCACACGGGATGAGTTGCTCCTGTAACATCAGCTACAGTTGACAATATGAGTCGCAGAGTTTTGGAGCTTGAGCTGACACCACGTCCTCCACCCTGTCTATTGCCAGCATACTTTGGTCCTCCACATTTATCAAAGATTCCTTTTGCGCTCTCACCTACCGCTATTACACCTTTCCCAGGTTTTTGATGCTCGTTTCTTTACTGTCAAGCGGCAGATCAGTTAATTAGTTTGATGTATATACAAGCTCGGGGAGGAGCTCGCTCATGTTAGCAGTTTGCTTTTCTTTCCTCCTCCACCTCAGTCACCAGTATAGTTGGTTTCTGGATTATGCGGATTACTTTTGGGTAAAGACGCTAATGATAAGCCAAGATTGTGGAGACTTTTGAAGACCACTTCTAACTACGTGATTTTGATACACTGATATACTTATTGGACAAGGGTAGGGTGACCCTGCGTCCCTTTTGATATGATACATTTTGTAAGACAATTCAATTTTGGTCAAAGAATAATGAGGGCCCAATCATCATTAAACATGCGACAATACTTTGTGGCCAATAACAAAAGGAAGCTCAGTCGCTATGTCTTCGTTAAGCACGTTGTTGATCTATATGTGTGTAATTATAATGCTACGTGCTTGCTTGCTATGCTCTCATTAAACATGGTTCCCAAATTACTTGGTTATGCTATGATTATGCTATTGCTTGATTGGTTGATATAAAAATCAAATACGTGTATGTACATATGACCTCTGAACAACTATATGCACTCCCTGAACAAATATAACCTGACCTAACCGATCTTCTTCTTAGAAGATGTCGATACAAGAGAACGTCGGTACCAACAACCCTCTGCCGACGACAACGGCAAAACTACAAGAGCACATCTCACAGGCCATTGCACAGCACGAGGCCCTTTGCTCCGAACGTGGCAGAGGTACCTCAGGAAATAACCCACCCAACGGCTGCACCTACAAGCAGTCCCTGAACCACAAACCTCAAGAATTCGACGGCACTGGGGGTGCCTTAGCTTTTGTGTGTTGGGTTGAGAAGACGGATTATGTTTTGCGATTAAGTAAATGCGCCCCAGAACATTAGGTCACGTACATAGCTGGACTGTTCCTAGATGGAGCTCTGTCATGGTGGAACCTTCAGGTTCAGACAATGGGCGAGACTGCTGCATATGCTTTGACGTGGGACGAACTAAAAGAACTGATGCGTAAAAGATATTGCTCTAGGGCAGATGTGACACCTGGGTCACTGCGACCATCAAAAAAATGCCAAGCCAATGAAATATTGTATTTCATACTTGGGATCTGTATAAACATGTGTATCTTTTGCACATATCAATTCTTGTTCGATTTCAAGCTCTAAATCGCTTTCTGGAAGGTTATACGCGCACTGATGCGTAAATATAACCAGTTTAATGCAACGAACACTCCAGAATAGTGAAATAGGCTTAACATACCTTAAATAACCTTTACATAACTTAGAAATAGGCTTTGAAGGCTTTGGTGTGGCAAAATCAAGTTAAATCGCCTACAGGGACTAAATTTGACAAACTGCGAAAGTATGCCAATTTGAACTGTAACGAACATTCCGGAACATGATCATAAGTTAAACATACCATAAATATCCTTCACATATCTTAGAAATAGGCTTTGAGGGGTTCGGTGTGCTAAAATAAACTTTTGGGTCATTCAGGGACTAAAAGTGTCAAAAAGTGCATAAGTTTGCACTTTCGCGCATAACTTACGTTCTGAATATATCCGGACATCCAAAAATTTATGTAAGCACTAAAATATTTTATTTTAGTGTTTGGCATAAGAAAAATCCATTCGTCACGCATTTTGGATCGTTTTTCGCGCTTATGCGCATTCCGTCGTAATTAACCGAACAACGCGATCGTACGGCCAAACGAACCGACATCCGTGATGTTTTCAAGCATATTTCATGTTCCCTATGTCTTAACATCATTGTGGAGCTTGAAATTGGGTTTGACGGGTGTTAGAAGTGCCAAAACACGACGATACGCGCACAGGGGCCTGTTCTTCCATTTTCGAAAGTTTCAGGCCTGCAAGGTCCTTACGGACCTCAACATTCTGAGTGTTGAGGTCCGTAAGCAGGGTTCAGATGCAGAAACTTGTTTTTAACAGCCTGTTTCCAGCCTTTAAACCCTCCAAAGGCCAATGCCACTTGTCAAACTCTTGTGGTGGGGGCAAAATGAGCTACCACAACTTTCCAACACTTGTACGGATGAGATTCGATCACGTTATTCGAGGAACGATCCTAACGGTGGTCCATTTACTATAAATACCCATCCATCCCCATTGCAAAACCCACTTGAAATCTGAGTTTTTCTCTAAGTGGTTATGTTTATACACTTCCTACCTGAGATTACTTGGAAATCAATCTTGCGGGGACCCTTTGTAAGTGTTCCTTCGTTCTTTTATTGCTTTTCGAGTCCGAAAGTCAAACTTTGTTTGACTTTCTGCATTGACCAGTTTATGGTCAATGCGAAGTTCGTTTGAACTTCATAACGTGAGCGTGATCACGATGGTTATAGTCCCTAGTGACTATACCTACTGATTACCACGTTATCTAGGCTCAGTGAGGAGTCGTAGTTTCGGCCAAAATGCGCATTCTTGCGTATTTTGTAACCAAACTACTCTTAGGTATCAAAACCGTTTTTTTTTATACCAAACCTGTTTTCTAAACTTAGTTAAGCATGTTTTAACATGCTTAGCTCGTCACTTTTAGTTTAGTGCTTATATAGGGTCGTAAAGGTAAACGATCTAAACAATCGCTTATACTTTGGAACCCGACCCATTTGGTCGATCATTAGGATCCGACCAAACACATTAGGTGACCATAGTATATAGGGAATAACCTTCCGAGGTTATACCTTATGGTCACGACGTTTAGTTAGTTGTATAATAGGTAGTTTATATGCCTTAGGTAAATTACCAAATTGCCCTTTTTACGCCAAAATTCATTTTAAGCATATGTAACATAACTTTTGGTATCTAAACTAATTTGGTAACAATGTTAGACATGTTAAGGCATATTTTACTTGTCATAGGACTAGTTAGGCGTTCCGAACGCGTTTTACGCGAACGACGCGTTAAAGTAGCATAAGCTACCTAAACGGGTCGTAATGGGTCGTAAGCACTTAGGTTAGGTTTCATTTTAGTATGTGGGCTTTGTTAAACGATATTACATGAGTCTCCATACTCGTTTGGTTTACGAACCCTCATTCTATCCAATCCTCCGATTTAGGTCCGGTATATTAACATAGTTACCTATATTAGGTGCCGTTTGATATCCGTGATCTCTAGCATTGTTTGGTTGTTACTCAAGGACTACTAAGCAATCTCAAGTGAGTACATTGACCCCTCTTTTACCGTTTTCAAACTGTCTTGGGGTGAAACACATGTGCCTACTTGTTACTTTCATGCTTTCCATGTTTTCACATAATATACTTGCTATGTTCATTAGTACACTATTAGTACATTGTTTTACATTACATTTCATGCTATGTATGTGTTGGGATTTTCACATTTTATCAAAGTATTTTATCCTTATAAAATAAAAACGCAGCGGAAATAATTATTTAAAAACATGTTACTTACAAGATATAAAACCATTTTATATGAAAAACCCAATCTCGGATCCATATACGAAACTGTATGCTATCAAAATAAAACACAACCATAGAGTGTTTAGAATACTACCTTCCAAGGAGTAAGGACATGAAGATGATGATGCTTCTTGAACGGTTGCCTTCAAGTGTAGAAGACCTCAAGCTTGTATACCCCATGCCTTCCAACAAACACCTTATGTTTAGCTAGGATTTCTACACTTATGAACTCACTAAAAACCTCTCTTGAAATCAACTCTTGGAAACCTTCTTATGGCCGATTTTTAGAGAGAGAACAAAGGTGATTTTACACTTGAAATAACTTGTAAAATCAAAACCCTTGAAGCCCTACCCTTGGCCGAAATTATGAGATTGTTTCTTGGAGTTTAGCACTTGATTTGTTTCAACATAAGAGCCTCCTAAATCAGCCATAAGATGACCGAAAATTGAGAGCTTCTCTTGTGTTCTTCTTGTAATTTTTTTGCCATAGAAAAACTTTATAAATGTTGAGAGAAATTGCCACCATTTTAGCCCAATCAAGTCCCTTCTTCCACATGCATTTGCATGCTTTCTCATTGGACCAAAAGTCTTCCCTAATCAAGATCCATGCATTTGCATGTTTTCGCATTGGACCAAAAGTCTTCCCTAATCAAGATCCATGCATTTGCATGTTTTCTCATTGGCTTAAAATGTCTAGGGAAGAATACCCAATCAAATGCCATCTAACATGTAAGATGTGCATGTAAGTTGATTGGCCATTTTGTCTTGGGAAGGGGGGGGCGGCCTAGCTTATATTTTTATAAAAAAATTCAATTCTTTTATAAAATTTAAGTCTTGTTTATTTTATACCTTTTATAAAATATAACATCATATGTTCACAAGACTTTATACAACTTTTTATCATGTTATTTAACCCATTAAATAACAAGATAAAATATTCTCTCAAAATAAATTATCCATATAATTTATTAGTTTGTCAAGTGCAATTATTTAGAAAACCAATCTCTAAATATTGTAAGTGTTAATATTTATTTGTTTGATCATATCATAAATAAATATTGTAAGTGTTTGTCTAGCTTGTTATTGGGTATGACTCGACTTGGATCATAACGTACTAGCCACATCAATTTAATATGTGTCTTGGGCATACAGAGTCCAACAATCTCCCACTTGCACAAGATACATAGAAGATTGATGCAGGTAGTAAATGACGCCTAACTACGGTTTACTACCCATAATACGTATGACTATATTTGCCATTCAATAACACCATCCCTTTCAAGTCCCTTACTTGAACATGATTTAGGTGAATCTATCATTTATCCTTTCTTGACTACATACGTCTCTCACAATCACCTTGTACCACACCTAAGCTTAGCCTTATGTACTGTCATATTACTAACAGCAAAGAAAAAGTCAAGGTATAATATTCGGTGAATATCAAGACTCAATATGTATCTCAGGTCTGAGGATACTATGATATTCTCCTTTACTCAAATTTACTTATGATCAATCACAAATGATTCCATGCAGTAATATTTGAGAGCGAGTCAGTCCAATATTTGTCTCCCACAAATATCTATGAACTTTGGCAGCAACACTTTGCTCTATATTCATACCTAATGAATATCCACCAATCCAAGTTCATAATAGTCTTACATTCATATTTGTTCCCACAAGTATGATCGACTACGGACATTTAGAATAAATAACTTATTAACGGATTTAAACATGCTAAAATTGGAACATAACTCAAAATACCATAAAGAGTTATAATAACAATTGTTCCAATATCCAAATACAAAATAGATCAAATCCAATCACTAGAATATCGAAGTCTTAAGGCACAAGTATGATCCTTTCATGCTTTGCCCATTCAAGGAGCTTCGTGAGTGGATCCGCAATATTTTGATCAGTGTGAACTTTGCGAATACATTTCTTTCCCTTTTTCAACTTCATCCCTTATGTAGTTGAAATTCCGCTCAATGTGCTTAGTCTTTTGATGTGCACGAGGTTCCTTGATTTGAGCAATCACACCATCGTTATCACAAAGATCTCTAGGGTCCTGAATGGTAGGGACTACCCCTAGATCGGCAATAATTCAAGTGGCAGATCCATATGAATTATCTCAATTAAAGAAGCGGCAATGTATTCTGATTCTGTAGTGGACAATGCTACCCTGATTGTGATCGAGAACCATCTTGATTAGTTTGGAAACTCGTATCCATGTAACCCTTTACAACGAATTCCGAAACTCGCATCCCTGTAACCTTTTACAACGAGTTCTTTTCACCAGATCCATATATTAGAAATACATCCTTAGTCATTCTAAGGTATTTCAATATTTTCTTAACAGTCACCCAATGACCATTATTTGGATTTTACTGGTATCTTCTCGTCATGCTTAAAGTGCATAACTTGTCCGGTCTAGTACATATCATTATGTACATAATGAATCCTGTAGCTGACGCATATGGGATTCCTTTCATTCTTTCCTACTCATCCTTTGAGCTTGGACATTGAAATGCATTCAATATTGTCCCCTTTTGAATAGGTACCAAACCTTTCATAGAGTTCTTTATCTTGAACCTTTTCAAGACTTTGTCAATGCAATTTGGTTTAAACCTTTCTAGCGCCTTGACCTATCCTTATAGATCTTTATTCCAAAATATAGGCGACTTCACCAAGATCCTTAATGGAAGAACAACTTCCAAGCCAGGCTTTTACACCTTCCATGGTTGGAATGTTATTTCCAAATAGTAGAATGTCATCAACATATAATACTAATAAAGTGATGATGCTCCCACTAGCCTTCTTATACACACAAGCTTCATCGACGTTCTTGATGAATCCATATTTCCTAATCTCTTCATCAAAACGGTGATTTCAACTTCTAGATGCTTGTTTCAATCCATAGATTGATTTCTTTAACTTGCATACTTTGTTAGGATGTTTTGGATCGACAAAAACTTTAGGCTTAACTATATAGACATCTTCCTCAAGATATCTATTAAGGAAAGCCGTTTTGATATCCATTTTCCAAATCTCATAATCATATTATGCAGGTATGGGAAATAATATCCTAATTGACTTTAGCATCGCCATAGGCGAGAAGGTCTCATCATAATCAACCCCTTGATTTTGATTGAAACCTTTTGCTACAAGTCTCGCTTTATAAGTATCCAAGTTACCATGCACATCTGTGTTCTTCCTGAGAACCCACTTACTTTCAACTACTTTGGAGTTAAGAGATTGCACAACCAATTCCCATACTTGGTTGTCATACATGGATTGAATCTCTACGTTCATGGCTTCAAGCCTTTTGTCACAATCGGATTTTGACATTGGATCATGGTATGTGGTAGGTTCATCCGAATCTACCACGTAGCATCCATCCATGAAAAATCCTTATCTTTCAGGTGGACTACTAATTCTACCAGATTTTCGAACGTTTTGTGTGTAATGATCAACCACTTGATCGTTTTCAACAACCTCTTGTTGATTGCTAGTATTAACCAAACGTGTATCGGCTTGTGGGTCTTGATCCTCCTCAAGTTCCATTGTTCTACCACTAGTTCCTTCCATAAGGAACTTAGCTTCTAAGAACTTAGCCTTTCGAGCAACAAATACCTTTTATTCTGTTGGATCGTAGAATTAATATCCTATACCATCTTTAGGATATCCTACGAAGATACACTTAGTGGATCGGACTTTCAATTTATTTGAGGTGTATAGCTTAACATAAGCTTTACAACCCCTTACCTTTAAATATGATAATGATGGAACCCTTCCATGCCATATTTTAAAAGGTGTCTTATCCACTTTCTTGGTTTGGGGCCATATAGGCCATAGAGAGCAAAGCGTAACCCCAAAGTGATAGAGATAAGGTGCTCCTAGCCATCATAGATCGAACCATATCTAATAGAGTTCGACTCCTCCTCTATTGAAACGAAGAACTTTAAAAGAGTTGATTTTGTACTTCACTTTTTGAAGATTCTGAACGTTTCAAAACCTTTTCTTTGTGTCAAGTACACATAACCATAACTACTATAGTTGTCGGTAAAAGTAATGAAGTGTCTTTCACCATTCCTAGTCATTGGCTTAAAAGGATCATATACATCCAAATGTATGATTCTGAATAAATCTTTTGCCCTTTTCCACTAAGGGATTACTTGGTCATTTTACCTTGTAAATAAGATTCACATGTATCAAATGAACCAACTTCATTTGTTTCCAAAAGATCATTCTTTCAAAGTGTTTACATGCGACTTCTGTTTATATGACCAAGGCGATGATGCCAAAGATAGGTCTCACTCAAATCCATTTTGAGTTTGTTGGTGATTGCTTGGTACATTGAACTATCAAATGATGTATTATTATGAACCAATTCATAACTACCATTTGAAGGCGTAGTTTTAAAGTAAAACATGTCATTCATCGAAATGTAAATGACATTGTTTACAAACTTTAAATCAAAACATATTGTCTCAAAAGGGAAACTTAAATAATGTTCCTAGTCAAACTAGGAGCATTCAAACCATTTTAAAACAATTTCCAAACCATTTGGAAGTTTCAAAACATAGTCTCCTTTCTTGTAATGTTTATTTCTTTTGAACCTTTTGCAACGAATTGCAAACATGAGTTCCACATCTGGTATCTAATACCCATGTGTTAGAAGAAATAACATTAAGGTCAATATGTATCATTAAGATTGTACCTGAGGTTTGCCTAGCATCCCTCTTGTTTTTCAACTCTTTGAGATAGGTTGGACAATTCCTATTTAAATGCCCTATCTCACCACACTCAAAGCATGGATCGTTCATGGCAACCTTTGCCTTCTTTTCTTTTGGTTTCGGTGGTTCCGCTTTAGCCTTTCTTTTCTTTTTCCCTTTGAATTTCCCGTTTCCATTTGCAACATTTGCTTTGGTGTCGGGGTGATGCCCTTTCTTGTTGCCATCCTCATTGATCGTTAGAATGGATAAAACCCTTTTACCCATTTAAACCTTTCGAGGTGATCAATGTGTCATCTTAAAGACTTAAGATGAGACCGATTGGGTTTCCTCCATTTGACATGCATGAAGCGCTCGAACCATTTTGATGCATTCTCCCCTTAGGAACATTTCCTATAATTGGGCAATCATGATGTTCAAAAAACTTTTGAATCTTGGGAATCATAATTCCTAACATGAGGCAAGAGGTTTGCGTAGTATCCTCGATATACTTAATCCAATCGTTATAGGCATCCATATCTTCCATAAGATGTTCATCGGGATTAGGATCGTTTTCAATGATAGGTTACGGACGGTTTGGGTAATATTGTTAGCGGCCATCTATAAAATTTTAACAAGGTTCAATTTTAGTATTTTCGATATTATTATATTTTAATCATTAATACCCTTTTGTGTCTCATAGACAATTAATAATTAAAATCTAGAATCCAACGTTACATTTAAATATCGGTTAGGTGACCTTTATCCCTCTATTTAAATTAATAAGGTAGTCAACGTTTGACAATTGCAACCCTTTGCAACTTCTAGCCATATGGGATCGGTTTAACATCTTTATGTTTAGTTGGCATGTTTAATCCCAACAACACCTTTTGTTCCCCATGCTTCGGTGACCCTAAGTTCATGGTTTCCAAATCAAGTCGTCCAACTTACACACACGTGTGAGTTTATACACATAAGTGGTTAGGTGACCTTTATCCCACAAACATGGTAAACCCACCTCGAATATACAAGTTCCTTCAAATGTGGTTAGGTGACCTTTATCCCACAAGAGAGTTCCCAAGTGTTTCGAGTGTTGTATAAAAGGATGGTGTTTGACTTGTTTTATAAAAGGGATTTTTGAGTTTTCAAAAATTCTAGTTTAGAAAACTTTATGTACCATACATGTGCATACATTCAAATCCTTGGTACTTTTTTTAAAACAAATTTTTTAAGGTTCTTTTTAATAAAACCCATTTTATTATAAAATCATTAATTTTTTAATAACCTTTTATTAACCATTTTTAATGATCTTTTAAAGAACCAATTTTAAGCTTGTTGTTGATTATTAGTTTGTTAAGCATGCATATCAACATATCATCCAAACAACACAAATAAACAACCACACAAGCACAACACACATATCAATAGGTGCATAACCATAGCCAACTATTTTGACAACACTTGTTAGCCGAAACAAGTGTGCCAAAAGGTCCTTCCTAAAGGGTGAAAAATGACACAAGCGATGTGTCGTTGAACTCCCACTTGATCCCGCATCCAAATGCTTCAAGTCTCCCTTTTGTGTTGTGATTTCTCCACTTTCTTTGAGCTTCCAAAATGTACTTTAATTCAGCTCCAAACTCCTTTGGGCTCCGAAAATGTGTTTTGGTTTTTGGGCTAAAATCCCGTTAAGAACTATGAAGACCTTTAGGCCCGAAATTGGCCAAAACCAAAACCGCATTTTTGTGTGCATCTTCTTTTACAAAAAAAATATGCTAATACATTTTTCTAGTAAAATAAAATGCACCTAATCTATTTATTTTACATACCAAATGAAAATAAATAAATTACATATTTTTACAAATGGAAGAACTAAAATAATAAATATTACAACCCTTTGAAATAATTATATATAAATCACAAACACAATCATTCAACAAATTCACACAAGGTCATGGCTAGGTTATGAACACCAAAATATATATCCACATATATATAAAATTCAAGAAGCAAAATGGTTCCCTTTTACAACCTACAATTTTTTTCGGTCAAGAATGAAAAACCGAAAAATGTGGGTTTTTGTGCAAACAAAATAATCATCCAAATGAAATAATTTTTCAAGATTCATTTATGCATGTAGTAATATAATCTTGAAAAACAAAGGGATAACCATGGTGAAAATTTCGGCCATATGGTTTTACCAAACCCGAAACCCAAAAATTTCATATCCTATGAAGCATGCACTCATATAAGCGGCTTTGATACCACTGTTGGGATTTTCACATGTTATCAAAGTATTTTATCCTTATAAAATAAAAACGCAGTGGAAATAATTATTTAAAAACATGTTACTTACAAGATATAAAACCATTTTATATGAAAAACCCAATCTCGGATCCATATACGAAACTGCATGCTATCAAAATAAAACACAACCATAGAGTGTTTAGAATACTACCTTCCAAGGAGTAAAGGACATGAAGATAATGATGCTTCTTGAACGGTTGCCTTCAAGTGTAGAAGACCTCAAGCTTGTATACCCCAAGCCTTCCAACAAACACCTTATGTTTAGCTAGGATTTCTACACTTATGAACTCACTAAAAACCTCTCTTGAAACCAACTCTTGGAGACCTTCTTATGGCCGATTTTTAGAGAGAGAACAAAGGTGATTTTACACTTGAAATAACTTGTAAAATCAAAACCCTTGAAGCCCTACCCTTGGCCGAAATTATAAGAGTGTTTCTTGGAGTTTACCACTTGATTTGTTTCAACATAAGAGCCTCCTAAATCAGCCATAAGATGACCGAAAATTGAGAGCTTCTCTTGTGTTCTTCTTGTAATTTTTTTGCCATAGAAAAACTTTATAAATGTTGAGAGAAATTGCCACCATTTTAGCCCAATCAAGTCCCTTCTTCCACATGCATTTGCATGCTTTCTCATTGGACCAAAAGTCTTCCCTAATCAAGATCCATGCATTTGCATGTTTTCTCATTGGACCAAAAGTCTTCCCTAATCAAGATCCATGCATTTGCATGTTTTCTCATTGGCTTAAAATGTCTAGGGAAGAATACCCAATCAAATGCCATCTAACATGTAAGATGTGCATGTAAGTTGATTGGCCATTTTGTCTTGGGAAGGGGGGGGGGGGCGGCCTAGCTTATATTTTTATAAAAAAATTCAATTCTTTTATAAAATTTAAGTCTTGTTTATTTTATACCTTTTATAAAATATAACATCATATGTTCACAAGACTTTATACAACTTTTTATCATGTTATTTAACCCATTAAATAACAAGATAAAATATTCTCTCAAAATAAATTATCCATATAATTTATTAGTTTGTCAAGTGCAATTATTTAGAAAACCAATCTCTAAATATTGTAAGTGTTAATATTTATTTGTTTGATCATATCATAAATAAATATTGTAAGTGTTTGTCTAGCTTGTTATTGGGTATGACTCGACTTGGATCATAACGTACTAGCCACATCAATTTAATATGTGTCTTGGGCATACAGAGTCCAACAGTATGTCCATTGTGTGCATACTTAGTACATTGTTTTACATTACATTTCATGCTATGTATGCCCATTGTGTGCATACTTAGTACATTGTTTTACATTACATTTCATGCTATGTACGCCCATTGTGTGCATACTTAGTACATTGTTTTACATTACATTTCATGCTATGTATGTCCATTGTGTGCATACTTAGTACATTGTTTTACATTACATTTTGTTGCATATGCTCATCCAGCATATGAACACATTATATTACATTTTGAACCGTTGTGACCATTTGACTATGTGAACTGTCGTAACCATTTGATTTTATGAACTGTTTGTAACTGTTGAACTGTGTGAACCTTTTGTATCTGTTGACATGATTTACATTTGTCAATAGACATTGGACTATACATAAACATTTCTACAATTGTTAAACATTACATCTTGGTGGTTTGGTTTGAGTAAGTGACTTAGGTAACGAGACGTGTGTAATATGATACAAGCATGGTGGATACGCCACTGGTACTTCCTATATATAAGTGCTTGTATGGTATTACATATCGTAGCGTTATTTGAATCATTTCAATTTAAGACATATAACATTTTATACAAATAACATACTTTTCACAAGACATTGTTTTACAAACAAACTCATCTTACATGGTTATTCATTTAACCTTACATTTATCTATACATATCATCTGATCTTATTGTTTTTCAAACGATTTACAAAACAAATCAATTTACAAGGTTCATGACTAAACTTTAATAAACATTTTCTTAAACTTACAAGTCATGAATCATATTTTCACAAAACCTATGTATCTCACAGGCATTTTTATGCTGACGTACCTATTTTCACATGTGTTTTCAGGAATTGATGCATAGGACTTATCGAGACATACTTAGGTGGACCTGTGCCTTAGTGACTTAAAACGAGACAAGAACTAGTTAATTTTTGTTATGTAATCTTTGTTTCTTGTTTAAAATAATGTAACTCTCTTGTTTGAATAACAAAAAGAAACTTTAATTGCCATGGATTTGAAACAATTAATTCTGTTACAACACTCCCCGACGTTTCTGCCACGTTTCGTTGTCTCACGTGGTCGGGGTGTGACAGCAAAAGTCTAGAAGTTGGAGACTGAACTTTGGAACTTGAAAATGGAAGGCCCAAAGATAAACGAGTATGTGCAGAGATTTGACGATTTATCACAAGTTGCTTCGCGTTTGGAACCAGAATCTAGGAAGATTGAACGCTTCATCGGGGGATTGGCACCTCAGATTTTAAGCCTGGTAACAACATCTAAACCCCTAACAATCACCGAAGCTATCAGCATAAGTGTGGCACTCACTGAAGAAGCGGTTAGACTAGGAGAATTTTCCACTACGGACGAGAAAAAGGAGACTCCTGTACAGTCATCTGGAGATAACAAGAGAAAGCTTGCAAATTTCAAGATGGTTACTCGGGCGAGTAGAAAGAAGAAGGCCCAAAAGGGAAAAGACTACATGGGTATCCTAGCTAAGTGCGACAATTGTTTACGTTATCATGTCGGGCGATGTAAATATGGAAAATGTGATAACTGTAGCAAGAGGGGGCATCCCAAGGAAACTTGTAGGCCAGATACTGAAAGTATAAATGGAGGCCAAGATGGTAGCGAGAATCACGGAGGAAACAACGACAATGACAATTATCAAGGCAGAACAAGTGACAAACAGAAACATGCTCAAGGTTGTTCTAACTGTGGAAGCAAAAAGCATTTCAGAAAATATTGCCCTAAAAACAATAAGGCACAAGGATGAAAGCTCAACACCGGAGTTAGGGAGACACGCCAGGAATTCAATCATGGATAACGGTACGTCCCATATTAGGCAACATTATGAACTGTGCTGCAAGATACTGTTGCAATTTTAACTTTGCATCACTAGAGTTTGAGAGTATACTTGGTTTAGTAGCAAGTAAGCTAGATAACCCACACTTGATAGAGCTAACTAATGGGAAGCTAGTGGAAGTCAACGAAGTAATTGGAATTGGCAAGATAGAACCCGGAGAGCGTGAGTTTACGCTTGATCTACTGCCAGTTGAGTTGGGAAGCTTCGACGAAGTAATTGGGATGGATTAGTTGTCGAGCGATCGAGTGGAGATTGATATCCGCATCCCGATGGCGAATGAAGGAACGATAGTGACTCATGAAGCAGGATACGCCTCTACAGACTACAAATTGCTTGAAGGCACGAAAATTGTTGCGTAAAGGATGTGTTGTTTTCTTGGCTCATGTTGTGGATAAGGGAGCCGAAGAACCAAAACTCGAAGATACCCCTGTGATAAGAAAATATCCTGAATATTTCCCCAAAGACTTCTCAGAATTATCTCCTCAATGACAAGCCGAATTTCGCATCAATTTGATTCCAGGCGCCGCGCCTGCAGTCAATGCACCTTAGCGACTTACACCTTCGGAGATGCAAGGATTGTCAATATAACCTCAATAGTTGATATAGAAGGAAGATAACATACCAAGATTCCCGTTTTGGGTAACCCCAGCTCTGCTCGTCAAGAAGAAGGACGTGATTTTCAAATGAGCATCAACTACCAGGAGCCGAACGAGCTAACCAACAGGAGTCGATAACTCTTGTTGAGGATTAACGAGCTTCTTACTTAACTAACTGTGAGGATCCAACTACTAGTACGCGACTGATCAATGATTGAGTGTCGTTAGCTGTGAATTCAGGAAGGAAGTATGCCAGGGAAATTGTGGGACAATAACTTGTTTTTAGACGTACACAAAAATGGTGTTTCCTACACGATACACAAAACAATGTTACACAGAATACGAAACTCTGAGAATCTAGAAAGCATGTACTTAGGGTCTTTGGGAACCCATGTCCACACTCGTAAAGGTTGTTACTTAGGAACCACATCTGTTAACTCAAGCAAACACCATTATCCTGATATACATGTCATTTCAGTTAACCAAACAGAAAGTACTTAAATTTCTTTTGTTGAAATCCTCACTTTTGCTTCTAGCGAGTAGATATTTGCATCTCTACTCCCCTTAATGGTAGTTGCATCAACTTCCTTCGCTGAGAGCGAACATACATTTGCTTCGAATACTTGGTCATTTCTTCATTTTAGCAAATACTCATTGTTTCAGTACTCGGAAACTATTATGTCACACATGCACCAATTGCTACGCATGTGGTTTCTGTTAGGAAACTTTATTTGTAAGTATTGAAGAAAATCACAATCAACTTGATCTATAAAGAGATCACAGTCCTGAAGATCACGAACTAGAAAAAGAAGATCAGATGGGACAACTGGAATGCACAGCATCTACTTCAAAGAATCACAAGTTGATCAAGTGCTGAATTGGATTATCAGAAAAGGTCACTTCTGATGGATCTGATGATATTTCTGATGAAATATCATCAGTTTCTGACGATTCTGATCATCGGGATTTTTCTGATGATTTGTTCATCAGAATTTCTGATGAAGTGGGTTATCAGAATTCTGATGAAATACCCCACTTGTCTGAAATTGGCTCTGTCCTGCCACACTTACCGACGCAAGTTGACATTAATTGATATCATGATGTAAAAGGCAACTTGAATGTTGGATTCAATTAATATGTCAATTGG
Source organism: Helianthus tuberosus (assembly GCA_030545235.1). Taxonomy (NCBI): domain Eukaryota; kingdom Viridiplantae; phylum Streptophyta; class Magnoliopsida; order Asterales; family Asteraceae; genus Helianthus; species Helianthus tuberosus. The sequence continues at coordinate 85,915,239 of CM060411.1, forward strand.
GCACTTTTTGCAGGACTTATTGCATGAATAAACTATTGTTTATTCATGTACCCAGCCTTCTATAAATAGAAGGCTCAACCAGGAGAAGCAAAGTGAGTTTGAAGCTTATAATTCATACATACATCAAAACTCCATTGCCCTCTCACCCACAGAATTAAAGATTCATTTGTACTAGATAATAATCTAACAATCACCTTGTAAACCATTTTGTTTCAAAGTAATATAAACTTGATAATTCTGTAGGTCTTGTTTCTTGAAAGTCTGATTTCCATTTCCGCACATCTTTTTCACATCTACTGAAATCACTTGCCATATTACGTGAAAAGAAGTTGTTTTAAGGCCATACTGGGTCCAACAATTGGTATCAGAGTAGATTGAATAAACTATTTTCAAACGATCAATCGCTCATCTTCTTTTCACTAAATATGGCCAGCTTTCAATCCTGGAATAATGCTTTTAACATTGGTTCTATGTCCAAACCTCCGACTCTGGTCAGAGAAGAATACCCCCAATGGAAAATCAGGATGGTCAATTTCCTTAATGGTCATGACCGAGCTCTGTTTCAATCCATTGAAAGGGGTCCACATATATCAATGACAGATATACCTGCTATTCCAGCAACTGACCAATCACCTGCTATCCCTGCCTCCCGCGCTCCCAAAAGTGAAATAAACTGGAGCGCGGAAGACAAGGAACGGGTGGCTGGGGATGAAAGGGCAAAGTCACTTTTAATAATGGCCATCCCCAATGACATATTTTCACAAGTTGATGCATGTGCATCAGCTAAGGAAATATGGGATCAGTTGGAAAATCTTTATGAAAGAGGAGAAAGGATGAGAAGAAACAAGAGGACAAACAATGTCTCATCTTATGAAAGGTTTAAAAGTTTGCCAAATGAAAGGTTAAATGATACATATCAAAGATTTACAAAACTTTTAAACGAGCTAAAGAAATTTGGTATAACAAAGTCAAATGATGAAAGAAACATAAAATTTCTTGATGCCCTTCCAAGAGAATGGAGAAGTCTAACCATGACTTTATCATCAACCATAGAACTAGGAAACATGAGTCTTCATGACTTATACAGCATCTTGATCCCCAGAGAGGAAGAAATATTTGAAGAAACCATTCAAAGAGGGGGATCTTTAGCTCTTATCTCAAACTCACAAAGATCAACAACAACCAATGATCCACAAACATCAAACAGCCAAAATCTTGAAACTTCTGATGCATCATCAGATTTTTCAGCTTTTGGTGAAGCAATAGCACTACTCACCAAAACATTTGAGAAAAGGTTGAGGGGAGGTAGCCAGAGATACCAGAGGAGTGACAGAGGAAGGATGGATGGAAGATCTAAAGAAGAGGTTAGATCTAAGGATAAAGGAAAGGCTGAAGTTGTGTGTTACAAGTGCAAGCAGAGAGGTCATTATGCATCAGAATGCAAGACCAAAAAGCTGAAGGATGTTGCATATTATGAGAAAAAGCTTGAAGAAGCAAAGAAACAGCAACAAGTAAGCTTAATTGCTGGAACAGATACAAGGTTATCTGATGATTCTTCTGATGATGAAGAAGAAGAATTGGCAAATTTCTGCCTCATGGCACTCTCTGAAGGACTACCAGAAACATCAGAACAAAAGGTAAATTTAGACAATCTTGATCTTGAACACAAGCTAAACAAGCTCATGTCAGATTTTCTAAATCCGCAAGAAAAACATCAATCAGATATCAGAAAATCTGATGAGTTGCAAAGGACTTTGAATAAAGTCAGTCTTGAAAACCAACTTCTTATAGAGGATAGTTTAGATCAAAGAGCTAAAATTGAATTTTATGAAAATGAAAGAAAAGATCTTTACAAGAAAATCAATGATAAAGAAATCAATGTAAGAGGTTTTCAACAGGCCAAAGAGTTCATAAATTTTATTGAGTCCACACCAAAGAGCAAAGGAGAGGGTTTTGGTTATACAAAATTTACAAGATCAAATAGAAATTAACCCACTGTCTTTGTAAAAGCAACTCATCAGAATTCGGATAAATTTATATCAGAATCTGAATCTGAATCTTGCAAAACAACCAGTTCTGAATACTTGTTTGAAAAACCAAACTTCGAAACAAACAAGAGTGAATGTAGTCTAGAATCTGTAAAGACTCCAGAAGTAGTTCACTCATATTTTCAAAATTATCCACTCATTCCATCACAAGAGGAAACATCAGAAAATTCTGATACATCTCGTATGTGTGTTGACATACTGAAGCTTGTTCAACATCATCTTCAAAAGAAAAATGTAAAATCTGTTAATGGCTCAGCATATAACAGAATTTCTGATGTAACACCAAGAAGAAGAAGAAATAAAGTGATTAATATTCCATCAGAAATTGTACCCAAGCATGCTTGGGTACCAAAAACCCTCTAATCATTTCATTTTAGGACCATCATGTGCAACAGATCTGGTACTGCGACTCAGGAAGCTCCAAGAACATGACTAGGGACAGGAGCTTACTCAGCAACTTTGTTTCAAGGCTGGGTAGATTGGTAAACTTTGGAAATGGAGTGAAAGGAAGGATCATGGGATATGGATGCATAAAGTATGGATGTCTGGCCATAGAGAAAGTAGCCTATGTTGAAGGCTTAAAGTATAACTTGCTGAGCTGTGGTCAATTCTGTGACAAAGGTTTTCAGGTAACTTTTTTACCAGAAAAATGCTTGTTAATAGGTATAGATGATAATAAAATCTATTTAAGAGGGAAAAGAATAAGAAAATCAATTTACTATTTTGACTTCAAAGAAGAAAGTGAACATCCAAAACTATGTTTATTTTCAAAAATCAATAAAGGTAGTAGTTGGTTATGGCACAAAAGGCTTGCCCACTTAAATTTCAAAAACCTAAGCAAACTAGCAAGCAAAGGTCTGGTAAAAGGATTACCTTTGATATCCTCAAAGAAGGATAAAATTTGTGAAGCATGTGAGATGGGTAAATCCAAGAGAAGCTCACATAAATTAATTTCTGAGTCTTCTATTTCACAAAATTTAGAACTTTTACATATGGATTTGTGTGGACCCATAAGTACATAAAGTTTTTCAGGAAAGAAATACATACTAGTAATAGTAGATGACTTTTCCAAGTACACATGGGTAGAATTTTTGAGAAAGAAAAGTGAAACTCCAGATCTGATCATAAATTTTATCAAGAAAATTGAAAATCTGTTAAAACTAACAGTCAGAAGGATCAGATCAGACAATGGAACAGAGTTTAAGAATTCAAAAATTGAGAATTTCCTTATAAGCAAAGGAATTTCTCATGATTTTTCTGCTCCCAGAACACCCCAACAGAATGGGGTGGTTGAAAGATGGAATAGGACCTTGGTAGAAGCTGCCAGAACCATGCTTGCTTATGCTAAATTGCCCACTCACTTTTGGGCAGAAGCTATAGCAAATGCATGTTTTACACAAAACAGATCCATAATCAACAAAAGGCACAACAAAACACCTTGCAACATTATAAATGGAAGAATTCCAAGTATAAAATTTTTGCATACATTTGGTTGTAGATGCTTTGTTTTCAATGATTTTGAAAGCCTTGAAAAATTTGACAGGAAAGCAGAAAAAGGTATTTTTCTTGGTTACTCTTTGTCATCAAAAGCATATAGAATTTTTATTCTCAATACAAGGACAATCAGAGAAAGTCTGTATGTCTCATTTGATGACTCACTAGAAACAGAGGTTTCTGATGAATACATGAAAGAAATAAATTTTTCTGACAAACAAGAAAAGTATGAACATCTCTTTGAAATGATAAATGAAGATTTCCAAGAACATGATAACTTTTTCAACACCAAATCAAAAGATCCATCATGTACTAACTCTGCAGAACAAAAGTGTAGCACATCAGAACCTCAGAATTCTGATATCTTACAAACAATTGAAGCACCTGTTCAGGGGGAAACTTCAAATCCATCAGAACCAACAACTTTTCACAACAAGTTAAGATGGATCAAAGGACATGTTCATTCTGACATCATAGGCAATCCTGCAGATGGTGTCAGAACAAGATCTGCCACTGCACATGAGTGTGCATTTTCTGGGTTCTTAAGCAAAATAGAACCCAAATCTGTCAAAGATGCTCTAAGTGATCCAGACTGGATTCAGGCTATGCAAGAGGAGCTTGATCAGTTTGAAAGGAGCAAGGTATGGGATCTGGTACTCAAGCCAAAATACAAATCTGTCATTGGTTCAAAATGGGTATTCAGAAATAAATCTGATGAGAATGGCATAATCACAAGGAACAAAGCAAGGTTAGTGGTCAAGGGTTACTGTCAACAAGAAGGTATTGATTATGACGAAACTTTTGCACCAGTAGCTAGATTAGAAGCTGTAAGAAATTTTCTTGCTTATGCTGCATCCAAGGATTTAAAAGTTTATCAAATGGATGTAAAATCAGCTTTTCTGAATGGTAAAATTGAGGAAGAAGTTTATGTGCATCAACCAGAAGGCTTTGTTGATCCAAAACTTCAAAATCATGTTTATAGATTAAACAAAGCCTTGTATGGGTTGAAGCAAGCTCCTAGAGCCTGGTATGAAACATTATCAAACTTCTTACTAAATTATGGGTTTACCAAAGGAACTATTGACACCACTCTTTTTCTCAAAACACACAAAGGTCATACTTTGCTGGTCCAGATATATGTTGATGACATTATATTTGGATCAACAAATGAAAAATTTTGTGACAAATTTCAAAAATTAATGACCAGCCATTTTGAAATGAGTATGATGGGTGAGTTAACCTTTTTCTTAGGGTTACAAGTAAAACAAAGAATTGATGGAATATTTTTGAGTCAATCAAAATATGTGAAAATAATTCTACAAAAATACTCACTTGAAAACTGCTCTGTTTCAAAAACTCCCATGGCAACAGGGAACAAGTTAGATTCTGATAAGGATGGTATAAGTGTTGATATTAAAACCTATAGAGGGATGATAGGATCACTGCTTTATTTAACTGCAAGCAGACCAGATATCATGTTTGCAACATGCTTTCTGGCCAGATATCAATGTGATCCCAAAGAAGCCCATCTAAAAGCTGTAAAAAGGGTTTTTAAATATCTTAAAGACACATCAGAAATTGGTCTCTGGTATCCTAAGGATACAAACCTTGAATTAATTGCATACACAGATGCAGATTATGCAGGGTGTAAAATTGACAGGAAAAGCACATCTGGTGCCTGTCAACTCTTGGGAGAGAAATTGGTATGTTGGGCAAGCAAGAAACAAAACTGTGTTGCCACATCAACAGCAGAATCAGAATATGTAGCAGCAGCAAGTTGCTGTTCACAAGTGCTGTGGATGCAAACTCAACTGAAAGATTATGGAGTAACTCTGACAAGAATTCCAATTCTATGTGACTCAAAGAGTGCTATTGCAATAACAGAAAATCCAGTTCATCACTCAAGAATCAAACATATAGATGTCAGATATCACTTCATAAAAGATCATGTGGAGAAAGGTAACATTGAAATGTATTTTGTTCCAACTGAAAATCAAATTGCTGATATATTTACAAAGCCTCTTGATGAAAAGAGACACAATTTTTTGATCAGCAAACTAGGCATGGTTAATCTAAATGATGAAGATTTTTCAGAAAACACAAAGACACAAATTGAAAACCAACTTGTTGAACATCAAAATTCTGATATTCATAGAACAAATCAACTAGCTTCTGATGAAACAATCCATCAATCTGATGGAACACCAGAAAATCTGTTGAATCATCAATAAATGATAATTTATCAGATAATCTGAAGAAATATCAGAATATCTGGTGAAAACACCAGAAGTTCTTATATAAAATCAGAAACTAGGTTGAAACATCAGAATAATTTGTAAAAAAAAATTTTCCATACTCATGTATATCCCACATATTGTATTTACTCTCTTTTGTATATTTTTTTGGTTTTTGTATTTTTTTTTTTTTAAAACAAAAAGGGGGAAAAGTAACATGCATACTGATGAAGTTCCATACAGCTGTGAATATCAACCGTCTCAAAATTTTTTCAGATTATTGAATTTCATTTTTCTTCTGCAAATGCATGCAACGTCATTTTTTCATAAGAAACTTAAGTGACACGTAGGAACTAGAATCATTAGGAGCTATGAAAGTAGCCGCCTAGTCATTAAATGCTTACTCACACATGGGGCTTAGTAGACTGTCACATTCACTGTTACATTCACTGCAACAGATATCGTCTTAATTGAAGAGAAAAGGGTTGGCTGTTAACATCACTTTCATCTATAAATATTAACATCCTGAAAAGAACTTTCTTCACAAAAAATCATCTCTTCAAAAGCCTTTCGACAGAATTTTTCTTATCAAAAATGGGTCGCCCAAAATTGATGAAAGCCACTCAATTCCCTCTCCCATTTCACAGACTTCATAATCTTAGATTAAGATCCAACTTGGAAGGACCTGCATGGGAGGACTGCAGGTTTGTGTACAATATGATCATGCGAAGTCCTTTAGGCTTTGTTGTATCATCACATGTCACCATTTATCCAAAACTTCTTCAAGAGTTCTGGTGGAACTCTTTTATCATTTTTAGTGGTACTTCCATGTGGATTGAGAGTGAGGTTATGGGGGTAAAAATTACCCTAAATGAGGAAACAATCAGAAATGTCCTCAAACTGGGTAATGATCATGAAACCCAATTTCTGGATAAGGCAGATGTGCAATAAACCCTGACTGAAATGGGCTATCATACATTGAACTCGTCAAGGGCTGTTAGCAAATCCGGTTTTATACCACCTTTCCAGTTTTTGGTAACACAGCTAAGTGTCAGCTTCTCCAAGAAGATTGGACACTTCAACGAGCTGTCTCATAAGATGATGGAAGTGGTTCATGTTGTTGTACAGGAAAAACCTTACAACTATGCTAAGTTTCTCATGAGAGACCTAGAAGCAAACATCCACGACCGTCAACCCTTTCTGATCTACCCTCGATTCGTCACCAAGGTGATCACAAGTCAGCTGAACTTCGGAGGAGTGAGAAGTTGCTATCTAAGGGCCATGCTGGTACTTCAAGAAAACATTAGTGAAGCCACCGTGACGCCATCAACGAATCACACCGGTCGAATAACCAGTCTTTGGTTATATGTGAAGTGCATGTACAACGTATTGGAGGAGGAAGAGGAGTAGTTGTTTGTTTTTGTTATGTGTTTTATGTTTCCTTTTATTAATATCATATTTGCTTTTAATTCTTTTCATTCAAAATTTTTTTGTCAATAGATCTAGGGGGAACTAACACAACATGTCTGATAAAAACAAAATCTGGTAAAACACACATGAGATCTGACAGGATTTAGTGAAACTCAGAAAATCTGATAATCAATCAGAAAATCTGGTGTTTATTCAGAAAACTCATTAAGCAACACAAATTTGTTTTTTCACCAGAAACAGAGGTTTAAATTACCCAGAAAATCTGACAATAAATCAGAAAATCAAATTTTTTTATCAGAAAAAATTCTTAAAAGCCAGGAAGTTTGACTAATCATCAGAAAAACAATGCTTTTAACCAGATTCAAAGAAACTTATGACCATCCAAAATTTCAAAATTCTTTTCTGAGGACTGAAACAAGCTATATGAAAAATACCTCCTGTATATCAGAACAAAGGTGTGGAGTTCAGAACTGCAAGACTACAATGTAAGTAAAATCTCAGAACTCTACTTATTCCCTCTCATCTCAAAAAAAAAAAAAAAAAAAAAAAAAAAAAAAAAACTGATGATTCATTCTCTATCTATGAATCAAATGAATTCTGATGTTATATAAAAGAAGATACAACTCTCAATAGTATCATTCAAAATTTTTTGATATATATATCATAAAGAGGAAAACCTGGGAAGACACACAAACTCGGAAAAGATTTCTATTGGACCTTTTAAACCAAAAGGGTCCCACATAGAGAAAAGGTGCAAGTTGGACACTAGTGTTTATCTGCAAAATCATTGGAGTCTCTAAAAAGATTTACATTAAATTAGAGATAAACCAAAGGTTTTTCAAAAACGGTTGTTTCCTTAAAGAATTAAAACATCATAAAGGTGTCATTAATCACCTTGAACACAAACAACCCACGACAAACACTCAAAAATCTCTATCTGTACACCCTAAAAATACCTCTTTCAAAAACAGAGTCTTTCATCTTCAACCTTCAAATTCGAAACCCTAAAACCCTTCTCCGAAACAAAAACCAAAACTCTCAATGGCTGCTATCAACATCAACATACCACCAACAGAACACTTTGTTCCCTTCATCACTGAAGTTGAATTTCTTCCATTAAAGAGCAACAATGAAGCAATGAATGATAACATCGAAGAGTATGATATGAAGTGTCAAATTCTTATTGAATTTCTAACCAGATGCCCTATAGCTCAAGCTCTTACAAAGACCAGAGAGGTACCACAAGAACTCATACAACAAGTTGTAAAGACTCTCAAAATCTCAAGTCAAACTGAGCTAACAGCACATGTATGGGGAAATATCTTTATTAAAATTTCACCAGAAAAGATAAGGGAATGTTTGGAACTACCCTTAAATCAGAGCTATGAAAAAGCACCAGTCAAAGAAGATATGTTCTCACAACTTGATGCAGTAATGGGTTACAAAACAAAGATTTCAAAAATCAACAAATTCAAGAGAAACAAGCTACCTGCCTTCTGGCAAGTTTTAATGGAGATTCTGAACAAGTGTCTATCTTCAAAGATTGGAGGTACAGATCAGATAAATATGAACATTCTAACAATCATGTTCAGTCTCATTAAAGGATTGAATATTTATTTTGGGGCAGAAATATTTATCCTGATCAGAAGAGCAATTCTGACAAAAACTGGGAGGATAGATTCACATCTACCCTTTCCCAGATTTCTGTCAATCATAATTTCTTATGCCTTTTCAAAAAGGAACCTAGAAATTCCAGCATCAGAAAATATGTGGAAAACATAAACTATGAGACCTTGGACTGTCATAGGTTATTGGAAGTCAGATTATGATGTGCCTGCTCTATCAGAAAGAATGATGAATCAGATACCAGAAGATTCACCATACAGAGCAGAATATCTGAAGATGTTGAATAAAATGTCAGAGAACAGAGGAATTTTTCAAAATGTATCCCCCATGGAGCATGATGCACAGGAGTCAAGCACACCAAGAATGGAACAGCAGGATGAATCTGATCCTCATCCAGCTGATGAAGATGTAAATATGAGCCCTGTGAAAGAAGAACATCATGCTGAAAGCTCACATATGGGAGAAACAGGTGCACAACATTCCAAATTAAACATATTTCATTTTTCTGGGAGTGATTCTGATGAATCAATTCAAGGAAAACATGAAATTTTACTTAGAGATACTATTTCTTCAAAACAAGATGTGAGTAAAACCAAAGACCCATTTTCTGAATCAGATTCTGAGGAGGAAAATGTGGTGGCAACAGGTGGAGATCAGCCTACTGATCAAGGAAACCTGGATGAGAAAACTAAGAGTTTCTCAACAACTCATGGAGAACCTGAAAAGGTTCAAGGATATGAGGAAATCTAGAACTTGAATGTGTTTCAATTTTCTGGTGAGGACATAGGGAATTTGGAATCTTCAAATCCTCTTAACCTCAGAACAGCAGAAAATGTGTTTTCTGCTGGTGCTAGAAGAGAAACATTAGTTGTTTCTCCTATCTCCCAAGGACATCAATCTACGTCCCCTAAACAACTTCACAAAGAACTTGAAGACACAACTACTACTGTGAAAACAGCAACAGAAGAAAAACTTGATCTGATACTAGAAGAAATCAAAAGTCAGATATCAAGGTTTTGTCAGAAACTGTCAAAGCTGTGCAGAAGCAAATAGAAAACAATGCTGCAGCCCTTAACAAATTGCAAAAGTCATCAGAAAACAAAGAGAGCTCATCAGAATTTGAGAAAGCTCTCAAGGAACTTCATGATATCAAGAAAAAGATGGCTGAGGTTGCAACTGCAGGAGAAAGCTCAAGTTCAGGGAAGCTTCTTGAAGAAATACAGTTCCTCAGAGCCAACAACAGCAGCATTGCTGAGGCTTTTGAGAAACTGTTAATGGAATTAGCTGCACAAAGAAATCAAGAAAACCAGGAGTTTTAGAAAATGAAGAAACAAGAAGAAACAAATACTCAAGCTCTCACTAATGTCCATTTGTTAGTAAAGAGATTGCAGTATAATATTGCCAGACTAGCAAATGTTGATCTTCATGAACTGAAAGCCCCAATTCCACAAGAAAGACAAGCAAGGAGATCAGAAACTCCTCAACAACAACCAGAAAACATTCAGCAATGTCAAACCAAACAAACAGAAACTACAACAGCTCAAAAATAGAAGCAACCCATGGGTCCACCGCCAGATAAACAAAAGATACTCATGGATCCTCCACCAAATGTCCCAAAGCCAGACACATCAAGGGTACAGTAGAAAGATCATGTTCCAGTTCAGTCATCTTCTACAGCCATCACAGGAGAAACAGAGTTAAGTATAAGGATGGATGCAAAAGAGAAGAGAAGAATGAAACTTGAAGTAACTTCCTCAAAAAGGCCAAGAAAAGAAATGATAGAAGATTCAGAAGGGAACATAAGAGTAATGGATGTGCTAACAGGTGATTTACACACTATTATATACCCTGAAGAACATCTAAAGAATTACTATTGGAAAGGTCCAGAAGAGAACCCAAAGAGACCTCTCTCTCCATTAAGTAAAGGTATTGTTGAAAACAGAAACAATGGAGTTTGGGTAATTCTACACAAGAATATGACCAATCCAATAGTATCAATTGAAAGAATTGATACTATGACCAATGGAGGAGGTGTCTTAGGTACTGAAGCACAAAACAAGTATACCCTGATCAGAAAAGATAACAGTGAACAAAAGGTTACTGATGCAGATCTGGCTGATGATATTCACCCATTGGGAATAGTCAAAATGAAGAATATCATTGATGAAATGAAAGGTAATTCAGTTGTTGTCAGAAGAGCCCTTGAAAGTCTCAAAAGTGCAGGAGCAAAGTTATACAAAAGACCTGCACTGGCAGACTTTGATCTATGTATCAATTTTGAGTACAGCAACAAAGTGCTAATACCACCTCTGAACACTTCAATTCCAGCTGAAATTCCTTCTAAACTAGTAAGAACCGGAGCAATCTTTGATCAACCAGAAATGAGTGTAGTCTTCAAAGATGCTAATGAAGAGAAAGCTCTGTTCAGAATCAGTGATATATGCAGGTATTCAAATCAAACTCTGAAATATATAAGAAACTGCATGAATGATAAACAAGAGCAACTCAAGAAGAAGGGAAAGAACAATGAACAGCTGAGAAAAACAATTGAAGAGTGCATTGAAAATTGGATGGAAGCAAGAGGATGGTATAAAGAAATGTACAAAGAAACTCAAAAGGCAATTGACCACAAGAAAAGGCTGAAACCAGGAGACAAATACAGAAGTGGAGTGAAGATCAATTAAAGAATTAATGAGATTATAATTCCTGTTTTTGAACAATATTTTATTTTAGTCTGACTAATGGTTGGTTTGACTATGTTCTATGTTTCTGAACTTAGTTGTTTTTATATTTATCTTTCAAAGAAAGTTGTTTATGTTAGATATAGAGGTAGTTCATTTTCTTATAATACTTAGGGGGAAACTGTTAGGAAACTTTATTTGTAAGTATTGAAGAAAATCACAATCAACTTGATCTATGAAGAGATCACAGTCCTGAAGATCACGAACTAGAAAAAGAAGACCAGATGGGACAACTGGAATGCACAGCATCTACTTCAAAGAATCACAAGTTGATCAAGAGCTGAATTGGATTATCAGAAAAGGTCACTTCTGATGGATCTGATGATATTTCTGATGAAATATCATCAGTTTCTGACGATTCTGATCATCAGGATTTTTCTGATGATTTGTTCATCAGAATTTCTGATGAAGTGGGTTATCAGAATTCTGATGAAATACCCCACTTGTCTGAAATTGGCTCTGTCCTGCCACACTTACCGAAGCAAGTTGACATTAATTGATATCATGATGAAAAAGGCAACTTGAACATTGGATTCAATGAATATGTCAATTGGGCACTTTTTGCAGGACTTATTGCATGAATAAACTATTGTTTATTCATGTACCCAGCCTTCTATAAATAGAAGGCTCAACTAGGAGAAGCAAAGTGAGTTTGAAGCTTATCATTCATACATACATCAAAACTCCATTGCCCTCTCACCCACAGAATTCAAGATTCATTTGTACTAGATAATAATCTTACAATCACCTTGTAAACCATTTTATTTCAAAGTGATATAAACTTGATAATTCTATAGGTCTTGTTTCTTGAAAGTCTGATTTCCATTTCCGCACATCTTTTTCACATCTACTGAAATCACTTGCCATATTACGTGAAAAGAAGTTGTTTTAAGGCCATACTGGGTCCAACAGTTTCGTTTCGGATAAACGCTTCATTAAAATTCAAATATTATCTTGCTAAATCTAATTACTGATTTGTGATTCGAATGACCTACATTATTGTAATTGTTGGCTCTTTTGCTACCAAGACAACACACCTTCTTGAGACTTCTCCTCTTTCAAGTTACACTCGTGGTTTATCTCCGTAACCATGCCAAGATTCCATTGTTAATACATACTTTTGTTGTCGGATTATGCTAGAACTAAGTTCAATTGCTTAAACTTATCCATTTCGCATATTCAGTTTAAGACGTTATATGATGTATTGAGAGCATCATATTCAAATAGTTTTGCAAAAATTCTTTCATTTCGAGTCATAGTAGACTTGGTTGGTCTAATACTCCACTAAATCGTTTGATTGGTTTCGATACCTTGCGGTGATACTTTCACATAATTGAAGCTTGCGCTAATTGGGTTACTCACTTCATACACGGATTTAGTTGTCTATTTATTTGTTAAAAATCCATTTTGATATTCACAATTAAAGCAGTCTCAACACAGTTGTGTGGTAAGACAATGGTACATATATTTATTTCATACCACGGTGTACCTCCTAACGATTCTTTCGTTATAAATTGAATACCTTGCAGCACTTATTGCTTTTTCATCTTCGATCAAAAACAGTGGCTCTTTGATGTTCCGTATTCAATAGAAAACTTTATGACATTGTGTAAATCAAACCTTCAGATTTTTTCAGTATACTTTCATTTGATTTCAAACACGGTGAACTTGTTCAGTCACCACTATATTTGAATTTGGTCATTACGACACCTTGTGGTGTCATTGCAAATTTGTAGCTTGTGCTAATCATGGTCAACTGCTTCACACAAAACTACATATACTTTTGACTTGTCATTTAAACATTTCTGATGCAACCACGAATTAAGACAATGACACTCCAGGTTCGCTTGTACTTCATTCGGTGTATTTTCGCAATTCAAGAATGTCAACACACTAATCCTTACCATTTATTTATTCGAAAGTTGGCAGATCATTTTCATATTCAAGTTGTTGATTTTGAGTTCATATAGCGGATGCTATGGTTTGTGAAAACTCGTTTGCATATTGTGACCGATTTTTTGAGAATCCTATTGGTCAAAACTCCTCTTTTGTGGAATCCCTATTAACTATATTACACTAGACTATACGTCTGTACATCTCGTGTCCTTTGACATCAAATGCTTAAAGCATATACCTTTTAACCATTGGATTCGTGTTGTTATATATTCTTGGATTCACCTGATGTGAATAAGGTCTGATTCGGTTTTGTGATTACCTACCTCAATGTTATCCATATACATATACGCATAATGTAACCCTAAGGAGATAAGGTAGTATAAATTTCGAGGACGAAATTTTCTTAACAGGGGGAGAATGTGACAACTGTCAAATTTGCATGTATCCGTACAATTAATTAATATTGATTAGTGCTTAATGACTGTGCTAAATTACAATTAATGACTTAAACTGCTTTCTGATTTCTGTATCATACATACATGTGCATCACATATTTCATACTGTCACACCATTTATCACATACAAACTCTAGTGACATAAACGATGCACAAAGCACAGTTAGCACAGTTAGCGGATAACTCAGAAACATGCTGACAATGTCAGTACATAGACGGACAGTGTTTTGAGACCCCATAAGGGCCAGAGACAAGGTACTACACTAGTATGGAGTGTAGGGAAGTAAGGACCATAAAATTGCGTCACTAGGTGGTAGTTTAAGTACCGGAAAGTGCCTAAAACCCACACAAAGTGCAGAATTCTACATATTTCAGCAAAATTCAGCATTTAAATAAGCTAGTAACATGCAAAAATATGGCAAAATGGTCCTGTATACTTTCCTAAGTGTCGGGAATTAAAAGTGTCACAAAAGGGTACTTAAAGAACACTAAACGGAATAACTTGACACTTTAACGAACCGGTATCCATGGTTGCAAAAGTCGCTAGGCGCTCCCTAGTCGGATTCGGGAGTACTCGGGAAGTACTCGGCTTAGGCGGAGATTACTCGGGGAGTAATTGGCCTAGGAGACCAGTACTCGTGCCTCGGCAGCCTACCTTGTAGCGAGTACTTGGAGCCTAGGCGGGAGTTTTACAACCATGCCGGTATCTAACCGAACAACCGGACATTACCCGGAACACCAAAATATTGCTAGAAGCATTGTTTTATTATTTCTTGGCTAGTTATGGTTCCCGAACACCCTAACACACTATATAATGCATCATACACTTAAAACACTAAACTTTACACTTAACCTCCAACTAATTATCTAATTTACCATTCAAAGTTACATTTAACCCCCCCCCCCCCTCACATTTACTGTCACTATAAGTGACCCCACCCTCAAGATTGCATAATCTTCCTAAAATCTCATCTTGATCTTTGCTTAGATTGTAAAAGATTGTGTATGTACTTATTGAAACATTAGAACCAATGGACAATAGAGAATTGTGGTTATAAGTACCCATCTTCTTCAACACTTCACCTTCACCACCAACCTCCTTCTCCCTCTCCCTCACTTCGGTCGAAGGCTACCCCACACACCACCTTTATTTTCCTTTCAAGTCCATGCAATCCAAGATCATTCAAGGGTGTTCTTGGATCTTGAAGGACCTCTTTTGTTTGCTATTATCCTTCACCTTTGTCATCACCATCTTCAAGTGTTCTTCCCTAGCTTAGAGGTAGTAGTAAGATCCTTATAACCCTTGTTTACTTCTATTTTAGTTGGTTAAAAGATGTAACATGTTGTAAATCACAAGAACACTAAAAGACATAAACATGGATCATAAACAAAAGCTTAACATATGATGAAATGATGTTGTTTAGTATATGTATGATGTTTGATTGTTGATCATTTGAAGAATATGATGTTGATTATCACATAGAACTTACTAGATTGTGATTAAACACATGATCTAGCAAGTGGGAGGATGATTATGTGACAACATAAGATGATCATCCTCTTGCGTAAACATGAACTTGATAAATGAAATGATTTCTTGAAAAATATAAACAAAGTGAATCGATAGTCTTGTGGATCCAAGATTTGTGAATGATTTTCCCAATAAAACCGAGTTCAAAATATGATTTCTAATAGATCGTGGGTTTTACTTAAACCTACACTATTTTTAGTGATAAAACAAGTGTATAAACACTTATGAAACAAGAAGATCAAATAAATAAACATTTTTGTAGAATATGTTTACAAGTTGTAAACACCTAGTTTCTTTAAGAATGAGATTTTTAAAGGAATAAACACACTTTAAAGGGTAACTAAACCCACTAAACACTTTACCAAGTTACTACAAGTTTTTGCGAAAAGATCAAGTTCATAATCTTTATGTAAATAGCTTGTTTTTGCACTTGGTAAGTGAAAGATGTTTAGGGTTTAATTGTTGATTATTGTGTGTTGATTTTGAAAAGAAAATGATATGCTAAGTAGCATGGACACCTCCATTTTCAAAGGAAACTATGGCGAAATTTTCTAAAAATATAAACACTTAAAGAAATATTTTCTAACAAATATTTACTAGTGTGTTTTAACTTTGGATATCAAAAATAAACTCTGCCATAGATTTTGTTACAAAAATTACAAGTATTGGAGGTTGGTATTTACAAATAAAAATGGATAAATATGTATTTAGAATATATATTTACATTACAGACATTGTGTGTGATTATGTGTATATTTCATGTAATAGTTATATTGTTTTAAGGGTTAAAATAATATAACTTAACAAGATACAAGGATTTACAATCCAAAATAATACCAAAAATCTCATGGGATAAATACATAAGTTACACACTTGATATTGTGAAACCGAACGCAAAAACGTAACTTACGAAATATTCCGGAAAATACTCTTATAAGTATATGTTTGGCAAATATTATTTTGGAAACGAAAGAAGTGAAAATATGATTTTTACATATTACCAAGTTATGACAAATTTTCAACAAGAAGAAAATATAATATTTTTGGGAGATAAAAATATATTTTCCTAGTATATTTAGAAGATATATGATTTTTGGGAAAAATATATATTTTCTTGGAATACATTATTTTTGACAAATAAGTTATATATATATTTTCTAAAGTGAGACTTGAAAATATATTATTTTGAGAATACAAAGGTACATGTATAAGATACCCCATCCTTGGGAAGGAAATACAAAATTAAATACTTGAGAAATATTGTTGCAAAATATTGATTAAACATTTATTCCAAAATTTAATATAATTTAAAGTTAAAATAATTATTATTTTAACAAGTAATTATAACTTGGAATAATATCAGAAACGTAACTCAAAAACGTAAATACAAAGGCAAGGCACGACCCGTTCGTCTAATAGACCCTAGTACATTGTAGGAGTCGTGTTTGCTGAGGAGACTTGAGTTACGAGCATAGAAGACGCAAAACAGTGAGTTCATGTCCCCCCTTTTTCTGTTAACTGTTTTCAGTTTTATACTTCGGGGGTGAAATACATGTTACAGTTATTACAAACGTTTTATACATGGTATGGTTAGCTAACGAGGGTTACTGCTAGATCATGTGAATGGGTAGGGCGATTAAGGCCATGAATCCTCATTGTAGGACCGAGGGGAATGAGTGATAGATCTATTTGGGTGTAGCGAGCCCCACCCCTGAGTCCGCTGAGTGGACCATGTGGTGACTATGTCTTACAGCCGGAAGCCCGGTGCGAAATCTGCTAGGTTTGAGTCTTCCTGCATCACTTCACACATACCATTGGCTTTGCAACCCAGTGGTGATCTTGTTTTCCTTATTGCTACATACCTGGGACTTACATACATACTTACGACGTTTTCAAAGGTTTATACGTACACACAAATGAACACATGAACTCGCTCAACTTTTGTTGATGTTTTAAACTACATGTATTTTAGGGAAATTATAAGTGGATCTGGCGGGCGTTGGAAGTTTTTATGCTGCGTTAAGAATAAAAATGCCATCCATGGTCTTTGAGTTTGGTTAGTGTGTCTTATTCCTGGACGAGACACGTCTTCCAAACCTTGGTGTTAATCAATATCTTTTGAAGAGTCCTTAATGAACTCATAAACAATTTGTACGGTTTGTAAAACTTGAATTTGAAGTCTGCGTTTTTAAACAATGTGGTTATGTTTTAAACTTATTTAATGGATGACAAACCTATGGCTTTATCATATAGTTGATGTTATGATTGAATGCAATGATATTAAGAAAGTCACACCATAATCACGCTTCCGCAAAAGTCAGGGTGTGACAAAACAATTGGTTATAGTTTATAAAACCTCGATGCCATGAATCTTAACCCAAAACATTTGTTGTGACAACCGGTGATTTACGGCTCTTAATTACGTGATTAACAGGTGATTAATGCAATAATAAATAGTGTTAACAGCGCAAATTAACTTAATTAGGCCTTTGGAGTACCCAGGAACATTTATTCGATTATACAGTGCGCATATGGTGATTTACGGGAAATCTGCTGAATATCAAGCGACAACGAACTGATGCCGTACAAAATACTGACAACGCCGACAAGTATGGATGTTACACGAATATTTTATGTTTATGAAATTAATTTTGTGAATTTATTGGGCTTCCGTGCGACACAAAGGCAAACGTGAACTGAAAACGTGTAGGATCGAGAATCGATCTGAACGAGTCTTCAGAAGAGCTCTAAACTGATTCAAAGGCGGAATTCAATGAATCAGAGTTTGTTTCAGCTTGATATTCACTATTAATTGTCTCTTGTATTGATTAGAACGCGTTTACAAGTCTGGAGACACTTCGGCAGAGCTTCGCTACCGGAATCAAAAGTTACAAATGAAAATTACAAGTCACCTATTTATACTATTTCCAGTTCATTTGAACAGACATTTCCAGTTCGTTTGAACTGTCCACTTCGTTTGAACTGTCCACTTCGTTTGAACTGGCTTGTTCACCTTTGTTTCCTGTTTAACTCGAACTGCGTGACTTGATCTTTCATTACTAATCTAAGACTCGAACGAAGATGAAGTCGACAGACAACTGCACTAACAGACTCCCCCTTGAATGTTGACGGAATCTTCAGTGAGAGTCTTCAACATGACGACTCTTCAATCTTGATCAGTCTTCTTCAGGAACTCTTCCTGGAATCATGAACCCGGATCTTTCTCTGGCTCTAACTCTCGTCAGACTCCCCCTATCATCAAGCTGGGATCGCCGTCTGGAATTTGTTATCACCATTGAAATCAAATCCTGGCTTTTTCAATTTAAGCTCTCTTCAGGTTCTGATGCATCTCCTGGCTTTCCGTAGCAACAGGATCAGAAACCTACATATCTCAAACACACAATTTACAAACCAACAATGTTGTGATTCAACTTAATGAATCAACTAAACATTTGAGAATCACTTTCATTTAAAATTGATCAAGAATTTAAAACAATCAAAATTCTGATTCAAATTAATGAATCATTTTAAACATTGCAAACCAATTAACCAACCCAACAGTTCATCTTGTTTAGCCTTTGAGATTTTGAATATCAGCTTTTCAACATCAGTTGTCAAAAATCTTTTTGTTTTTTTCAAACTATGAAACACAAACGCAATAACAGAAATTAAATGCAGAAATGAAATATGTACAAACATATTTTTGTGAGTTTGCGAAAGAGGATCATATCAGCTTTTAGACAAATCACAAGCACCGTTAAGCTCTTAATCGTTTTAAGCTCTAAACGATTCACGTTGATTGACGATATGTTTGTCCTTTTAAGCTCAATCTAAAAACTTTCGACATGCTTACCGATACGTTTAAGGTATATTAATTTTGCACTAAGCTCTTATGGACCCCATGATCTCAGCATATCCCCTCATCATGCAATACACTAACTCAAGTAATGCCTTTAAACTTTTATCAACTGTGATTTGTGCGAAAACAAAGCAGAATGTTTAAACATTAACAATCAGGTCGATACTTCCGTATACGCAGAGAAAGTCCAATGTTTAAACAAAATAAGAAAATAAAAAATAAGTTGAAGTTGTTTAGGCTTTAACCACCAGGTCGATACTCCCGTATACGCAGAGGTGATCCAAAGCTTAAACGAAACACCAAAGAAAATAAAGCAGAACGTTTAGGCAACAACATCCAGGTCGATACTCACGTATACGCAGAGGATGTCCGATGCTTAAACAAAATAAAGAAATCAAACAAGTTTAAATCTTTGCAAAATAAAATGCACAATCACAGCGACTTTTCAGCAAAGTTGTGAAAGTTCACAAACTTAACCAGTTATATGTCTTTCGACAATCAGCGATTACTGAGTAGGTACACAGTCAAGAAGGACAAAACTAAGTACTATGCTTTCGACCATGTTTCCCACTAGAACTAGGCTTTTTCATTTAGGTTTGTAACGTTATCGCAAATCTACTAGTCTAGCTGAGCCTATCGTCACATCTTTAGTGAGATCGCTTATCACATTTGACATTTACATTTCTTTAGCGTGTTGTGACAGTCCAACTGATCTACTATCATTTCCTCTTTTTTTTACAACAAAACTCATTTTTTAAATTTATCATGTTTTTGGCTTTTTCAAATTTTATAATGTTTTTGGATTTTCTAAAATCTTACTCCCCCTAAAATGCAAACACATTTTAGGAAATTTGAAAACAAACTGTACAAGAACATGACAACTGATATCGAATTGCCTCAATTCTCCATTCATTTGGCATAAACAATCAGAACTCCCCCTCACAACAAACTATTTTCCCATTATGATCTCAAAACACTTAAGTTTGTTTTAATCAAAATGGTTTTTCCGGAAAATAAGTTTTATTGATTTTACCACTTGTAAAATTGGGGATCAAATCATCACATTGTTTTTCAACCACTTGTAGAAAATCAGATACAACTTAATGTCCCTGATTTACCACTTGTAAGATCAATCCAATCAAACATTTTCAATCAAACATCAACTGTTGATTGAATTCTCAATGTGCCGATTCCTACTCCTCGCTTACCAACCTGGGAGTTCCGGCAAGTCCTGCTTTTCATAAACACTTTTAACATGATAAAGAATGATGCCGATTTATGATCCACGATTACCAACTTGGGATCTCCGGCAAGTCAGGTTTTTCATTTAAACAGTTTCACCCAAGCCTGACTGTCCTTGGGTGATTTTGAATTCTTGTTCAACAATGGTGGAAAATTTGCATCATCCATTGTTAAACCTGAATTCTCCATTTTTACCTCAACCAAAGGCTCCTCTGGCTTTGACGAACCAGAATCATTGCCTGCACATGGCTTGTCTGACTTTGACCCGTCAGATTCATCGCCTGATGGTGGCTTGTCTGACTTTGACACATCAGATTCATCGCCGACCAATTTCTTCTTCTTCTTTCCCTCTTTCATCCTCAGATTTGTATCCGATGAATTCATCTTGTTTGACTTTGCCATCAAGGAAATCGATTCATCGGAACTTTTATTTTTGCCAACAGATGAACCCAAGGACAAGATCTTCTCGAGATACTCTCTCGCCTTCTTTCTCTTCTTCCTCAGTCTGTCTTTCTGCCCCTGAGAAAGTTTCACTTTCGTTTCTTGAACTTTAGGTTCTTGAACCTTCTGTTCTTTGGGCTTGACATTGATTGATTTCTTTGCCATCTTCTGAGAATTAACCCTCAATCTTTCATTTGATCTCCTTGGGCAATCTCTGGCAATGTGGCCAATGATGTTGCAGTTAAAACATCTTCTTGACTCAAACCTCCAACTTTGGCAGTTAACAGCAATGTGTCCTTGATAACCACATCTGTAACACACTCTGTTATCGTACCAATCACCATTTTCAGTCCAAACATTCAGATCATAGCACTGTTTAGCTTGGTGATAATCCTTGCTCCTCTTGTTTGCTGGATTTGACTTTTGAGCACTGCGATCCGACCTGCACCACTTATTGCCAACAATTTTAGAGTTTTCATTTTTCGATTTTTGTAATTTTTCATTGCGATTGGATGATCGATCTGATGAGCTTTTATTATCTTTTTGAACATTTTTCAAATTTTTTTCTTTTTGTTTTTGTTCCACTTTCTTCTTCAAAGGTTTTTGCTTAGAGCATTCTTCCTTTTCAGTTAATTGTGGAACAGTTTCTTGAAACTTTTCTTTTAATTTCAAAAACAATTTTTGTTTTTCGAATTTTTTATTTTCATCATCAGATTTCTCATCACAATCTTCAACTTTGACTTTGTCAAAGTTTGTGACATTGTGCTCCTCAGATTTACGGATTCACAGGGGGGCTCAGGCCCTACTTAGTTGACTGACAATGACAAAGGCTTGCGAAGTAGGGCCTTTTGAATTGAATCTTAAGTAGTCTATCAGTGGTGCAAAGCTAATTGCCCCTTTTAAGTAGGGGGCGAAAGGTTAGACCTTAGAAAGTCAGCGAACAGTGGTTCTTCTATGTAGGTATGGCGTTCCCCCTTGACTCTCCTAACGTCGAGCTAAGTGATTTCGTAACCTTTTCGTAGCGTAGTAGAATGAAGGCTACGCACCGACGCTCTCTTTTCTATTAGCCTAAGCGTCTTCGCTAACTCGCTCGCCTACTATACCCTACTATACCACTTTTAGGGTAGGCTAGGCTAACTCAGCCGCTTACTTCTACTAATGTAGGGCTAAATAGTGCCTTTTCTTTTTAAAACAACCAATTTTCATTATTGCGAACCTATAGGTCCTTAGTAGCGTTGACAAAGAAGAACAGCCAGTTAAAAAACTCGAAGAAGAGCGACAAGTTCTCGAACAAACAGCGGGAGAAGCAGACTGAGCCTGTTACATTGATAAAAGGCAGTCCTATGATCACCATCTTCAAAAAGAAAAAGGACACATACTACGACCAGTAAGCTCAGCACAAGTATCGACCTACTGAGGCAATGACCATGCACCTAAAGCCACTTTACATAAAAGTGCATATTGAAGGAGTCTTGGTCGATGGAGGGTATAGATTTCAAAGTGCCAATTTTTTCTTTCTCGGTGTGAATCATAGCTAGAAATTACATTCTTTCTCATTCACTCGGTTGGCTAAGAAGCGATCGGACTCTTAGATCAGAACTCAAGTCAAGACAGTTAACCACCATTCATTTCGAAGAGAGCCATAGGACATCCGCTTAAACCAACTCTGCTGGTTTGAAGCCTATTAGTCAGTCGGTCTTCAAGTCCCGGTAATATTCTACCTAGTGAGAAATGCCAATTGCGAGCTCTAGCAGATGT
>CM060411.1:85942994-85970494 GCA_030545235.1 Helianthus tuberosus
GGCCGATCCCCGTGTGCTAGAGGGAGGACCAGAAAGTTTGTGTTAAGCATATAGTTGGTTCTTGTCTTGTTTAGGCATTTGGTGCCCTCTCTGCCGGCCTGCTTAGTGGCAGAGCCACCTTCTTTGGGGTCAGTGAGGAGGACAGGACAATCCCCCACTCCGGCGGTTTCTTTCTTTCTTTCCAACCGGATTCTACCCGGCCCGGTCCTATTTCAAACAAAAGAAGCAAAGAAGGGAAATCCTCGTAAAGGCAGCAAGGCGTGTCGCCTTCGAATTGAGTAATGAGTCTTCTTTCTACTCTACTTTTGTAATAGAAAGTAGACTCAAGCCTCACCCCTTCATGTATGTGAATTTTCCGATCTAGTTATATGGACTGATCTTTTTCCGTTTAAAAGAGGGTCTATTTTGATAGATAGAGATAGACAGGAAATAAGCAATAAGAACAGAATACCAAAGGCTTACTCCCATTTCTCTCTACTCTATCTATGAAGGCTATGAAGGAAGCTCACCACTGAGCTCATTAGAACTCAAATCTAAATGAGTCAGCCCTTTCAAGTTCCCAAAACTTGTTGGTACTGGACCAGAGAAATTATTATTACTAGTAAAGTTCAGCTTTACCAAACTGCTCAAACGCCCCAACCTTTCAGGGATGGTGCCAGAAAGCTGATTCTTTCCCAGATACAAGCCTTGAAGCTTAAGCGAATCGCCAAACTCCGGAGGAATGAGACCAGTAAGCAAATTCCCAGATAAATCCAACGTTGTAAGATTTGTCAGGCGAGAGAGTGATCTTGGAATTGATCCAGAAAGCATGTTATTGCTTATCAAAAGATCTACCACGACCACACAGTTCCCCAGGTATGGTCCCAGACAACCTATTGTAAGACAGATCAAAAACTCCATGATGTTGAGCGTAGCTCAGATCAGGTATATTAACCTGAGAAAAAGACAAAGATGACTTGGAAGGAATCGACCTGGATAGATTATTATGAGAATGAACTAGGCATTGTAGTTGAGCCAAGTCAGCAAGATTCTCTGGTATAGGCCCATTAAGATTGTGATTTCCAAGGTCCAATGTGTATTCAAAGGTCCTTTCAACTACTATTACAGCTCGTACAACCTTGAGTAATCTGTGTATCTCAACTAGTGAAATAAGTTACTTGCCTAGTGCTACTCCTCCTCCACAGAAGACTTGCTAGAATAGCTTGCATGGAGAGCTACCACCTTTCTCTCTTGACTTTGCTTCGGGTAAACTAACTTTCTTTAGTCTCTATCCTTCTACTAGCCGACTAGGAGTTAGAAAAGCCTGACTTCACGCTTACAGGGTACTAAGATTCACTGCTTTTCTCCTCTAGCCACAAACATACTTGACTACCACAGACCTCCTTTACTACTTGAACTATCAAGCCACTTAGTAACACAGGCTCCTTGTCCGGCTGGGAAGGATCTATACACCAATATCTCGAGAGGAAGTACTGCACTGCCTGGACAGCTAAAGGATGAACTCTAAAGTTTCCCATTGGATAAGATAGAGCTAATTCTGTATTACCCTCAAATAAAGGGGATTTTTCTACATCAAGAGAAGGTGGTTTAAAGAATAATGCCAGCTGGGACAGATCTTATTTGAAAGAAAGTTAGCAACCGTTGGCTTATAGGACTGTGCTACTGGACTGGGTTGGCTACTCTCTGTGATCCCAGCTGCTATTTTCAGATAGCTAGGACTGATTCTACAGCTCCTTCACACAGGGTACGGAGGGGGGATACCTAAAGAGAAAGTTTAGAGTTCTTACTTCCAGCCTTCGTTGCTTCACTCTCCTAGGAAGGACTTTACCTCTCTATCTTATAGATGTAATAGGATTTAGAATTCTTCCTCTTAGAGCTTTCCCTCATATTACAGTACTAGAGGCATGGAGGAAGCATTGAAAGGAAGGAATGAAAACCTTACTTACTCCCCTATACCTGAAGGACATATCAAAGAGGATATAACCGTAAGAAGGAATATAAATAAAAACTTGAGGCTGGTTGAGTGAAATACGGCATGAAACCAATACTAGAAGAGTAAGGAGGAAGCATTAGAAGAAAGGGTTCCTCCCTCATAGCACAGTCCTATGGCTTCTTAGAGAAGGGTAAAGGCACTCATAGCAAGATTCAAAACTGCAAACAGAAGACTCTAATCACTGGAAGGAAGCTAGGCAGGAGCCATTCAAAGCTTCGAGTTACCTCAGCTTGAGAGCGCTAGATAGAAGGAGTTATAATGCATTCGATCCCCTATATAGATCCTGACGAGAAGACGAAAAGATGCATCGTCTTATCATCTGTTCTGCCTTTTGCATTGTCACACCCCGACCACGTAGAACATACAAAACGTGGCGGAAACGTCGGGGAGTGTTGTAACAGAATTAATTGTTTCAAATCCATGGCAATTGAAGTTTCGTTTTATTGATTAAAAGTGTTACAATGTCTTAACAAACAAAGAAATACAACATAATTAACTAGTCTTGCATCTTTTATTGTCACTAAAGCCCAAGTCTGTCTAAGTGTATCTTGATCATCTTATGCAACAGCTCCTGAAAAACACATGTGAAAATAGGTACGTCAGCATAAAAATGCCGGTGAGATACATAGATTTTGTGAAAATAGGTTTCATGACTTATGTTTGAGAAAATGTTTAGTCATGAACCTTGTTATTTGCTTTGTTTTGTAAATCATTTGAAAATCGATAAGATCAGATGATATGTATAAATAATGTATAATGTATGGTTAAATGAATAACCATGTAAAATGAGTTTGTATTAGATAAGTTGTTTGTAAATCAATGTCTTGTGAAAAATATGTTATTTGTATAAAATGTTCTATGTCTCAACCTGAAATGATTCAAATAACGTTACGACATGTAATACCATACAAACACTTATATATAGGAAGTACCAGCGGCGTATCCACCATGCTTGTATCATATTACACACGCATCGTTACTTAATCACTTAATCAAACCAAACCAAACAATGTAAAATGTTCATGTCAAGATGTAAATCATGTCAAATTGTCTATGTCAAATATCCATGTTAACTGTCTATGTCAAATATGTCATGTATGGCAAGTGAAAGGTCTCAACTAAACCATATGCACAAAACAAAGTATTGAAGTAAAACTTGGTTTAAATCAAAGTTATGTTTTATGTAGTAAATGCATGATCAATGTAAATCATGTAATATGCGTCCAAAATGTAAGTATATGATGAATAAGAAATGTACTAAGTATGCTACAACAAACATACATAGCATGTGAACTGAAATATCTGTACTAAGTATGCAACAACATACATACGTAGCATGCGACCTGTACTAAGTATGCAACAATAGACATACGTAGCATGTGATGTAATGTAAAACAATGTACTAAGTAATGCACACAATGGCACACCTAGTATGAAATGTAATGAAATCATGTACTATAATGTACTAATGAACATAGGAAGTATATGATTTGAAAACAGGAAAGCATGAAAGTAACAAGTAGGCACATGTGTTCCACCCCAAAACAGTTTGGAAAACAGTAAAAGAGGGGTCTATGTACTCACTTGAGATTGCTCAGTAGTCCTTGAGTAACAACCAAACAAAGCTAGAGATCACGGAAATCAAACGGCACCTAATATAGGTAACTATGTTAATTAACCGGACCTAAATCGGAAGATTGGGTAGCATTAGGGTTTGTAAACCAAATGAGTGTAGGAACTCATATGATATGGTTTAACAAAGCCTTCATACTAAATGAAACTTAACCCAAGTGTCTACGACCCATTACGACCCGTTTAGGAAGCTTATGCTACTTTAACGTGTCGTTCGCGTGAAACGCGTTCGGACCGCCTAACTAGTCCTATGACAAGTGTTATATGCCTAAACATGTTACATAATCAGTTATGTGACAAAAGTTTAGGTTACATATGATTAATTACCAATTATACATGAAAAGGGTATTCTGGTAATTTACCTAAGGCATATAAACTACCTATCATACAACTACTTAAACGATGTGACCATAGGGTATAACCTCGGAAGGTTATTCCCTACCTACTATGGTCACCTAATGTGTTTGGTCGGATCCTAATGATCGACCAAATGGGTCGAGTTCGAAGGTATAGGCGATTTATTAGATCGCCTACCCTACGACTCTAGACAACGTGGTAATCAGTGGGCATAGTCCCAAGGGACTATGACCAACGTGATTACACTCACGTTGCGAAGTTCAAACGAACTTCGCATTGACCATTACTGGTCAACGCTGAAAGTCAAACAAAGTTTGACTTTCTGACTCTAAAAGCAATAAAATAAGGAAAAGAACGAAAGAATACTTACCCAGGGTCCCCGAATGCTAATCCCGACTCAAGAACTCAGGTATGAAACAATGGTTTCAACTTAGAGCTCTCAAATCAGAATTCTTGTGAGTTTTAAAGCAATGGGGGGTGGGGTATTTATAGTATTCGGTCCACCGTTGAGATCGTTTCTTGGAAAAGGGGAAACGATCAAGGCCGTACATGTGTTGGAACCTTATGGTGCCTAAAAGTGATCCTTATCTTCATGACTAAGCAATTGGGAACATGTGGGTGAGATTAAAACAGCTGCAGCCTGCTGTTTAGAAACTCTGAATCTGGTCAGCAGACCCCTAGCGCACCGCTACGCTTAAAGTGTAGCGCACCGCTAGGCACTATTTCGGCAGAATTACACTTTTGGTCCCTGAACTGTATTTAGGCCATTTTCGACACGTTTAAGGCCCGTTAACCCCATTTCAAAGCTCTAAAATGAAGTTAAAATATAGGGAACTTAAAATGTGCTCAAAAATATCTCGGATGTCGGTTCGTTTGGCCGTACGAACGCGATGTTCGCTTAATTACGACGGAATGCGCATAAGCGCGAAAAACGATCCAAATGACGCGACGAATGGATTTTTCTTATGGCGAACACTAAAATATAATATAGTCATGCTTACATAAATTTTTGGATGTCCGGATGTATTCAGAACGTAAGTTATGCGCGAAAATGCAAACTTGTGCACTTTCTGACACTTTTAGTCCCTGAATGACCCAAAAGTTTATTTTAGCACACCGAACCCCTCAAAGCCTATTTCTAAGCTATGTAAAGGATATTTATGGTATGTTTAACTTATGGTCATGTTCCGGAAGGTCTGTTACAGTTCAAATTGGCATACTTTCGCAGTTTGTCAACTTTAGTCCCTGTAGACGAATAACTTTGATTTCACCACACCAAACCTTCCAAAACTTATATCTAAGTTATGTAAAGGTTATATAAGGTATGTTAAGCCTATTTCACTATTCCGGAGTGTTCGTTGCATTAAACTGGTTATATTTACGCATCAGTGCGTGTATAACCTTCCAGGAAGCGATTTAGAGCTTGTATTCGAACAAGAATTGATATGTGTAAACGATACACATATTTTTACAAATCCCAAGTATGAAATACTATATTTCATTGGTTTGGCATTTGATTGATGGTTGAAATGACACAGGTGTTACAGTCTCCCCTACTTTAGGAAATTTCGTCCCGAAATTTATTTGTAGGAGTTTATATGTGACTTTGTGTTAAACAACCATCAAAAATGAACAAGTCATAATCCTGTAATTTCTCTTTAACTATCATTTTTCAGAAATGAAAAATGAACGGAGTTATTTTCAACAGGCATTCTTTAGAAACAAAAATGAACGGAATAGTCATTTTACATCTTCAGAAACAAAAACGAACGGAATAGTCATTTTACATCTTCAGAAACAAAAATGAACCGAATGAGTCATTTTACATCTTCAGAAACAAAAATGAACCGAATGAGTCATTTTACATCTTCAGAAACAAAAATGAACGGAATAGTCATTTTACATCTTCAGAAACAAAAATGAACCGAATGAGTCATTTTACATCTTCAGAAACAAAAATGAACGGAATAGTCATTTTACATCTTCAGAAACAAAAATGAACCGAATGAGTCATTTTACATCTTCAGAAACAAAAATGAACGGAATAGTCATTTTACATCTTCAGAAACAAAAACGAACGGAATAAGTCATTTTACATCTTCAGAAACAAAAATGAACGGAATAGTCATTTTACATCTTCAGAAACAAAAATGAACCGAATGAGTCATTTTACATCTTCAGAAACAAAAATGAACGGAATAGTCATTTTACATCTTCAGAAACAAAAATGAACCGAATGAGTCATTTTACATCTTCAGAAACAAAAATGAACGGAATGAGTCATTTTACATCTTCAGAAACAAAAATGAACGGAATAGTCATTTTACATCTTCAGAAACAAAAATGAACCGAATGAGTCATTTTACATCTTCAGAAACAAAAATGAACGGAATAGTCATTTTACATCTTCAGAAACAAAAATGAACCGAATGAGTCATTTTACATCTTCAGAAACAAAAATGAACGGAATAGTCATTTTACATCTTCAGAAACAAAAATGAACCGAATGAGTCATTTTACATCTTCAGAAACAAAAATGAACGGAATAGTCATTTTACATCTTCAGAAACAAAAATGAACGGAATAAGTCATTTTACATCTTCAGAAACAAAAATGAACGGAATAGTCATTTTACATCTTCAGAAACAAAAATGAACCGAATGAGTCATTTTACATCTTCAGAAACAAAAATGAACGGAATAGTCATTTTACATCTTCAGAAACAAAAATGAACCGAATGAGTCATTTTACATCTTCAGAAACAAAAATGAACGGAATAGTCATTTTACATCTTCAGAAACAAAAATGAACGGAATAGTCATTTTACATCTTCAGAAACAAAAATGAACCGAATGAGTCATTTTACATCTTCAGAAACAAAAATGAACGGAATACATGACAAAATTTGCTGTGGTCTCTGTGCACTGAATTTCCATAATTATGTACGCGTCCATAATTACGTAATTCCTTGCACAGTCCGCACAGTGCATTTCATGATGTGTAGGGGAAGAAAATATCAAACCTGTGATGAGTGTGACTAGACCACCATAGGGTCCTTTTAATCAGATCAACACATGATCTTTTTAATTAGACCTCCAAGGAGTCCTTTCAGCTATTTCATCACATGATATACCTAACCAGATTTTTGGATCAATCTGTTTAACTAGACCACTCAAGGGGTCTAATTATAGAATAGTACAATAAAATCCAAGGGACTTAACTACAACGTAGAAGCCCATTGAGGATTTAATATAGTACACAAAGATATGGAAGATTCTACGAGAATTTGGATAACAAAACTTGGATTTATACAAAAACATAAAAGGAAACACATAAGCACATAATCACATAGTTGTTTAATTTGTTATCTTTGGACGCGGATACTTAAAGCACACCAAGAATCCAATTCGTGGATTTCATTTGGCACTTTAATCATATCAAGAATCTATCTATGAAGATAGGATAATCTTAAAAGGAATTCGGCTTTGTCCTTATTGAATTGTGATGTACGTATTGAATCATACAAAGAATTCAATTAAGGATTCCGATGAATGATACCCATCCACAAGGATCTAATTATGAGGATAGAAAGATCCTACATGGATTTTTTTGAAGTTTGTGTGACGGGAGGTGTTTCGACACCTTGCACTAGGCGTGCTTACGTCGACACACAAGGTAGAAAGTTCATGAGGTTGAGACGCCAGATATGTCAAGCGACATATGAAGCAGAGTTTGAAGGTTGAGTAGCAGCAGGATTTGTAACAGCTTTGCTTTGGATTGCAAAGCGGCACATGTTAACCAAATGTCTCCATCGTCCACCGTGGGTACATTTGAAACAGGTATTTGGTTTGGATGCTGACAGTTGCATTGATTGCACCAAGGAGCAGTTCCCTTACGGCTTCATCCCTTAGGCGAGTCTTGGTGAGAGCTAAATCAACGGTCTTCTGGAGTACGACGCCTATTTGTTGGGAAATTGTAGCACCTGGTTCGGACATCGTTGTTGCAACGTAGAGGCACCATGAAGAAAATGGAAGACATAGGAGGAAAGAAGCGAAAGATAGTCGAAAGAAAAATGACAACGCATGAAGGTTGTGACCATTTGTTTGTTACCAAAGGCAAACAAATGAGACAGTGACTAATCAAAGTAAGCGGGTCTATATAATGTATCGCGAAGACATGCTCGCTTATAAGTGAACACTCATCCCAAGAATTCCCAGGTAAGCACAACTGGTCTCGCGTCTGATGAGATGTATACGAAGTGCTTGCCTAGACAGAAAACCCAGAATACAGGCATTCACCCTTCCAGTTTGCACGTGTTCACATTATTTAAAACCCAAAACCTTGACGAGATTTTGAAAACTCAAAGGGGTTCAAAACCATATAATAGAGAGTTCAAAACCTTACAATAGAGGGTTCAAAACCTTGTAATAAATCATCCTAGAACAGATGATTAGTTTTCAAAGCGGTTTTGAAATTTATGTTCTTGTTGTGGTCGTCGCCTAAGGATAGGTGACGGTATTGTTTTATGACTAAACGCAAGTAAACTCGCGTTAGGGTCCTAAGAAAGTTATAGACTAGGTCAAAGCATTACTAATAACCTAATTCCCTATAACCATTGGCTCTGATACCATCTTTTCTGTCACACCCCGACCACGTAGAACATACAAAACGTGGCGGAAACGTCGGGGAGTGTTGTAACAGAATTAATTGTTTCAAATCCATGGCAATTGAAGTTTCATTTTATTGATTAAAAGTGTTACAATGTCTTAACAAACAAAGAAATACAACATAATTAACTAGTCTTGCATCTTTTATTGTCACTAAAGCCCAAGTCTGTCTAAGTGTATCTTGATCATCTTATGCAACAGCTCCTGAAAAACACATGTGAAAATAGGTACGTCAGCATAAAAATGCCGGTGAGATACATAGATTTTGTGAAAATAGGTTTCATGACTTATGTTTGAGAAAATGTTTAGTCATGAACCTTGTTATTTGCTTTGTTTTGTAAATCATTTGAAAATCGATAAGATCAGATGATATGTATAAATAATGTATAATGTATGGTTAAATGAATAACCATGTAAAATGAGTTTGTATTAGATAAGTTGTTTGTAAATCAATGTCTTGTGAAAAATATGTTATTTGTATAAAATGTTCTATGTCTCAACCTGAAATGATTCAAATAACGTTACGACATGTAATACCATACAAACACTTATATATAGGAAGTACCAGCGGCGTATCCACCATGCTTGTATCATATTACACACGCATCGTTACTTAATCACTTAATCAAACCAAACCAAACAATGTAAAATGTTCATGTCAAGATGTAAATCATGTCAAATTGTCTATGTCAAATATCCATGTTAACTGTCTATGTCAAATATGTCATGTATGGCAAGTGAAAGGTCTCAACTAAACCATATGCACAAAACAAAGTATTGAAGTAAAACTTGGTTTAAATCAAAGTTATGTTTTATGTAGTAAATGCATGATCAATGTAAATCATGTAATATGCGTCCAAAATGTAAGTATATGATGAATAAGAAATGTACTAAGTATGCTACAACAAACATACATAGCATGTGAACTGAAATATCTGTACTAAGTATGCAACAACATACATACGTAGCATGCGACCTGTACTAAGTATGCAACAATAGACATACGTAGCATGTGATGTAATGTAAAACAATGTACTAAGTAATGCACACAATGGCACACCTAGTATGAAATGTAATGAAATCATGTACTATAATGTACTAATGAACATAGGAAGTATATGATTTGAAAACAGGAAAGCATGAAAGTAACAAGTAGGCACATGTGTTCCACCCCAAAACAGTTTGGAAAACAGTAAAAGAGGGGTCTATGTACTCACTTGAGATTGCTCAGTAGTCCTTGAGTAACAACCAAACAAAGCTAGAGATCACGGAAATCAAACGGCACCTAATATAGGTAACTATGTTAATTAACCGGACCTAAATCGGAAGATTGGGTAGCATTAGGGTTTGTAAACCAAATGAGTGTAGGAACTCATATGATATGGTTTAACAAAGCCTTCATACTAAATGAAACTTAACCCAAGTGTCTACGACCCATTACGACCCGTTTAGGAAGCTTATGCTACTTTAACGTGTCGTTCGCGTGAAACGCGTTCGGACCGCCTAACTAGTCCTATGACAAGTGTTATATGCCTAAACATGTTACATAATCAGTTATGTGACAAAAGTTTAGGTTACATATGATTAATTACCAATTATACATGAAAAGGGTATTCTGGTAATTTACCTAAGGCATATAAACTACCTATCATACAACTACTTAAACGATGTGACCATAGGGTATAACCTCGGAAGGTTATTCCCTACCTACTATGGTCACCTAATGTGTTTGGTCGGATCCTAATGATCGACCAAATGGGTCGAGTTCGAAGGTATAGGCGATTTATTAGATCGCCTACCCTACGACTCTAGACAACGTGGTAATCAGTGGGCATAGTCCCAAGGGACTATGACCAACGTGATTACACTCACGTTGCGAAGTTCAAACGAACTTCGCATTGACCATTACTGGTCAACGCTGAAAGTCAAACAAAGTTTGACTTTCTGACTCTAAAAGCAATAAAATAAGGAAAAGAACGAAAGAATACTTACCCAGGGTCCCCGAATGCTAATCCCGACTCAAGAACTCAGGTATGAAACAATGGTTTCAACTTAGAGCTCTCAAATCAGAATTCTTGTGAGTTTTAAAGCAATGGGGGGTGGGGTATTTATAGTATTCGGTCCACCGTTGAGATCGTTTCTTGGAAAAGGGGAAACGATCAAGGCCGTACATGTGTTGGAACCTTATGGTGCCTAAAAGTGATCCTTATCTTCATGACTAAGCAATTGGGAACATGTGGGTGAGATTAAAACAGCTGCAGCCTGCTGTTTAGAAACTCTGAATCTGGTCAGCAGACCCCTAGCGCACCGCTACGCTTAAAGTGTAGCGCACCGCTAGGCACTATTTCGGCAGAATTACACTTTTGGTCCCTGAACTGTATTTAGGCCATTTTCGACACGTTTAAGGCCCGTTAACCCCATTTCAAAGCTCTAAAATGAAGTTAAAATATAGGGAACTTAAAATGTGCTCAAAAATATCTCGGATGTCGGTTCGTTTGGCCGTACGAACGCGATGTTCGCTTAATTACGACGGAATGCGCATAAGCGCGAAAAACGATCCAAATGACGCGACGAATGGATTTTTCTTATGGCGAACACTAAAATATAATATAGTCATGCTTACATAAATTTTTGGATGTCCGGATGTATTCAGAACGTAAGTTATGCGCGAAAATGCAAACTTGTGCACTTTCTGACACTTTTAGTCCCTGAATGACCCAAAAGTTTATTTTAGCACACCGAACCCCTCAAAGCCTATTTCTAAGCTATGTAAAGGATATTTATGGTATGTTTAACTTATGGTCATGTTCCGGAAGGTCTGTTACAGTTCAAATTGGCATACTTTCGCAGTTTGTCAACTTTAGTCCCTGTAGACGAATAACTTTGATTTCACCACACCAAACCTTCCAAAACTTATATCTAAGTTATGTAAAGGTTATATAAGGTATGTTAAGCCTATTTCACTATTCCGGAGTGTTCGTTGCATTAAACTGGTTATATTTACGCATCAGTGCGTGTATAACCTTCCAGGAAGCGATTTAGAGCTTGTATTCGAACAAGAATTGATATGTGTAAACGATACACATATTTTTACAAATCCCAAGTATGAAATACTATATTTCATTGGTTTGGCATTTGATTGATGGTTGAAATGACACAGGTGTTACATGCATCTTCCTTGAAGGTTATAGCAGACGAAGACGGAAGACATTGATCTAGTTATCTTTTTATCTATCCTCTTTCTAAAGATAGATAAGCAAGGTTTTTCTCACTACTGGCAAGAAGCCTTAAGAGAAGAAGCTCTTTCTAGTGGAAGAGGTTGGGCAAGCACATCAAAGGGCCAGGTTTTTAGTAGTTCAGGGTTGCCGAGAGCCCCAGCATAGAACTTTTATCTGACTAGGAGCAGCTAAGCCCCTACCTATATAGTCAAAAGGGATGGAGCCCCGAAAGAAGTAAGGCTAGTCGATTTCCAAGATTTTAGTAGCTCAGGTAAGGTTCCCGGGATTGGAGTGGGTCTATTAGCACAGGGACAGACCTGTTAGAAGAATCCCTACGGCATCCTTAAGAGGCTCAAAGATCTTGAAAAAAGAACGAGTGAGGACGTGTCCAATCTGAACCAAGCTCAAAGCTAAAAAAGAATAAGGAAACACACTCTTTGTCGGAACGAGGAAGAACTGTTGACGTAAAACCCGTTTTTCCGCTCTTTCCCTCTCTTCTTTGCGACAAGCTTCGGAACCTAAGTCAGAGAGATGAGATCTCATTGCTAGTGTTCTTAGATAGTAGGGACCTGCTTGTGCCAATAGCAAAAAACCAGATCGTTGCCCGAACTACCCTTCTCAATGCCTGTTTTCTTACTTTCATTTCTATTGTAAATAGTAGTCAACGGCTCGCTCAAAGGAAAATCTAACAAGCCAATGTTTGCATTCGGGCGAGTGCATAGCCATCGATCTCGAGTGATCCCAGTCTATGATCTAGAGTCCCTAAGAAATTACTGTAAGATGTGAATGATGCTTTTCTTTTGACTTTCCCTAAGATGAAGCTAGAGTCGTCAAAGTCCATAGTCGACAAAGAAAGAATGATTTAGTTCCGATTCCCTGTCTTCATCTTTTCTAGAAAAAGACTTCCATTTCTCTACTAGAGTACGAGATCAATTCAAAGAGGACTAGATTGACCCTGAGAAAGAAGATTTTTTGGTAGAATGCTAAACTGAGAAGGCTAAGTAAGCAATGAATCGCGGAGAAAGCTCTTTTTTTCCCTTAACTTAGTATAAGTAAGAAAGACAGTCTGATTTCCTATGCCGAAAGATCGATCTGGTTTAGCGCTTTTCATTTTTCTTTTTTTGGTATTGATCCTGGCTCAGAAGGAAGACCAGAAAGGTGTACCGGTGGAGCACTTTACCTTATTATAGATTATAGAAAATAAAAAAAGAAAGAATTCCCCCTCCCTTATGCTATCTGGATCTATGGTAATGAAATCATTTATCTTCTTATCGCAGAAAGATTGAATGTCATTTGTGATTAGGAGTCAAATGGAATGAGCATAATCAGAAATATGGTTTGTGGCTCACTTCGTACCTCTTCTAATCGTTGATATTGAAACGCAAAGGTCTAAGCTAGTAAGTAGCTCATCCCTAGCTTTTTCTTTCTTGGTATGTGGTCTCCTGCCATTTTTCTTTTTTATAGCCCTGTAGTTGCATAAGCAGTCAAGTTCAGGGGACGGAGTTCAAGGCGAGTAGTCTCTGGAAGTAGGTTCATCCCCCTCTTGGTTGGCGATGGCCAGGTCTTTTGGTATAAATGACTTGCGATAGTCTAGCTAGCGAAGTAGGGTAGGATAGCAAACGAAGCGATAAGGAACGGAGTCTGTAGCTGCCCTTCTATCTTTCTTTTAAGAAAAAGAGTGAATCTATAGAGAGCTAATAGACTATATGCTTCTAGTACCCGAAGGTGAAATAAGCAAGGCTAAAGTGAGTCTCGTGCGCTAAGCAGGAGTAGGTCTTTGGTCAGTGCGCCCACAAAGTAAGGGAGGTTAAGACTTTTCTTACATAGACGGAAGATTCACTTCAAGCTAATGCGTAATTAAGAGAGACTTTCACTATGCTAAAGTGCAGTGGGCTAGCTTTAGTTTGCCTGGTCTGGTATCGATGCATGCAGTAGGAGTTCTAGTCTTGCTATATGTCTGAGCTTGTTCCCCTCTATACAGTGCAGGTTTGAAGACTAGGCAAAGATCGGAGACTAAACACGAATCATCAATTCCTTTGACCATTCGTTTTGAGCCTCCAATTCTTTTAGAAATGCTAACGAGGTTCAATGATGCCGACGAAGGGAACCAGCTGAAAGGTTATCAAAGGCAGGCGCGTAACATAGGCAGACTCATAGGAGAAGGCTGTGCGTGTAAATCCCAACTAGAGAGCTCCTTTTCATTCGATTTCTATACTATAAAGGGCGGCTACTCGACCTATTTGGAAAGAGCTACTCTAAAGTGTCACACCCCAACCGCGTAAAACAACAAATCGCGGCGGAAACATCGGGGCGTGTTGCAACAGAATTAATGTTTCATAACCATGGATACCAAAAGTGTTTCGTTTTATTTAAACATTGAATAATTACATCGTTTGGAAATCTAAATACACAATTTAAACATAATCTATCTTTGTTATTGAGTCACTAAGGCCTTGTCCAGTCCTATGTGAGCATGCATCTTATCAATCAATATCATTCAACAATACCTGAAACATATGTGAAAACGAGGTCAGCAAAGAAATGCTGGCGAGTACATAGGTTTTGTGAAAATAAGATTCATGACTTCTGTTTAAGAAAATGTTTAGTCATGAACCTTGTAATTTGCTTTGTCTTTGTAAATCATTTGAAAAATAATAAGTTCAGGTGATATGTATAATAAGAGAATAATGCATGATTAAATGAATAACCATGTAAAATGAGTTTGTATAAGATAAGTTGTTTGTAAATAAATGTCTTGTGAAAGATATGTTACTTGTATAAAATGTTCTATGTCTCAAACTGAAATGATTCAAATAACGCTACAATATGTAATACCATACAAACACTTATATATAGGAAGTACCAGCGGCGTATCCACCATGCTTGTATCATATTACACACGCACCGTTACTCAAATCACTTACCCAAACAAACCACCAATGCAAGATGTCCATGTTTAAACAAATTGTCAAATGTATTGAATAACATAACAAAATGTTTATGTTAAGATGTAAATCATGTCATGTATAATCAATGTCAAAAGTGTTTGTGTCAAATGTAAACCATGTAATGTGTAACCAAAATGATATGTATGGCTAGTGAAATGCATCAACTAAACCATAGATGAAACGCACAAAACAAAGTATTGAAGTAAAACTTGGTTTAAATCAATACTATGTTTCGTGGAAATGCATGATCAAATGTAAATCATGTCCAAATGTTTACCCAATCATTAAACCATCTTGTTTTAATCGTTCAAATCGTTCTTGTTTTAATTGTTCAAATCGTTCTTGTTTTAATTGTGAAACTACTTAATGGTCGATTCTCTAATAACATTCAAACCTTCTTGACGCGTTCATCGTTCCAACTCGCTCTCGCTCTCGTTCTTAACAAACCCTTACCAAAGGGTAAGTTAATAATTACAGATTCAGTCGCTACCCAAAATATCCACACATAACGATGGGTATAGAGAATAACGGGATTTGTCAGATCCTATGGTACCATAACCTAATACTGGTCGGCTTGATCACTGCTAATGAATGTCATCGGTTATGTAACTACAACCAACAAGTTTGTTCACTTTATTAAAATCGTTCTTGAAACTATTGTAATTGTTTTTGAAACTATTGTTATCGTTCTTGAAACTACATTGTAATTGTTTTTGAAACCATTGTTATCGTTCTTGAAACCACATTGTAATTGTTAAAACATTTAGCACATATGAGTCACCCCAAAACAGTTTGGAAAACAGTAAAAGAGGGGAATAATGTACTCGCCTGAGAATGCTTAGAGGTCTTGAACAACAACCAAACAAAGCTTGAGGGAGCACGGAATCAGTCGGCAATCTAAAACTATATAATTAAACCGGACTTAAATCGGGAGATCGGATAGGATGAGGCTTGGTAAACCAAATGAGTATTGGAACTCATATGATATGGTTTAACAAGACCTACATACTACATTGAGACTAACCTAATTGCTTTCGACCCATCGCGACCCATTAAGGTAACATATGCTACTTTAACGTGTCGTGCGCGTGAAACGCGTTCAGACCGTCTAACTAGTCCTATGACAAGTGTTATATGCCTAAACATGTTACATAATCAGTTATGTGACAAAAGTTTAGGTTACATATGCTTAATTACCAATTATACATGAAAAGGGTATTCTGGTAATTTACCTAAGGCATATAAACTACCTATCATACAACTACTTAAACGAAGCGACCATAGGGTATAACCTCGGAAGGTTATTCCCTACCTACTATGGTCACCTAATATATTTGGTCGGATCCTAATGATCGACCAAATGGGTCGGGTTCGAGGTATAAGCGATTTATCAGATCGCTTACCCTACGACCCTAGACAACGTGGTAATCAGTAGGCATAGTCCCAAGGGACTATAACCAACGTGATTACACTCACGTTGTGAAGTTCCTACGAACTTCGCATTGACCATAAGCTGGTCAACGCTGAAAGTCAAACAAAGTTTGACTTTCTGACTCGAAAAGCAATAAAATAAGGAAAAGAACGAAAGAATACTTATGAAGGGTCCCCGAATGCTAACTTCGATTCAAAAATCTCAGGTATGAAACAATAGTTTCAACTTAGAGTTTCTCAAATCAAAGTTCTTGTGATTTTGAAGCATGGGGGGTGGGGTATTTATAGTAAAAGGTCCACCGTTAAGATCGTTTCATGGAAAACGTGCCTTAATCCCACCCGTACAAGTGTCGGGACCTTATGGTGACTAAAAGTTGGTCCTTATCATCTGACTAAGCAATTGGGATTGTGTGGTTGTGAATGTAACAGCTGCAATCTGCTGTTAGATTCGATTAATCTGGTCAGAAGGGGCCTCGCGGGCCGCCTGAGGATGTAAGGATCCTGAGGCGGGCCGCCTAGCAGTCACAGATCAGACATAAGTTTCAGAAATGACAGTTTCAGTCCCTGCACGTGTTTAAGGCCATTTCCGACACTTCTAAGGCCCGTAAAGCCAACTTTAAAGCCCTAAAATGTTGCCTAAACATTGTGGACATGAAACATGCTCAAAAATATGCCGGATGATGGTTCGTTTGGTCGTACGAACGCGATGTTCGCTTAATTACGACGGAATGCGCATAAGCGCGAAAAACGATCCAAATGACGCAACGAAT
This sequence comes from Helianthus tuberosus, assembly GCA_030545235.1. NCBI lineage: Eukaryota > Viridiplantae > Streptophyta > Magnoliopsida > Asterales > Asteraceae > Helianthus > Helianthus tuberosus. The sequence continues at coordinate 85,960,011 of CM060411.1, forward strand.
GGATTTTTGGCAAGCCAAACACTAAAGCATAATATAGTCATGCTTACATAAATTTTTGGATGTCCGGATGTATTCAAAACGTGAGTTATGCGCGAAAATGCAAACTTGTGCACTTTTTGACGCTTTTAGTCCCTGAATGACACAAAAGTTTATTTTAGCATACCGAACACCTCAAAGCCTATTTCTAAGCTATGTAAAGGATATTTATGGTATTTTTAACTTATGTTCGTGTTCCGGAATGTCTGTTACAGTTCAAATTGGCATACTTTCGCAGTTTGTCAAGTTTAGTCCCTGTAAGCGAATTAGCTTGTTTTTGCCATACCAAAGCCTTCAAAAGTTAATTCTAAGTTATGTAAAGGTTATTTAAGGTATGTTAAGCCTATGTCACTATTCCGGAGTGTTTGTTGCATTAAACTGGTTATATTTACGCATCGGTGCGCGTATAACCTTCCAGAAAGCGATTTTGAGTTTGAAATTGAATAATAATTGATATGTGCAAATGATACACATATTTTTACAAATCCCAAGTATGAAATATAATATTTCATTGGTTTGGTATTTGTTTGATGGCCGTGGAGGCACAGGTCTTACAGTCTCCCCTACTTTAGGAAATTTCGTCCCGAAATTTATTTAGAGGAAACTCGTGTGAGTTTGAAAACATGAAGTTGAAAAGATCGAACAACATTGGTTAGGGTTCTGAACTTCTAGTAATCTTTAATAACATCATGATTGCAATGTAAGAGGGATACTTATATACAAGTATATAAAGCGTCATTGGTGCGTCCACCGTACCTCCATTACATCGTTCTCATTTTGTTATTTTTGTCACTATCGGTTCTTACACATAATAAATCTTACTGGGTTTCTGTGCACTAAATTTCATAATTATGTACGCGTCCATAATCAGACAATTCTTTGCACAGTTCACACAGTCTATTTTATAATATGTAGGGTAAAACCAAATGAACAATCCTGTGATGAGTGTGACTAGACCGCCATAGAGTCCTTTTGACTAAATCAATAAATGATCTAAATAGACTATCAAGGTGTCTGTCCAGCTACATCACTAGATGTCGTCATTTAACCAAATTGTGAATCAATCTTTTTTTTTTACTAGACCACCAAAGGGTCTCGTATGAATCAAGGAGTGGTACTATATAATCCAAGGGTCTTAACTATTACATAGAAGCCCATTAAGGATTTAAGGTAGTACCTTTTTGAATATCCTACTATGAATCCCTCATATGAAGATATGAAAGATTCTATGAGGATTTGAAAATCGTACCACACAAAAACATAGAGGAGAACACATAAACACATATCACATAATCGCATAATTGTTTAATTTGACCTTTAAATTTGTTATCTTTGGACACGGGTATTTAAAGCATACAAGGAATCAAATCCTTAATTGCGGTAATTTGGATTGATCCATATGAATACCCTGCTTGTTGACTACATGACCCAAAAACTGAACTTCTTTAAGCCAAAATTTCCTCTTGGAGGATTTAGCGAAAAGTTTGTTCCTTCTTTAAGGGTTCCAGTGTCAATGAAAGTGTTGTTCGTTATCAGCTCGGGATATGATTAGATCAAGATGTCATTAATAACAATGATGAACTGATCCAAATAAGGCTTGCAGACTCTATTTATTAAGTCCTTGAAGATGGCTGGAGTATTTGTCAACCTAAAAGGCATGACTGTAAACTCGTAATGGCCATACTTCGTGCAGAAAACCGTTTTGGGAATATCTTCTTCGAGAATACAAAGTTGATGATACCCAAAACGCAAATCGATCTTGGAAAAGCATGAAACGCTATGCAGTTGATTGGAGAAATCGTTGATTTAAGGTAGGGGATATCGATTCTTGATGGTAAGCTTACTAGGCTTACGTTAATCGATATACATTCGAAAAGATCCATTTTTCTTTTCACAAGGAGAACAGGAGTTTCTCCAAGGTGAAAAGTTCGGACGGATGAATCCTTTATCAGACAACTCTTGAAGCTGTTTTGATAATTCTTGCATCTCGAACGGTGCAAGACGATAAGATACTTCAGATTTAAAAGAAACCAGTGTTTGAGGTTCTTAGAGAGATCTCAAGTGATCGTAAAAATGACAGAACCACACGAGTAGTTTTGTCTTTGTGTTGACATCACAAGGTTGAATCAAACATTCATACAATTGCATTAGTTAGAAAATAAAACCACAAATTTTTATTTATATAACAACTGCATTGTCTTTAAATGTTACAAGATACCAACCAGAGGAAAAACAAAATACTAATTGTTCACTCCTTCATCATTGAGTGCCTCATTGATGTTAAACACTCGACCACGTGCTGGATTCACATTGACGTTGACATTCGCATTTGGGTTTGCGTTAGCATTTGCATTCACCAGTCTTGGGCAGTTGTGGCGGAAGTGACCAATCTCTCCGCAATTGAAACATGAACCCAGTGGGAATCTCACCGCATTCCCTTGAACCGGAGCTTGAACCTGAGCAGCCTGATTTTGTCCCAAACGACAAACTTTGGCCAAATGCCCAAGTTTACCACACGTCGTGCATTGCCAGCAAGCTTGTTGTATCGCGTGATGACCGTTGCAGCGTGCACAATGAGGTGCGGTACCGGCATATGCTTTCTTTGCAGGTGGCTGAGCTGGTGGGTTCCGCGGGTTCTGAGCAGTCTGTGCTGTAACAGCAAAGTTCTGACCACCCTTTCGCTTTCTTGATTTCTTTGACGTCTCACCTTCCTTTCCCTTCTTGTTTTGACCTTTCTTGCTATTCTCCTTGTCAGACCCCTGCTTCTTACCCTTGTCACCCTTTCTGTGTAACTTATTCTTCCGAATCTGCGACTCAGACAATGTCGCAGCTAACTCGATCGCCTGACGGAGTGTGGCAGGGCTACTACCAGTAAGGATGTCTTGTACCGAGTCAGGTAGGCCGTCGATGTACCTTTCGATAGCTATTTCAAGTGGGGTAACCATTGTCGGGCAAAGCAGACTCAACTCCTCAAACCTATCAGTATACGCCCTGTGTTCACCACTATCTTGCTTCAACTCATCAAATTCCTTCTCCAAAGCTCACTGCTCATGACGAGGACAGAATTCCCTCATCATGAGAGCCCTAAGTTCAGCCCATGTCTGTGCTAGAGCAACTTTTGCACCACGATCCCTCATAATCCCGTTCCACCATGTGAGAGCCCTCTTCTGAAACACACTCGAAGAAAACTCGACCTTGCGATTGTCAGGACACTGCACGTGGCGGAAAGTATTCTCAATGCTCTCGAACCATTGAAGAAGCCCAGTCGCTCCTTCAGAACCACTAAACTTGAGTGGTTTAGCCTGGTTAAAATCCTTGTATTTGCATAGAACATTGTTGTTGTTGTTGGCTTGGTTCCATTGAGCAAAGAGGTTTGGGAATTGAGCAGCCATTTGCTGCGCAATGATTTCTGCCAATTCGGCAGTCTCTATCTGGCTTTCGCGTCGAGGAGGCATTCTGAAAGAGGAAACATGAAAGGAAACGAGAGAGAGAATTAGACGAAAAGAATGAGATGAAACAAATCTGATGAAAGCAAGGATAGTGGTCATTTTTTTGTTACTACAAAGCAACAAACGACACACAGTGACTGATCAAAGTAAATGGGTCAAAAATAATGTATCGCAAAGACATGCTCGCCTATAAGTGAACACTCATCCCAAGAATTCCTAGGTAAGCACAACTGGTCTCGCGTCTGATGAGATGTATACGAAGTGCTTGCCTAGACAGAAAACTCAGAATACAGGCATTCACCCTTCCAGTTTGCACGTGTTCACATTATTTAAAACCCAAAACTTTGCCGAGATTTTGAAAATTCAAAGGGGTTCAAAACCATATAACAGAGGGTTCAAAACCTTGTAACCAATCATCCTAGAACAGATGATTAGTTTTCAAAGCGGTTTTGAAATTTATGTTCTTGTTGTGGTCGTCGCCTAAGGATAGGTGACGGTATTGTTTTATGACTAAACGCAAGTAAACTCGCGTTAGGGTCCTAGAAAGGTTATAGACTAGGTCAAAGCATTACTAATAACCTAATTCCCTATAACCATTGGCTCTGATACCATCTTTTCTGTCACACCCCGACCGCGTAAAACAACAAATCGCGGCGGAAACATCGGGGCGTGTTGCAACAGAATTAATGTTTCATAACCATGGATACCAAAAGTGTTTCGTTTTATTTAAACATTGAATAATTACATCGTTTGGAAATCTAAATACACAATTTAAACATAATCTATCTTTGTTATTGAGTCACTAAGGCCTTGTCCAGTCCTATGTGAGCATGCATCTTATCAATCAATATCATTCAACAATACCTGAAACATATGTGAAAACGAGGTCAGCAAAGAAATGCTGGCGAGTACATAGGTTTTGTGAAAATAAGATTCATGAATTCTGTTTAAGAAAATGTTTAGTCATGAACCTTGTAATTTGCTTTGTCTTTGTAAATCATTTGAAAAATAATAAGTTCGGGTGATATGTATAATAAGAGAATAATGCATGATTAAATGAATAACCATGTAAAATGAGTTTGTATAAGATAAGTTGTTTGTAAATAAATGTCTTGTGAAAGGTATGTTACTTGTATAAAATGTTCTATGTCTCAAACTGAAATGATTCAAATAACGCTACAATATGTAATACCATACAAACACTTATATATAGGAAGTACCAGCGGCGTATCCACCATGCTTGTATCATATTACACACGCACCGTTACTCAAATCACTTACCCAAACAAACCACCAATGCAAGATGTCCATGTTTAAACAAATTGTCAAATGTATTGAATAACATAACAAAATGTTTATGTTAAGATGTAAATCATGTCATGTATAATCAATGTCAAAAGTGTTTGTGTCAAATGTAAACCATGTAATGTGTAACCAAAATGATATGTATGGCTAGTGAAATGCATCAACTAAACCATAGATGAAACGCACAAAACAAAGTATTGAAGTAAAACTTGGTTTAAATCAATACTATGTTTCGTGGAAATGCATGATCAAATGTAAATCATGTCCAAATGTTTACCCAATCGTTAAACCATCTTGTTTTAATCGTTCAAATCGTTCTTGTTTTAATTCTTCAAATCGTTCTTGTTTTAATTGTGAAACTACTTAATGGTCTATTCTCTAATAACATTCAAACCTTCTTGACGCGTTCATCGTTCCAACTCGCTCTCGCTCTCGTTCTTAACAAACCCTTACCAAAGGGTAAGTTAATAATTACAGATTCAGTCGCTACCCAAAATATCCACACATAACGATGGGTATAGAGAATAACGGGATTTGTCAGATCCTATGGTACCATAACCTAATACTGGTCGGCTTGATCACTGCTAATGAATGTCATCGGTTATGTAACTACAACCAACAAGTTTGTTCACTTTATTAAAATCGTTCTTGAAACTATTGTAATTGTTTTTGAAACTATTGTTATCGTTCTTGAAACTACATTGTAATTGTTTTTGAAACCATTGTTATCGTTCTTGAAACCACATTGTAATTGTTAAAACATTTAGCACATATGAGTCACCCCAAAACAGTTTGGAAAACAGTAAAAGAGGGGAATAATGTACTCGCCTGAGAATGCTTAGAGGTCTTGAACAACAACCAAACAAAGCTTGAGGGAGCACGGAATCAGTCGGCAATCTAAAACTATATAATTAAACCGGACTTAAATCGGGAGATCGGATAGGATGAGGCTTGGTAAACCAAATGAGTATTGGAACTCATATGATATGGTTTAACAAGACCTACATACTACATTGAGACTAACCTAATTGCTTTCGACCCATCGCGACCCATTAAGGTAACATATGCTACTTTAACGCGTCGTGCGCGTGAAACGCGTTCAGACCGTCTAACTAGTCCTATGACAAGTGTTATATGCCTAAACATGTTACATAATCAGTTATGTGACAAAAGTTTAGGTTACATATGCTTAATTACCAATTATACATGAAAAGGGTATTCTGGTAATTTACCTAAGGCATATAAACTACCTATCATACAACTACTTAAACGAAGCGACCATAGGGTATAACCTCGGAAGGTTATTCCCTACCTACTATGGTCACCTAATATATTTGGTCGGATCCTAATGATCGACCAAATGGGTCGGGTTCGAGGTATAAGCGATTTATCAGATCGCTTACCCTACGACCCTAGACAACGTGGTAATCAGTAGGCATAGTCCCAAGGGACTATAACCAACGTGATTACACTCACGTTGTGAAGTTCCTACGAACTTCGCATTGACCATAAGCTGGTCAACGCTGAAAGTCAAACAAAGTTTGACTTTCTGACTCGAAAAGCAATAAAATAAGGAAAAGAACGAAAGAATACTTATGAAGGGTCCCCGAATGCTAACTTCGATTCAAAAATCTCAGGTATGAAACAATAGTTTCAACTTAGAGTTTCTCAAATCAAAGTTCTTGTGATTTTGAAGCATGGGGGGTGGGGTATTTATAGTAAAAGGTCCACCGTTAAGATCGTTTCATGGAAAACGTGCCTTAATCCCACCCGTACAAGTGTCGGGACCTTATGGTGACTAAAAGTTGGTCCTTATCATCTGACTAAGCAATTGGGATTGTGTGGTTGTGAATGTAACAGCTGCAATCTGCTGTTAGATTCGATTAATCTGGTCAGAAGGGGCCTCGCGGGCCGCCTGAGGATGTAAGGATCCTGAGGCGGGCCGCCTAGCAGTCACAGATCAGACATAAGTTTCAGAAATGACAGTTTCAGTCCCTGCACGTGTTTAAGGCCATTTCCGACACTTCTAAGGCCCGTAAAGCCAACTTTAAAGCCCTAAAATGTTGCCTAAACATTGTGGACATGAAACATGCTCAAAAATATGCCGGATGATGGTTCGTTTGGTCGTACGAACGCGATGTTCGCTTAATTACGACGGAATGCGCATAAGCGCGAAAAACGATCCAAATGACGCAACGAATGGATTTTTGGCAAGCCAAACACTAAAGCATAATATAGTCATGCTTACATAAATTTTTGGATGTCCGGATGTATTCAAAACGTGAGTTATGCGCGAAAATGCAAACTTGTGCACTTTTTGACGCTTTTAGTCCCTGAATGACACAAAAGTTTATTTTAGCATACCGAACACCTCAAAGCCTATTTCTAAGCTATGTAAAGGATATTTATGGTATGTTTAACTTATGGTCATGTTCCGGAATGTCTGTTACAGTTCAAATTGGCATACTTTCGCAGTTTGTCAAGTTTAGTCCCTGTAAGCGAATTAGCTTGTTTTTGCCATACCAAAGCCTTCAAAACTTAATTCTAAGTTATGTAAAGGTTATTTAAGGTATGTTAAGCCTATGTCACTATTCCGGAGTGTTCGTTGCATTAAACTGGTTATATTTACGCATCGGTGCGCGTATAACCTTCCAGAAAGCGATTTTGAGTTTGAAATTGAATAATAATTGATATGTGCAAATGATACACATATTTTTACAAATCCCAAGTATGAAATATAATATTTCATTGGTTTGGTATTTGTTTGATGGCCGTGGAGGCACAGGTGTTACATAAAGCCTATTCTGTTACTTTTTAGCCGATTTCAGTTTCAAAGATCACTTTTCTCAGGCCAAGACCGTAGGAATAAAAAATCCACTTCTCATTCAGGAGCAGGAAACTCAATAGCATTCAAAACCGTCAGGATTAGAACGGATAGAACGGTAACCGAAGGAGCCCATTTCTTTTCCTTCGCCTTTCTTTCATTTCATTATAAAGTTCCTTCTTTTTGTTACCCGGCTTTGATGAGATAGGATCGGTAAAAGGTCTGACTCTATGGTAGCCGCCTTGAAACAATTTCCCTTAACGAGCTACGAATCAAATAAGGTTACGGGCTTCCTGCCCTAAGAGTGGGTATTCGCAATCACGAAAGTACACTCCTGTTGTCTGCTAATCAATCCGAGACAACAACAACAAAGCGAAAGACTACATTTTAGAGAGTATTAGAGGTTATTGAGCTGGTGGCCGGCCCCCGACCAAAAAAGACTATTTCGATTGTTTTTACAATTCGATGACATATTTCCCCCAGAAAGTATACAGCAAATTCTTTCTGTGAAAACGGGGAAAATTCAACGTATGGCAGAATTAGATCCTGATCCTTTTTGGACCGAGCAAAGCAAAGAGACTGAAAGTAGATAGGAGTACAAGGGCATTTCAAATGAAAGGTGCATTTCCTCAGTTGATAGAAGAAAGAGTGCAGCCCAGCGCTACGGCTTAGTTAGGGGGCTAAGAGCCATGGCTAACTTATAAGGAGAGTCTACGGTAAGCAGAGAGTCCACGGCACCTAAGTTATTCACATATTAGGATTGGTTAGTAGTCTTTGATTATGAGACTAGGGAAAGTGAGACCATAGCCCTAAGCTCTTCTTTAATAGCTTATAGTGCGCTGAACTGGGAAAGAGAATGAAAGATTGATCTCCTATTGTAAGCAAGACCCTAATCTAAAGCCAGAATCAAAGGCAATGCCACGGGGAAGTGAAAGGTGGCATGAAAGTAGAATCAGATTCTCCGAAGCAGACTGGCTTGAATTCATGTCATGCTTGAAGACTGCTTGAAAGCTAATCCTGCCTTCCTTCTTGCTTGACTGACTTTCAAAAAAAGCAATTCCACCGGGGAAGGATCCACGAAAGCCCTCGCTTGCTACCGCTTTACCTTGCCTTCCAATCGTACTTCTAGCGAGGAAGGCCTTCTAGCAAGGAAGTTGCAGCTTTCCGCTTGCCTTTCTCCTCTTTCAATCTAGTCTGCTTTCTCTTCCTGCTAACAATCGAAAAGATATGTCCGAATGTTGAGCCTCTTTTCAGATCGGCAAGTCCTCTTAGATCCTGCTTCCAAAATGCAGAGAGACCTTCGAGGACAGATCCAGGTTGGTTGGTCCGGAAAGTCATGGGAGAGGCAGGCTAAGTGAAATAATATACTGGGTCTACTATAGAATCTTATGAATCAAGCACGACACACTTTCTATCTCTCCTCCGTCTACAAGGTGAACTGCTTAGCTTACAGCACAGACGAACCTTTCTTTCTCTTCTGAGTTCTCTTAGATGGGAAATGAAAACAATTAGCCCCACACGAGGTTTGTGAATTAGTGTACGTAGTGCAATCAATGCTCTGGTTCCTAGGGCCGCACCGGCAAGATAAAGAAAAAGAATGAACGGTAGAACGCGAGGATATAATGCTTTCGGTTGTTCGCCCTTTGGGTGAATAGCGGCATTCCTTACAGGGAATGGTCCCTTAAAGTCTAACCGACCTTCTTGGTCAATAGAGGACTCAGTTCATTTAGTAGCAAGGTTCCCGAGACGGCTTTCTGTAACACGGGTAAATGAAAATGGAAAATTGACGGATTTCGGCTGTTATGCTATTGTTTATTTGTCACATTCCATACCTTTCCAGTGTGATCTACTACATTTCGTTATTGTAGACCTTCGTTCGCGCTGACCCTTCCGTAGCAGGTTTTTTCGGGCGTTTTCTAGGATCAGAAGGAACCGCTATAATGACCACTACGTGCGTTTCATTCTCTTCGATCTTATCTTTGATTGCTTTTTAAACCGTCTTTTTAACTGAACTACAATGGTCTGATTCTTTTGAAGAAGATATGTAGGCAATTCGGCGTATACGCGGATGCGACCCCATCCACTCCCTCCATCCATGGATAAGGATAAAACAGCATCTTTCACTGTTTCGTTGGAAAAACGCAAATCTCATATTGACTTTCTTTCGGCCTACGCTAAGGGTACTTTAAATATTTTGAGATCTTTTTTGTTTTTTTGTTTTTTTTTATATATATAAAGGCCCCAGAACGCTAAAAGGTGAGGGAACCTGAGTTCTCTTTCTAAAAAATCAAAATAAAAATAAGTGACTATAAGGAACCAACGATTCTCGATTCTTAAACAACCTATCTTCTCCACACTGAATCAGCATTTGATAGATTATCCAACCCCGAGCAATCTTAGTTATTGGTGGGGGTTCGGTCCGTTAGCTGGTATTTGTTTAGTCATTCAGATAGTGACTGGCGTTTTTTTAGCTATGCATTACACACCTCATGTGGATCTAGCTTTCAACAGCGTAGAACACATTATGAGAGATGTTGAAGGGGGCTGGTTGCTCCGTTATATGCATGCTAATGGGGCAAGTATGTTTCTCATTGTGGTTTACCTTCATCTTTTTCGTGGTCTATATCATGCGAGTTATAGCAGTCCTAGGGAATTTGTTCGGTGTATCGGAGTTGTAATCTTACTATTAATGATTGTAACAGCTTTTATAGGATACGTACCACCTTGGGGTCAGATGAGCTTTTGGGGGGCTACAGTCATTACAAGCTTAGCTAGCGCTATACCTGTAGTAGGAGATACCATAGTGACTTGGCTTTGGGGTGGTTTCTCCGTGGACAATGCCACCTTAAATCGTTTTTTTAGTCTTCATT